>JAGFMF010012266.1:3138263-3287485 GCA_019455555.1 Galemys pyrenaicus
CGGGAAGCTGTGGTACATATACACGATGGAATACTACTCAGCAATCAGAAATGAAAAACTAGACTCATTCATAGGGACATGGATGGATCTGGAAGGGATGATGCTCAGCAAAGTAAGCCAGAAGGCAAAAGAAAAATACCAGATGGTTCCTCCCCTAGGAGGATATAAGGGAATCAAATAAGGATTAAGGAAAGGAATAAGAACAATAATAATAATAACGACAACAATAAAGACACAAAAACCAAAAATAAAAAGACAAGGACAAATTGGGGATACTTGGTGGGGAGCAAAGAGGGGGAGGGTTGAGGGCAGATGGGAGCACAGGGGACTGAGATGATGGTGCACTGGTGATGTGGTGATGGGGAATACATGAGGATTAAAATTGATGTCAAATATATATAAATAAAAAAAGTTAATATTAAAAAAACAGAAAAAAGAAATATTAGGCAAGCAATTTGGCTATCGTTAATATCACTGTACATTGTTGTTAAAATTTGCTAGGAAGGTAAATTCTAACTGTTTTCACTATAAAAACAAAAGGGAAAGATGTGAGGTGATAAGGTCTGGGATTTAAAAAGCTTGATGAATTATTTCACATTGTATACATACAATGAAACATCAAGTTGTACCCCTTGAATATATGCAAATTTGTTTGTCAACTACAGGTTAACAAAGCTGGGAAAATAAAATTAGGAAAAACAACAATAATACATTATCTATGGTGCTCTTCACTCAGGGACACAGAAAAGATAATTAGTTACTGCAACTTTAGGGACACATTATTGGTCTTAGGTCTCAATATGTAACAACATTGCTGCCTATATTTATATAAAATCTCAAGTGCCAAACAACTGTGATAACATGTCATCTAATGGCTAATAAAAATTTCTCTATTACTCAATATATATTTTTTAAAAGATTTATCTATTTATGCATACAAGAGCTGGGGTACAGGCCAGAGGTGTGTGGGGGGTGAGAGGATTTACCACAGAGAGCGGGGAACAGAACAGATAGATCAACAGAAGTACACTGCTGAGGGGAGCAGCAGGCACAACAGGAGAGGTCTGCCGTGCCATGTGTGTCCCCTCCTGGCCGGCGGCAGGGATCAAACTTGTGCTGCAGTCTGCTTCATAGTGCGTCGCCTAACCCACTGTGCCACCAGGGGGGTCCTCTCAATATATTTTTAATATGTAAATCTGACCCACTATAAAAACCTAGAGGATATGAGAAAAGCAAATAGGGTAGGTACACCTCCTGAGAGATGTAAGGAACATGTAGAAGCTACTAGACTCATGAAATTCAGCAACAGAGCACACAACAACATCAACCAATATTTGCAAGAACTTCTAAATCCCAATCACATCCTAAACCAGCCTCCTATCTCTCTGCAGCTAGACCCAGCATATGAGTTTTCTAGAAGATTGGCCAGGCTTAGAAAGAGCTGAGGCAAGGCATGCAAAGGAAACACAAAAGACCTATGACAATGGCTAATGTACAAAAATAAATGAAGCCCCAAATGACATACTACTCTAAACTTGACAGAATGAGGATGAATGAAGATTTAATCATCTAAACAATATCATTTGCTGATTTTCACATTATCTCGTTTAAGTATGCTATCTTCCCTTTGATTTTACTAGAAATACTTTTACCAAGACTGGGTCTCACAGTGGTGATAGAGTGTTTCTTGGCACAAAAGGAAGTTTTTGCCTGTGGGGCAAATATAAGGTGGATCAAAGATTTTTGATTAAAATACATACAGTGAGGAGTATACTTGTGATGTTTTTGTGTGAGATCTTGATTTTGTAATGAAACATAGCAGGTAGAATGTGGTAGAGAAATGCAATATTCCTAAAATCTGTGTAGGATCTTTCTAACTCCTGGTATTATGATTAATTTGCTGTGGGAAGCAGCCAGTACTGACATTATGCTACTGTTCAAAGATGCTTTTTTGATGCAGAGTATCTAGTGATTCCAGTTTGTAGAGTTCTACAAATAGTTAAAATCTGTCCTTTCAAACCTCGGCTTATTTGAGCAATCAGGAGAAATTTTGGTGCTCCCTATAAGTCATAATAAGAGCAGAAGTGTATGTGTGTGTGTATTTTCCAACTTTTGAGCTGATGTAGATTTTTAAGGCTGAACATATTATTATAGACAGAACAATGACCAATAAAGTAATAAAAGTATACAGGTGTAGTGTCCAAAAGTCTGGCTTAAAAAAAAACTTGTCTCTGGGCCCTCCCTGGTGGCACAGTGGGTTGAGCAACACACTTTGAAGCAAACTGCTGCCACTGCAGCACAAGTTTGATTCCCTGCCGCCAGCCAGGGAGGAGACCCACATGGCTTAGCAGACCTCTCCTGCCTTGTCTGCTGATCCCCTCAGCAATGTGTTTCAGTCATTCTACCTATTCTCCTCCCTGCTCTGTCTCTAGTGAATCCTCTCACCACCCTGGACTCTGGCCTGTACCCCAGCTCTTGTATGTATAACTAAATAAATCTTTTTTAAAAAAAAGTTGTTTCTTCCCGACAGTAGATTTGGTATGCCACTCTAAACTCAGATCCCCGTAGAGGATGCCACATGCTGTTTCTCAGAGTCATGCAGTCCACAGATGCCTAGCAACTTTCCCTAAAAACAATGAGATGTATGGGTAAAGTATTTTAAATTCACTTTTCAAAATATAGTAAAAGATTAGAAATTAGAAAAGGATTATCAGAAGTGGAAAAGAAAAATTAAACTGGGAACCTAGAAGGATTAGTAAGAAACTGAATGAGCTTCCCCCTAAAGATACTTGCCAAATCTGAATTAACTTATATCATCATTTCATGGCCTCATTGAAGACACAGGACAAAGCCCAAAATCAGCTTCAGGTAAAGAATCTAATAGGAGGCCCCCCAACCTTGGCATTATGCTAGAACGCCAACAACTATCCTTTGGTATAAGTAAATCTAGAAATAAACCTGCATTACCTCCCCCAAAAAATCCCTTTCTCAAATCATAATTTTGGGAGTAAGGAAAAAAAAAATGTTCCCTTGAACTCTATCACTCTAATTTCCACATACATTTGTATATCAAATTTTTACTACTTTACTGGCTTAAGATATGAAGGGTTTTACGTCAACCATCCATGAAGCAGTTTTATTCCAGATATGCTGTAACAGCAAACCCTAGACCAGAACTGATTTGGGCACTGCAAACCTTACCTCAGTTGGGACTTTAACTTTCACTGTAGTTCATTTCCTCTTATTATTAAGTCCTAGTCTGGTCATCAACTCCTTCTGCCTTGCCAATGCTTAGCTTTTAATTACTGATTAATCATACTTATCCTTTATTATTTTTCCAAAGCATGACTGTAGCTCAGCCACAGCTAGCTAACCCTTTGTTTGGCCAGAGATAATTTGTCCGAGTATTTATCAGCTATCTGACGTGCCTTGGCAGGTAGTTCATTCCATTCCACTGGCATGCCAGTTTAGTAGACTACTGATGAAAATTTTATCACTGCTGGACTACCAACTCGTACCAGAGGCCATTTTTGCTCTACCTCCCAAAAACAATGTGTTCTTTATTGCTAACCAGACAGTAGAAGATCCAACTCCAAAATTTTATTCTACCTTTCACTTTTACACATGCTTTTTGTACACACCACTGCAGGCTAGATTCTCTGGTAAGCATGCAAGGTTATTTGGCACTCTTTTGGGGATCAATACTGAGGAAGTGAAGGAGAAACAAGGATTGGGTACAGAAAGAAGATGGGCTGTGATGTAGTCTCTACAGAAGCCTCAGCTTATCTTAGTATGTGAAAAAGTGAGGTGGGAAGTTGAAGAGTGAATAACCTGTCAGAGCTTTTATATATAGTATAGGTCATTGGGTGTGGGCTCTGTGGGGAAATGGCATAACCTTTCCATAGTTGCTTTCCTCCACTAAGGTGGTCTCCAAAAAGGACTGGTAGTTCAGGGGGACCTGCTAAGTATAAACTCATCAACAATAGGGGGATCTACATCAAACTTGAGAAATTTGATAAACTACACCAACACAGTTCTAGTAAAACTGCTAATAACTGCGAACAAAGAGAATATCTTTAAGTGATCAAGATACAAAAGAATATCAAATAAGAAAAAGAAATGCAGTTTTTAGTTATGTAAATCAGAAGTTAATGAAATGCTACATTTAAAATTAACGTGGGAACTAACTGACAACTAGGAATATTGTTGTCATGGAAAATATTCTTTAACTCTGAAGGCAACATAAGGACACTTGAAGATAATAATTAAAAAAAAAAAGTAGAAAAGTTACTTTTTCTTTTGGCCAGAAGAATGACACTAATAACAATAGGAAGAGTGATTGAACCACAGCCTACAATTAGACTTTCAAAGGTTTATTTATGCCTACAAGAGCTGGGGTGCAAGCCAGAAGTGTAGGGAGTGAGAAGACTCATCAGAGACAGAGTGAGGAGAAGAACAGACATATTGACTGAAATATTCTGCTGAGGGGGGCAGCGAGTGAGACAGGAGAGGTCTGTGCCATATGTAGGACACCTCCCTGGCTGGGATCAAACTCATGCTGTAAGTGGCTGCAGATAGCTTCATAGTGCTGAGACCTAATCCCTTGAACACCAGGGAGGCCCCCTACACCTAGACATTTAAAGAACTGTTGGATATAGGCTCTTAATTGAAACGGACACCTGGAGCTCCAATGTGTTTGAATGATCTATCCTGCCACTTCCTTGAGGTGGGATGTTAGGAAGCTCAGATAAAAAATGGATCCTGATCACATCTAACTTACAGTCAGTTCACTGTGATTGCTGAGCCAGCCCAGGTTATTACCCAGTGTGTAATTGGTTTGTAATACATGGAATTTGGAATAACTTCCATAAATAGTGAATGACTTGTGAGGTAAGAACTATCATCATGGGGAAAGTTGAACAGAACCTCAGAAACTAGCCACTTTTCAGCAAAAAGATAAGCAAAAAACAACATTCCTATTATTCTAGGAAGGAGGAGTGGTAGCAGGTATTAGTGCCACCTCTAAAGACAGATGTTGCAAGGTCACTGGTCACTAGCATTTATTTGAGAGTTGGACTATCTGCTGAGACTGCATGGGTTCTGGAGAATGTCTTTAGAATACTGTAAAGGACAAACAAGTAGTAGTGGTAGCTCAGGGATAGCTGCTATGCTGGAAGTGGTGTTATGTATCTAATAAAGTGCTGGGTACATAAGATGTACCCCTTGATGTGGCAAACACATTCTTTGGTATTAAGATTAGAAAAAAGGACCAGGCATTTAAGTGAAATGAGTGTTTCTATTCACTTCCATTTTTGCCAGCCTTTGCTGTAATGATGTGTAATATACCTTGATTCCAATACTGTCTGAACTGTTTCTTATTAAACTGTCTAAAGAGATATGAACTGCCAGTACATCCCATCTAATATCACTTTGACCCATTACATCAATGGTATTAAGTTGGTTGGACCAGCTAAACAAGGAATGACTTGTGTATTGAAGGCCTTGGTATGATACATGCTCTTCAGTGGTTGGGAGATGAACTCTATGAAGCTGTAGAGACCTACAGTCTCAGTGAAATATATAATTTATAGAAAGTAGTAAGGGGTCTCCCTGGTGGTGCAGTGAGTTGAACGCTGCACTGTGAAACATCCACGGCACAGGAGCACAAGTTCGATCCCCGGCCAGGGAGGGGATCCACATGGCATAGCAGACCTCTCCTACCTCGCCTGCTGCTCCCCTCAGCAGCGTGTTTCAGTTGATTTGCTTGTTCTGCTCCTACTCTGTCTCTGGTGAATCATCTCACCTTCCAAGACTCTAGCCTGTACCCCAGCTCTTGTATGCATAAATAAATAAATCTTAAAAAAAAAGACAAAGTAGTAAGTAGCATATTAGCATATTTTCTAAAAAATAAAAGACAAATTGTTCTTTTTAGCACATCTTACCTCAAAGAAGGGAACACCTGACTGGGAAGGATTTTTTTGTATCTGCAGGCAATGTATTCCACATATAGGAGTACATTTCAGACTTAATCTTGGTAACTTGGAGGCTGCTAGTTTTGAGTGAGATCCAGAGCAATAAAGGACTCTTGTAAGTTAAGGCCCAGGCACAATCAGCTTTGTCCCTCCAACAGATTCCATGGTGCTGTGGCTATCAGTTCACTGTCATATGGCATTGGTGACTGTGTCTGAGCATGGGTTGTGCTAGAGGAAATGACTATGCCATGTGGGCAGGTAGCTGACCCCACCCCATGTCACCCATTATACTTCTTCCAGTGTCCCCTCCAGCTCTCACCTCTAGTCACCTGGAGGTGCAGTCTCTCTACTAATATAGTATGGTAAACGTTTTATTTTTTATTTTGTAAAAGAGCTAGGGTATAGGCCAGAGATGCAGAGGGAGGAGTATGAGAAAACTCACCAGAGACAGAGTGGGGAGCAGAACAGGTAGATCTCTTGAAATACACTGCTTAGGGGAGCAGTGTGTGAGACAGGTCACGCAGGAGAGGTCTGCTGCACCATATGTGAATTAATTTCTAGGGCGGGGATTGAACTCAGGCCATCGTGGTGATAGTGTTGAGACTTCACCCCTAGGTCACCAGGGAGGCCTAGTATGGTGACATGTTTAACTGGACAACACTTGGGTGCCTGAATCTGTGTATGTTTCACCTACCATCAGTGATGAGGTTCCCACTGTCAATTGGGCAGAAAGTGACCCAGATTCAAAACCCCATCATGTGTTTTAGTTTCTCAGGTCAGTCAATTGTACCAGGTTGAGTACTCTTGAATAAGTAACTGAGATTAATAATTTAACAGATTATTAAGGCAGTATGTATTTATTAGGCATCAACAGCGGACAAAGGGAAAGAAAGAAGCAGGGGTGGCTAGAGGGAGTAATGAAACTAAGGGGCAGACTAGAAAAAGAGTCAGTCAACATGATGTATTATCTATGACCCATTCAGTTGTCCCAGACTGGACCAAAATTGTAAGACTTTCATACTCTCACTTTTAATATTATTGGATATGAGCTGGCCCAGGAAGTGTCTACCCTTGGCCAATACAGCTTTCTACTATGGAGACAAATCCTGAAGGAATTCAAAGCCAGAAGCTCTTTCCGAAAAGCTGGCACAATAAATCCTGTCTTAAAGAAGAATCTGGAGAACACTCTCATGTTGACCAAAGCAAACAGAATGTAAGACTGAGTGGGTGAGTTTGAATTCCAGCGTGGAAGACAAGGGCGCCAGACTGGGCAATTTGCATTCAGAGAGAAATGAATTTATTCTAAATGCCATTTGCAATTTGCCTCAAATTGTCTTTTCTGACTACCCTGAATGTGATTGTGTTATCACAGACTGTCACAAGTAGCATGAAGAGGCAACAGGACACCCCAGGCTGGACTCATCCTACAGTTTGGCTTTGACATTCCCCCTAGATACATCAACTCAGACACATCTTTTAAAATAATAGTTTAAAATACCAAAACAGACTTCTGTAATGAAATGGTGGCTCTCTTTCATTTAATTATTCGCCAAATACTTATTGAACTAGGTGTCAAGAAATGAAAATAACTAGGGAAGGCTAATAGCCTCTAGACTTAATATGTCTTTTATGTACATTGCTCAGTATTTCATGAAGCTAGCCATCACATTTCTCACCAGTTACTTCCTAAGTGTATTACTGTTTTTGCCCCATGGGGATATATTTTTAATTACATAATGGAAGTCAGTAGAAAATAGGATTTGCATGGCAAATATTTCCATCCAGACACCTTTGCTATAAGTCAAGGGATTTATTACTGATAAAATAATTTTTCATGCAATCAACAAATTGAGTATGTGACCTGGTTTACTGACTGCACGGCAAGTAAAATCAAAGGTGTATAATCTATAACTACTTTCTTTAAAAGAACCTCCTTTCTTTTAGGAGAGATGAGCGATACATAAATATATAAAACGTAAAAACAATATGAAAAGGAATATAAGAAAGTAACCCAAACTATGCTAGGCTTGTGATCTCTGAAAGGGCAGAAAGGAAAACATTCTAAATGGAAACAACAGCACTGTCATCAAGACTAGAAGAAAAATGGCAAAACCTCAGGGAACTATCTATTAGGAGCAAAGGTTCTTTGTAGGAGAATGGATCAGTAAATGTTCAGCAAGGTGGTGAATGCTGACCAAAAGAACTTCATTAAGAAGACAATGGTTGTTACGAAGGGCATACAGTATATAGGTTCAGAACTGGGCTTTAAGAAAAGTAATTTGATTGCTTGGAGTAATTTGGATTAACATGTCTATAAGTTTGAGAACTTATTAAGAAAATATTTAAATAGTTCAACTAAGAAGTAATAAGAGCCTCGATTAAATATTCTTGCACAGCATTGCAATTATTTATCTTATTTAAGTTTTTGAATTTAAACTTCTATTACAGTGCTAATCTATAGTTTGCAATTCAAAATTATATGCTTTTACTAAGTTTACAAATGAGTCTGTAATAAGCAAGAAATACTATGCAAATGACAGCTTGAAATCAATGTAATCTTTTAAATCATTTACTGTGGGGAATGGAACAGAGTTATTTCAAAGGTTTTGACCCTGAATGACTGAGAAATTGATGACAAAGATTATGTGGGG
This sequence comes from Galemys pyrenaicus, assembly GCA_019455555.1. Classification (NCBI taxonomy): domain Eukaryota; kingdom Metazoa; phylum Chordata; class Mammalia; order Eulipotyphla; family Talpidae; genus Galemys; species Galemys pyrenaicus. The sequence continues at coordinate 3,146,887 of JAGFMF010012266.1, forward strand.
GAGGGAAAGGTCAGCTTAAGAGGAAGCGTGAGAGGCCTTCCTGGTGGCACAGGGGATTGAGTCTCAGCATTATGAAGCTATCTGGGATTAAGTCTTAGCACTATGAAGTACCTGCAGTCACTGCAGCAGGCGTTCAATCCCAGGCCAGGCAGTGACTCACAAGACGCAGCAGGCCTCTCCTCTCTCACCCACTGCTCCCCTCAGCAGTGTATTTTAGTCAGTCTGCCTGTTCTGTTCCCCACTCTGTCTCTGGTGAATCCTCTCACTCCCCACACCTCTGGCCTCCTGTACCCCAGTTTTTATATGCCTAAATAAATAAATCTTTTAAAAATAAAAAGAGAAAGAATGAGTTTGAGGAACAAAATGAATTTGATCAGTTTGGAACATTTGTCACTCAAGCCAAGAGGGAGTGATGCTTTTCACTAAGTTTTCACAAAACAGCATAAAGTATAGGTGGGCCACAGAACACGATGTGGCTCCAGTGCAATGAGAACTGGAAGGAAGGTAGCATCATTTTGACTTTTCAGCTGTCAGATGTTTTGAGATATTTTGGGGGTACAGCACCCGGTGCAGTCAATTTGTTTTTAAAGATTTTATTTATTTATGCATTTAAGAGCTGGGGTACAGGCCAGAGTCCAGGGAGGTGAGAGGATTCACCAGAGACAGAGCGGGGAGCAGAACAGGCAGACTGACTAAAATACACTGCTGAGGGGAGCAGTGGGTGAGGCAGGAGAGGTCTGCTGCGCCATGTGGGTTCCCTCCCTGGCCGGAGGCAGGGATCGAACTCGTGCTGCAGCAGCTGTGGTCTGCTTCATAGTGCGTTGCTTAACCCACTGCGCCAACAGGGAGGCCCAGAGCAGTCAATTTTTTTTCTCAGAGTAACAACAGTGCATGTGTGACCGACCAGGCCTTAGAACATACTTCAGAATTTGGTAAAGGCATAAATGCCCAGTCACTAGAGGAAACTTGCAGTAGCACTCATGGGAAGAAACAGCCTCCAAAAAATAAAAGTAGGCCTATTGTTGGACATAGGCATGCTCGCTTTGGACATGCTCAGGAGATCTTGGGGTGAGTAGAGAGTACTTTCCTGAGATTGCCAATAGTGCAGGTGGGTACTTAATCTCATGGAATTAATTGGCATTACTAAGATGGCCATATAATAATCATAGACTATAGGCACTACAATAAAAACTCACACTCTTCTTCCATAGAAACTATCCCTCCACCCCATGTCCTTACAAGAATCTAATCTATATACGCATTCAGCATGTTCTATAGATGGGCAGAAATCATTTCAGAACCAAATTTAAATGATTTATTGTTGGTTTTGGAAAAAGTGTGTGACTATCCCAGAACAGCTAGGCACAGGTTTTCATCCAGAATGAATAATTATGCATAGAACTGATTACTCAAATACACAGTTCATGATTATGAATGAAATTACCTGCATTACACTGCAAATACCTTGCTCTGCATGGATTAAGGAAAGTAAAAGTTGATTGCAGATGCTGGAAATTTTAAGTCTTGAGATTTTCAGTTGCTCTCAAAATATATACCACTTACATCTTATAACATTCCCCTTATAGAAGTAATTTATAAGTTGAAATTGAAAATGAAATATTGGTTATTCTGGATTTCATAGCACAGTGAAATTGCAGGAGGGGGAACCACAGAAAGAGGACTATTTTCTGTTTTTACCTCATCTAGTTCAGATACTTCTCCCAAGATATAGATGCACAGGACAAATAGATCTCTCCCTAATATTTACCTGGGGGATTCTAACAAACCCAAACCCCTTAAATTTTTTTTGCTATAAACCTATATAGATGTCTGAAATCCTACCTTATTACTTTACTGGCTTAGTCTTTTTTACTTAATAAAATGCATGTTCCTGAGGAGAATAATCCATGAAAGCATAATCCATCAAAGTAATATAGTGTGAACCAGCTTGTCAGCCCTATTGCAAAGTGACAGCCGGGGAAGAAAAGGTTTCTTTCTCTCTGTTGTTTTAGCAATGTCATTTTTCACATCTTTCTTATTAACCAGATTAAACCCTCTGTGTAGGCAAGGACTTTGGTTTTGATTTCTATGAGGTCATTTCATGTGATTCACTCCCTATTTTTGGAAAATCATTTACTTTCTTGGATTTCATACAGAGCTTTGTAGAAAATCAACTTTTAAATGCAAGGACTCAATGCTAAATTGTGATTCCAGGTTGAAAATAATTTAAAGACACCAAATTTAGAAGCACTTTGAATACTGGCAAAATATATAGTACACTTCCTATGGTATATTACTTTATATTCATAAATCATAGCACTATTTTAATTACACTATACAAATATAAAAGTAATATATTTGCTACATGTATGAACGGACACATAGTTTAAAATATTAAGTTACCCCCAAATTTTCCTATAAGAAAAAGCAACAGTACATTGCTTTCCAGTGCCACTAATATTTTTCCCAGTCTTAAAAGGAAAACATTAGATATGTTAGCTGTAGTATTTTTTTACAGATGTCATTCATCACATTGAGATGCTTCTTTTCCTTGTTTGTTTAGCTTTATCATAAATGTATGAATTTTCTCAAGTCACATGCTAATTATATAATTGAGGTGATTATATATTTCTCTATGAGCCTATTGATATGAAAAACTAAATAACATTAAAGTTACAAAATCATTAATGAAACTAAATATTAACAAATGATTTTGTGACTATCCACAATTTAGATCTAAGTCCTAGGCTAAACACCACGTGGTCATGATACATTAGCTTACCTTATTTCTTTAAATCTATTGTTACATCTCCCAATAGCTTCTCAGAAATCAGTACAATTCTCCATATGATGAAATTTATTTAATAATCTATCAGTTCAGTTCTCTTTAGTTATCTCATCCAAACAATTTGGGCAACCATTTTCCCACACTTCTTGTTCTTTAAGCTATGATTTTAATATTATCTTTTTTCTCATTAATTTTGATACTCTGTTCTATGTGTTCACTCCTTTTTCCTTAGTTTTTGTTGTTGTTGTTGTTGTTGTTGTGTACTTAATTTTGTGAAGAACAGCCAGAAAAAAGATAGTTTATTACATATTTTTTGTGTCTTGGAATAACTATGTTAGTTTGGGTGGCATAAATACTTACTTTTAAATCTCCCTACTTAGCATGTTTTAGTTTTGTTTCTATTTTACTCTGAAAACAAAATCCATAATAGTTTTGATTCTTCTTTCAAGGGACTTTTAGGAATTTTTCCTTAACCTTAGCATTCTAAAATCCCATAAAGACACCCCCTACATGACTTTTTTGAAAATTATTTATACGACTAGTTAGTAGCTTCTTTAACATTGAGTTCTGGGAAGGTGTCTGTCCTTACATTCTGTAAATTTGTCTTTTATACTTTATTTCAGTTTCATACCAACCACTGAATTATAAATTTGTTTTGAGCTACATTTTTAGAGAAGACACTAATAGAAATATAATTCTAAAATCTGAAATCTTCTACCATCCTTATTTAATAATTTTAGGTTAACAAACATTAACTGAATAGTTATTATATGCCACGTACTATGCTAGAGAGAAGGCATTCAAAAGTAAATTTATTTCATACACTGTCCTTTAATTGTTTCTTATTTACTGCGAGGTAGACAAGAAATCTAAGACTAGCACTACATTATGATAACTGCTGGTACACTGAGTGGATAGAACAACATGGTGCATGGAAGGAAACTTCCATAAAGGAATTCAAGAAGGGACCCTGGAAGAGATAATAACATAATTGGTAACATAAAAAACAATCAAGTGAAAAATTAGGTGAAGAACATTCCTAAAAAGAAATGTATGGATCACCTATTCATTCATTGCTTTGTTAAATTATTTATAGAATAAAGCATTTATAAAATATTGCCTTATTCCATGAATAGTTCTAGACATGGGAAACAAGTGACACATAGTATAACCATTAATATGAAATCACAAGAAGACATGCATGTTTTGTCTCTGTGTACTTCTGTTGTGTTCCACCACAAGCATTTTATTGGAGTAGAACATATGACAAGGGAAACTGGAAGAAAAGTCTGGGAAAAAATATTTTCTTGGAATGTTGTAGAGCATGGTAAACAATTTCAGTTTTTCTTGCAGGTATTCATGTGCTATCATAGTAGTTTTCTGTAGTTTTGCTTTGTTTCTATAATAGACTCACTTCATAAGTACTACTTTCATTTGTCTTTAGTTTAGCAATTAGGCTTCATCTATGGGTCATAATCTGTGATGCCTCTTTCATTCCCCAAAATGGGATGAGATCACCCATGTTGTCTGCTTTAGAACAATTATCTGTATCAGTATATCTGTATGTATTGAAATTCTCTTTTCACCCCTTTTTCCTGCCTCCAATAGCAAACAACTCTCACCTTCTCCAACACAAAAATAAGGCAACATGCCTAAATAGATTGCTCTATATTGTTCTATAATTTTATCTATGCTGAAACGATCATGTGTAAACATACATACATCTTTTTTCTAGTTCTATTTCATTTCTAAATCCATCTATTCTTTGAGTTTGCTTGGTTATTAAAAATAAGTAGGTCCTGCTACACAATTTTTCTTCCAGCTCTCACAGAAATACTTTCCAAAAAATTCATATAGCTTTAATTAGTTATTAGTAATGACATCAGAATTCTACCATATAGTTGTTTAATAATATATAGTCAACCATTCTCCTGTTGATGTTTATTATGTTTACTTCCAGTTTTAGGTCACAATGAACAATGTTGAAATACACATCCATGTACACATCTTGGCACATTGTTGTTTTAATTTTATGAGCTAGGTCCCAGATGCAAAAACTACTGGGTTAAAATGTATGCATGTTTTCAAATTTTACATACTTTTGGGCTAAATTATTTCCCTGAAAGAATATTTACCAGCTATCCAGTAGCAAATTAGAAGAAGGCTGTAATCCCCACATCCCCACCAGTAAATAGACATTATTGCTCTGTCTAATTTGGTTAGAGATCTCTATAAAATATTTCATTGTTCTTATATTTAAATAATGGTAGCTTTGAGTATATAATTATTGGCCATTTGGGCTTTTCTTTGGTGAATTTTCCTTATTTTTCATGTGAATTTATAAGTGGTATTCATTTAAATATTACATTTTGTCTGCAACCTCTAATTTGGAATGTGTATAATTTAACTCACGACTATATATAGTATTTTTTCATATACAAGCTTATATCTATTTGTAGAAATTTATTATTTCTAGTCCTCATAGTTATTGTAATTTTTATCTTGATGATGTTGTTCCCTTAGAATATATATATGTTTATATACACATATATATATATTCCCTTAGAGTTTCTACTAAGTTATCTTTTTCATTAATGTTCTCAATCTACCTGATTTATTTTATTTATGGTATGAGATAGAAGTTCAGCTTTCTTTTCTCTAAGATGTATAGTCAGTAAGCACTACTGAAACAAAATATCACCATGCCATACATTAAATTTTCATATGATCTGTGGTTTGTGTCTGTATTTTCCATTAGATCCCACTGATTTCTATTTCAATATCAATATCCCATGTTTGCATTATAGAATATTTATAAAGTTCTTAATATTTATAAAGGTAAATTTCTTTTCAAGATTTTGCTTTTGCTTTTATTAGCTATTTTCAGGCATTATTTTTTCTCATCAATTTAAGATACTTTTGTCAATTTCCCAAAAATTTTTAAACACTAATCCCTATTTAAATGGACTTGAAGTGCATTTAATTAATATTTAAGAAATTAATGTTTACTTTAGAATATTTTTCATTATATTTTATTTCAATATTTTAATTTTTCCTTCAATCTGAAATACTTTTTCTGTACCTCTCTGGTAAAAGTAACTCATATGTAATATGTATTTCTTGTTATAGTTGTTAAGGGAATATTTTCACCTTTTTCATTTTGAGGAACTTACTGCTAGCATAGAAATACCCACAGTAGTATTTTATACATTGTTGAGATACATTAAACATGAATCTTAATTTGAATCACAGTGATAATATGGAGGATAGATTTTCAGACAATAAGAATGTCCTAAGAATCCCATTATAAGGTCACTGTTGCAGTTCAAGTGGAAATAAATACATGTCTGAAATAAGGTAGGTCTGTTTAGGTGGGCAATAAGGAATATATCTATCAGCTGAGTAAAATGGGTAGAATTTGAATTTGGGACACATCAGCAAGGGGGGTGCTTAAGTTTACTTACTCTCAGATTTCTGGCTGTTTCCTGAAATTGCTTATGTAAAGGAGAGCAAGCCTGAGACATCTGCACTCCTATATTTCACTGTAGCACTATTCCAGATAGCCAAGAGAGGGGAAGGAGCCAATTAACCATCAAGAAATGAATGTGTAAAGAAAATGTGGTACATACATACAGTGGAATATTATTCAACATTAAAAAAATAAGAAATTCTTGCCATTTGTGGCATGAATGATACTGGAGAACATTACATTAGGTAAATTAACTAATGATATCATTAGGTAAATTAACTAATGATATATATAGCATGATTCCATTTACATGAGTTATCTAGGAAAGCAGACTCACAGAAGGAGTGAACACAATAGTTGTTGCCAGAGGAGGCTAATGTGTGAAGGACTTACTCAAAGGGTATAGTTTTAGTTATACTAGGTAAATAAGTCCTAGAGAACTGCTCAACAACTTAGTGTCTAAAGTCAATAATATGGTATGATGTCCTTATAAATCTGTTAAACGGGTAGGGTAGAGCTTACATGAAATATTCTTAACACAAATACACAGACACATAGGGAAACAAAGAAACTCTGGAAGGTGCTGGATATGTTATCTTCATTATAGGGAAGATATTGTGTTTACACACGACAAAATTCATCAATTTATACCCATTCAATACGTGCAGTTCTCTATCAATTCCATCTCAATAAAGCTGTTAATGTATTAAATAATAATAAATAGATAAATAACTAAAAGACTGACCGTGGAACAAAGGAGAAAGTGCAAGTTAAAAAAAGTAAGTCCACAGTAAATCTCAGTTCTTGATTAAGTCTCTAATGCTGTATTATAAATCAACATTTTTCAAAGTTTTATGAAATCTATAATCAATTATTAGATGACCACTATAATTACAGGTTGCCACATTCACATTTTAGTTAAACATAATATTTTAATAAGAAATATTTATGTCATTAATAAAATATTTATGTCATTTCTGTGCTATTGCTTTAAGGTTTCATTATGATATATATGTGGCTCAGTGATGGGTAGTGTGACTCAGTGGCCAAATTCTACATGCAGTAATTTCTATTAAGTTAAAACATTCAATTTTCAGTAAAAGATTTTGGGGAAATAGGAGCAACTGTTCACAGCTTCATTGGTTATAGACATTCATTTCAAACACAAATATAGAAATTATGAAAGAATAACTCATCTTTCTCATCAAAGGCTAGTTCAGAACTGCATCAGATATGAAATAAATGACTATATCATTCTGTAAAGCTTGATTGTTAAATATTTCAACTTGTGTGACAGCAGCGATCAGTTGCTAATCTATCCTGGTTGCTCTCAGTTCCAGAATTATTTCCCCTTATAGATGACAAACAATAAACTCAATAATCTGTTATCATTCTCCATCTTTAATATGTGAAAACAAATATTATGGAAAGAGTTAAAGTTATTAATACTCTGTTCTTCAAAAGAAATCCTGACACTTCAATGTCAATTTAAAAGTCCTAATATTTTCCCTGCAATCTTTAGGGTCAGAAGATTCAAGATGTTGAACATATCTGTGCAAAATTTTGAGTAGAATACTTGAAATCATACAAACTCTCTGTATTATTATTAGAGTAATAAAAAAACAGTTTTGATTTTACAAACTCAAGATGTAATGGAATCTTTCCATTACTGAGAGCAAGGGGAGTTCACAGAAAAGCTGTCTTGCAGTCTCACTGCATAGTGAAGAAATAGATTCACTATAGCTGGAGTTTCATCATATCGATATTTTACTATTTCAGAGAAAAGTGTTGTCTAATATCAATGTGATAGCCGTTAGACATGTATTTAACTTTAAATGAATTAAATGTAAAAAATATAGAATTTAACTTCTCAGTTGTACTAGCAACATTTTAAGTGCTCAATAGATAAATATGGCCAGGGGAAATTATATTGGACAGAGCAAATAGGAAAAAATATCAGCATTGCAGAAAGTTCCTTTTGTCAATATTGTTCTAGAACAATGAATTAAAGAATGTTATTGACCACCATCTATTCTCTTTTAATAAATAATGTTTAGTTTGATTTTCATAGGTAGCTTTTTTGCTTATGTCACATTTTCCTTGCTGCATACAAAGCTAATACTTTTTCAGCATGTTCTGAAAATGCCTTTTCCAGTCTCTTTCATACTTCACAAGATAATCATTAAAAACTCCAAAAACTTATTTTCTGCATCCATATGAATTTGGTAAAAAAAGCGCAAGGAAAAAAAAACCCAAAATATATATTCTTCCTACGTACTCTGTGCCTGTGCCAAAAGCCGAGACCTTAAACAGTACAATCTATGCAACTACAACAAGAAAAAATTCAGTGCATAGATACACACACACACATTCCACACATAAACCAATATACACATGGCTTAACTCATTTTTATCTTTTATGTTTATGATATAAGTGGCATCTAATAATATAATTTTATTAATAAATTTCACTAGGAACTTATTCTATTTTTCAGGCAGAACATTAGCTGTTAATTTGCATTGGATTTATAATTTTATCAATAACAGCTTAAGAATTATTTGTATTTGCTTTGAAACTGAGGAACATAATTTAGGATAATTCTGTAATTTGTGCTCATTTTTCTTTAGGAGCAAAAAAATTAATCATCACACTAAAATACCCTGTTTGTTATATTTATGGAAAATCTTGTAATTATTTGATAATTAAAAGTTTAATGACTTAATGCTGCCATTTGTTAAATTTTATTAACAGTTCTGGACTAAGACAAGTGTTCAATGACGAAGCAGCATGCACTTTTTAAATAAAAGGTCTATTTTATAATTATATTTTTGTTTGGCTGATTTTGTGAAATAATTATCCCTAAATTCAACATTCTAGGAGGTACACATTCACATTCTATACTACCACTGAAGTCCTATTTTTACTAACAATGCTATTCAGCAGGGTCACTACTGTTTTCCTGTCTCTATAAAGATTTTATGCTTCAATAAACAGTTTTTGGAACTACTGATCCATTTTTGTCTCCAGGAGATATGGCAAATCAATATAGTTTAAACAAAAATACAAATTTAATATGTCTGTGAGATATAAATAGTGCAGTCTTGGCAAGATGGTGGCAGAATGAAGAGTCTAGGCTGGCTAGCCTTCATATAGTTGCAACTCAGTTACAAAACAAACCCTGGAAGTTAGATAGCATATACAGCATATACCAAGAACAGCAATCAGGCAGAAAAGAGTAGGAGAAACTGTAACTGAACTGTATTTACAGTGACATTGTGGCAGCACAGCTCAACAGAAGGAAGGGCAGCACTGTACAGAGATCTTCCTATAGTTGTTGATTCGGTGGCCCACACTGGGGACTTTAGAAACCTGGCACTGTGCTAGATAAAAATTAGTGTCTAAAAACAGAGGATGCACTATTAGCAAAGTATAAGAGCAGAGGGGTGAGCCTAGAGCAAAAAGGCAGTTCAGATCACCTGTGTCTCCTCATAAAACTGGCTATTATTTATAGCCAAGGCTATGATAATTGAACTACCTGCTAGTTGCACACCCAGTGTCAAAATGGAAAACAACTGAACAACTACCTCAATTTTAACAAAAGGAACAAACACCCCAGGGTAAAACTCTGTAACAGAAAAGAAAGCAACTCTTGGCTCAAGGCCTTGTTTCAAGTACAATCCATAGTTGGCACTGACTCCAGTGCTCAAACAAGGCCTCGAGATTGAGGCTGGCAATAGACTACATGATGCACTTAGGCCAAGGGGTTGTCCTAGAGGAAGGGATCACTCTCAATCCCTGAATGCAACTGTGTTACCCACAGCGCAGCAGAAAGCTTGAATAGTTCATGCCTATGAGGTGATACTTTGATACCCCACCGCCCTAGTTCCTTCTACTGATTACCCATTTTTGGTATCAGTTCTTTATCCACCTGAACAAGCACAAGAGACAAAGGGGGCAGTCTGAAATGTATCCCCACCCAAACCTATACAGACTAAACATAAAGGGGAGAAAAACATCATAAATGCCAGAGCAAAAAAGAAAAAAAGAAAGAAAGAAAAGAAACCCAAGGGAAATCTCAATCCAGCAATACTACAAAAAATGTCTTATGAAAAGATGAAAGCAACAATTAAAACAATGAGTCTTGAATTAAAAATAAATGAATGATGTAAAACAGAAGCAGGGAAAAGACCAAGAAAACACAAGGCACTTACAATTAGGGCTAATGGATCTAAAAAATACTATAACTCAATTAAAAATACAATACAGGGCCCTCTCATCAGAAGACAAATGCAAGCAATGGAGCAATTAAGGAGCTTGATAGAACAATGCTAGAGAACACACAAATAGCACTATAAAAGAAATGAGGAAAGAAAATAATATACAAATCCTTTGGGATAACCTTAAGAGAAATAACATCTGGATTATGGGGGTCCCAAAAGGAAAAAAATGAAAGAGAAAATTTATCTAAAGAAAGAATTGTTGAGAAACATCTCAACTTCAGAAATGAATTAATAGTCTGATCCAACAGCTTCAAAGAGCTCCAAACTAAATAGTACCAGAGGGGCATACTCTAAGACACTTTATAATAAAACTGTTGAACACCAATGGCAAGGACAGAATGTTAAAATCATGAGAGAAAAGGGTAATCTATAAATGAACATCAATTAGACTGCCCACATACTTTTCAGTAGGAACCTTATAGGCAAGAAGGGAATGGCAGGGGATATTTAAAATACTCAAAGGATAAAGATTTCTAGCCTGGAACACTTTATTCTGCAAGATTAACATTCAAGACAGAAGGAAGGGCGAGGAGCTTCACTGAAACACAAAAGCTAAAAGAATTTATCAACACCGTGCTGTACATGAAAGAAGTGTTAAAGGAGTTATTATAAAGCAACAACACAGCAAATACAGAGGTAACAGACCTCTAAATTACATAATGTCGAGGAGGAGGAGAATAACAATGTGACCCATCAGAACAACTTTGAAACCAGACTACTGTCCAACAGGACACACAAATAGTCAATCACATACTAACCTCAGAAGAACCTTCAAACAAAAATCAATGGAAGTAACACAAGATAATGGAAATGGAACATAATCAAAATATAAAAAGAAGATGTTAAAAAATAGACAAACTGGAAATCAAAGAGAATAAAAAAATGGCAAGGAACACCTTAAATGTAAGCGACCTGAATTCATGAGTTGAAAGGCAGAGAGTAGCTGAATGGATTTCATAACAAAAGTCCAATCATCTGCTGTTTACAGGAAATTCATCTTATCAAGAAAGAAAATGCAGGCCTAAAGTTAAAGGAAGGAACAATGTCTTACAAAGTAAAGAGTAATAAAAAAAAATGTCAGGAATAGCTATACATTTATCAGATAAAGTAGACTTCCAATTAAAAATGGCAATAGGCTATATAAGACATGAATTATAGTTAAGGACTTGAAATAACAAAAAAAAGCTCTCATAAAAATATATTCACTGAATGATTGAGCCAGATATATAAGATAATTGCTAATAGAACAGAAGAGAGCTATTGGTAACAGATAATAAAGATATCTGTTACTGACAGGTAACAAAACTATAAAGACATTTTGATACTGCACTTATTATGGAACAGTATGAATGGATTACCGCGACAGAAAACAAGCACCAATAAGCAATCTAGTATGCCTATAGCAACTTGAAAAGAGTCACAAAAAAGGCCCAAAATTAGTACAATAAAGGAAATAATAAAAATTAGAGCAGAAATAAAGTACAGATCAAAAGAGCTATATAAAAGTTCAATGAAATTGTGTTGGTTCCTCAAGGTCATAAACAAAATAAATAAAGCTCTAGCTACACTAAGAGAAAGGAAGAGAGAAACATTAATAGAATTAGAAATTAAAAAGGAGAAATTACCATAGATAGCATTGAAATACAAAGTATTATAAGAGATTACTACAAGCAACTATATGGTAAAACATTCAATAAACTTGAATAAATGAACAAATTCATCAAAATAGTTTATCATGAATAAACCAGGAAGAAACAGAAGTTGAATTAACTGACCACAAACATAGGAATTGAAAGAACAGTAAGCCCAGAAACAAAAGCCCAGGGTCAGATGCATTTACAAGTGAATTTTATCAAATCTTTAACAATCTTATGCTTGCTCAAATTGTTTCTAAAAATCCATTAAGAGGGGACTCTTTCTAATACATTTTATGATGCCAACATTAACTTCATACCAAAGCCAGATAAAGGCAGCACAGCCAAAATAAAATTTCAAGACCAAGTATCTCCAATGAACACTGATGTACAAACCTTCAATGAAATACTAGCAAATCACATTCAACAACATGTTATTGGTATATATCATGATCAAGTGTGAGTTATCCCAGGAAGGCAGGAACATTTTAATATACATAACTCAATGTAATGTCAACAAGAGCACAGGTGAATATCTTATGATTATATCAATAAATGCAGAGAAAGCATTTGATAAGATTCAGCACCAATTTGTGATAAAACCTCTAAACAAGAAGGTACTTACCTCAACAAATGAACAGCCAATTGAAATGTTCCCTTTAGGATCAGGCAAGGTAAAGATGTCTATGTTGCCACTTCTGCTTAAATTAGTTTAGTGATTTTAGCTAGAACAATAGACAAGAGAAAAAAAGGAGAGTCAAAGTTGGAAAATAAAGCCACCATTATTCACATACAATATCATATTACCTACAGGAAACCCAAAAGATCCATAAAAGCTATTTGAAACAATGAGTGAATATAGCAAAGTGGCAGGTTACAAACTCAACATAAAAATATCTGTAGTATTTTTTATAAAAAAAATGAATGAGAATAAAAAGAAATTGGGGTGATAATTCCATTCACAATCACTTCAAAATGAATCAAATACCTTAGAAATAAGCTGCCCGAGTAGGTGAAGGATCTATACCATGAGCACTTGGTATGAAGGATCTATACCATGAGCACTTCAAAGCATTATTAAAGGAGATACCTACTGACATACAGAGATAGAAAGATATACCATGCTAATGTATGGAGAAAATCAACATAATCAAAATGACTATCCCACCCACAGTGAAATATGCATTTAAGGAAATTCTCACTGAAATACCAACACTATTTTTCAAAGAAATTGAATAAAAACACTGATGTTTACACAAAATCATAGAAGACCTGAAGTACCAAGAGTAATCCTGAAGAGAAGGAAAGGAATGGAGGCATCATGTTACTTAACTATAAAGCAATGGTACTAAAAACAATGTTATTGGCAAAAAGGTAGATACATAATAAGTGGAATGGACTGAAAGCCCAGAGTAAATGTGCACACATATATCAATATTTATGATGAAGTAGCTATGACTAAACAATGGTTTAATAAGTGGTACGGGGAAAACAGGAATATCACATGTAATATAATGAAGATAAATCTCTCTCTAAAATCATGGAGAAAATTAAATCCCAAATGCATTAAAAATAAGACCTGAAACAATGAAACACATAGAAGAAATACTGGTGACCTGTTCCATGACATCAATGATAATGATGTTTTTGGAACCTTGACGTCTATGGCAAGGGGAATAAAAGCAAAAATAAGTTATTGGGATTACCTCAAAGTAAAAACAACAACAAAAATAAGTAGATTAAGAAAACATCCTATTGAACGGAAGAAAATATTTCAATGCTATGCAATTGACAAGGAGTTAGTATCCCAAGTATATAAAAATATTATACAGTTCAACAAAAGAAAAACAATCCAATTATTTTATGGGCAGCAGACACTGAGGAGTCATTTCACCAAAGAGGATATCCAGAAGGCCAACAGATAGGTGGAAAATGTTCACCATTGCTTCCGATAAGAGAGATGAAGGTTAAAATCACAATAAGGTTATCATTTAATACCAATGAAAATGGCACATATTAAAATACTTCAACAAGTACTGAAGATGATGCAGAGACAAAGATGCTTGATTATATTTTTGGTGGGAATGCAAACTGTTGGAGCCATTTTGGAAAGCAGACTGGATTTACCTTAAAGTTGAAAATGGAAACATCATATGACCCAATAATTCCATTTTTGTTCATGTATCCTAAGAATGTGCAACCATCAGTTTGAAAAATGATATACTCTACAATGTTCACAGCATGCAGTATATTTACAATAGCTATGAAGAGGAGCAATCTAAAATGCCCATCAATGGAAGACTGGATCAAGAGTATGTGGTACATTTACTCTATAAAATACTTAGTCTTAAGAAGAGACAAAGTACTTCCATTTGTAGCAAAATGGAAAGAGTTTGAGGGACTTATGTTTATTAAATCAAATCAGAATGACAAAGACAAATAATAGACAATTCAACAAAAAAATTCATAAAAATTGGCAGACATTAATAAAAATGAAGACTAAGGGTAAGTGAGAGAAGAAGGGAGAAAGTTCAAGGGGATTTAAGGGCTGTTGGTGGTTAGAGAAATGTAACAACAGAAATTGTTTACAAAAAGTAGAAATGTGACTTTTGTATACTTAATGATTCAGACCTGTTCAGAAGTTTAAAATGAATTCATTAACTGAATGGATGTTTTAGAATATTGGAATGGAGTGAAAGTATTTGAAATTGGATATATAGAAAACAATGGTTTCATAACAGTCAGATGAATACTGGTTATTATCACTTAGTATTTAGTACATGTTTTCTTCATGCATAGAAAAAATATACTTAGTCCTATTATCATTGCTTTCTCCACAGGAAATAACCTCTCCCCCTACAAAAGAAAAAGGTGATGTTTTGAGGAAACATAGTGTTAAATCTCCATGACTTTGAATTAGACACTGTTTTCTTAAATATGCACAAGCAAGGCAAGAAAAATAGAGAAACTGCACATTATCAAAATATTACCTCAAGGGTTATGATGAAAATTAAATGCCATAACATGTGTATAGTGTTTAGCATATTCCCAGAACAAAATCACATAAGAAAAATGTACCATATATGTATATTTTTATGAATATATATTATATAAAAATCATATTGGGTGATAAACTACACCTTCTTAAAATATGCTGCTTTTCAGAAGGTGAAAATATTAAATAATATTTATATAACATTACAATCACTATCACTCTTTTATTTTGAAATAAATAGTAAAATTATTTTTCTAAAGCCCACTAATCTTAAGCATGCCACTTGTTATACCTCCAGACCTGGAGAATATTGTTAGAATGATAATTAGGTTGCCAGTGTCTCTAATCTAGATGTACTTTTTTTGGAGGCACTTGAGCTTTTTGGTTTTTACTTCTCAGGAAGTGCTACCTAATTCATCAAGGGTGGGAGGCTGCTGATAAATGTGATGTGTGCAATGAGGTGGTAAGAAGAACCTAGAATGAAATCTACAACCATTTCTAGAACTGATGTGGTAGGAGTCTCTGAAGTGAGATCAAGCTTACTAAAGATTTACAAATTCCTCCGAGATGGAGGCAGAGAGTAATTGGAACGTAAGTGTGTCCATGGTCATATGAGAGCACGCGACAGGCAACAGGCCGGTGTGATGTTCCAGGGAAGTAGGGCTAATCCCTAGAGAGCACTGACTCCCCGCGAGATGGAATGAACTTTTCAGAAGCACACGAAGCTCCACGGAAGGTAGCTCTGACATCAATTTCCTGATGTATTCACCCCTCACCCACACCTACCTACCAACACAGTTAAATAAATACAGACCAGTGATTTGTTATTTGCTCATCTTAATTAAAGAGAATATAATTACACCATATTCACACAACTAACTATACAGTAATCTTTTATTTTCTTGGCATCTTCACAGAGGGAAATATTTTGTACAAAGAGATTTTAAGTGTAACGATTTCAAGCACAAAATGCCTTTGAAAATTTAAACATGTAATTTAAAAAAATCTCTACCAAGTTTATGCTACACTTCCTGGCTTTGTAAGCAGAATGTACTAGATAAAGATCCCTCAGCCCCACTGTGCCCACTCTCCATGTTCCCTCCTCCTTCCCCATAATACTACAGGAGGAACATCAATGGTTTTGCTGTGCTCCATAATTGATGCCTTGAGAGACTCCAGACTTGTGAGACTTCTTTCCTAACCACTCAATTATCTCAGGCAGTTCTGTTTCTGCTTTTAAATTTTTCTGGCTCCTCCCCTGTGAATAAGCGGTCCTCAGTTGAGACTTGTCTACAGAGTACCTGCTTATAGTACTATCTTCTCACCCTTTTTTCATCCTCTTTCCTTCTATATGGGAATTTTTTAAATTAACATTTCTAATTTGCCTGAGACCGGACACAGGTATTTATCTATACCACAGAAGTGAATGTGCTGAAACACCACATTGTTCTCTAAGTGATGGCCTGGATGTTCCTGGGAATAAAGTAGCCAGATTAGGAAGCTGGTTGTATGACAAGGCCTTTTTCTTCTTTTTTTTTTCCCCTAGTATTCTAAACAGTCTTCTTGAGATTAAGGACACCCAACATTTGATTTCTGGTTAGGTTGTATACTTTTGAAGTTAATAGAAAGCAGTTTATTGCTATTTCAGTAGTCCTTTTAAAAATCTTAAAAATAAAATGAGAAATCAGCACTAGCAGAAAAAGCTCATAATTAACCACATGATTTTAGCAATTATCAATATTTTTGGCATTTATTTCAGAGCATGTTTCCTGTTATTGGTGTCAGATACATATTACTTAGAAATGTTAGGTGAGAAAATCCTATGCTCTAAGACTCTTTTCCTCCTTGTGTTTTTATTCACAACATACAATATTTTCTCAACTTGAGGAATCATTGCAGCAAGTTGTAAATGATGTATGGATTGACAAGTCTTTCCTACTGCCAAAAAGGAAATAGTGCTGAGCAATGACTGCTGTGATGCATCATTTCTTGTAATATTTAGTTTATACAAAGCTTTGGAAACTCAGCAGGCCCTGAACCTTCTACACAGTGAGACAAAACCCAGACCAAAATGCATTTAATATGCTCATTTCTTTTTTGTTCTTTTCAATACAATTCCAGTGGAGCGATCAGTTTCTTGCCTCAGGGTGCACTGCACCCCATAGCCTAAGCTATGCAAAGTGCTGGGATCAGGATTGGTTCTGGAAGTGAGGATAGGAAATGTAGCCCTTTTCAGTCTTCCCTCCACATTCCTAACATCAGCAAAGGAAATTCATCTACAAAGAAACCGTGTGTGTGTGCGCTGATGTGCGTACATACATACACGCACTTAAATGAGAAGAACAGGTAGCTGGCTTCAATCACTAAACCTGTCTCACCTTGGTTTCTACTGGATAGGGAGGAAACATGTCCATATCTTGGATAAACACAAATGAGGGAACTGTTTTAACTTAGAAATACCTACACATCCACCTTTTTATTATTTTTTAATTAGATTTATTTAATTATATTCAACTTCATTTGTATTCCCCAGGGAGTTCCCACCACCATTTCACCCATGCACCATCACCTCAGTCCCTTGTGCTCCTTCTGCTCTCATCCTGGTCTTTGCCCTCTCCTCCCCACCCCCCCCATAGTCCCTTTGGTTTATCTTCTGACCTTTTGGTCTTGTTGAGTTTGTTTGTTTTTGGTTGTAATTGCCCATTACTTACTCTTCTTTTCAAGGCTTACTCTTTTTTTTTTGGTAGTTGTTGCTCTTTCACATTCCTCCCAAAAGTGAATCCATCTGATATTTTTCTCTTGCCTTCTGACTTGTTTCACTGAGTATAATTCCTTCCAACTCTATCCATGTTTCTATAAAAGGCCCTAGTTTATCATTTTTGATTGCTGAATAGTATTCCATTGTGTCCACCTTTTTAAAGAAACACCTGGTGTGAAATTTCCTGAGGTATGGGTGATGAAGAACATCATTTTTTTTACCTGGAACTGTGAAGTCAGGTGATCCTTTCTAAAGAGGATCAAACTCAGTAAACATCTCAACTCCTATACCATCTGGCTCTACCTCAGGTCAGTATCTACAGCTTGAGCAGCTTGCCTTGAACTAAATGTTCTTTTACTGCAGCATTTATTTCTAAGCAGCTCACAGCCATTTTTGAAGAGGGGAGAGTTTAAGAATAGCTGAAGGATGGATGAATTTCATGTGTATGACATGTTCCCATCAGATAGGTAGGAACACTGCATGTATAAGCTACTTTTGGGGTTATTTGAAGTTTCTTGCATGAATTTTCTATAGCTCTGTAACCAAGGCTCAAAGGCAAGGCTGAAGTCAAAGGCTATTATTACAAGTGGTAACCCCTGGTGGGGGGTAAATGTGAGAATGAATAACCCCAGGGTAGAATACACCTAGGCAAGAAAGAATCTGTAGGGGTGGCTACTTGGATATGAAATGTAAGGGATAGCAAAAGTCTTTTGTTTAGGACTTCAAAACACTGGACACTGCTTGGGGTGAGGTAATGCGCCACATGTGACCGACCTCAGTGACTGTTTTTCTGTCTGTTAAATAAATCCTATTATTGTTGTTCCCTGAACCCAAGTGGCCTTGCAATTGTATGTGCAGGTAAGAGCTCAGACAGTGACTGGTAAACTATTTGGGCAATGTCCTTGGCTAGCTTTAGAATCCTTTATTGCATGGTATCAACTTTACCTTTTTCCCTCCCATAAGATCCTGATAAATCTATATTTTAGGGCACTACTTAAGAACCAGAGGGTAGCTCTTAAAACTGTTTTACCAGTTATTAAGAAATTTGAACTTCATGGGTACAATTTTTCTGAACAGTAATAATCATCATCAAGGATCAATATGGTCATGAAGGGTAAAGTGCTAGTATAGGAATTAATGGCCCAGGCAGTTGGAGATAAAGAGTACAGATGTTGGTATAAATATTTGGTCTGGATTAGGACCCAGGAGACTAATACAGCCTCTAAAGACATTTGAATCCAGCCCATTTCATAGGTACAAGAATTAAGGACATCTCTATGTTCATTAATTAAAACTATTCCTATGAACACTTACTCATGTAATAGTTTTGATTTGTAAGCAAATACTCTGGAGGTTAAATGTTGGTCCAGGCCTTTACCCTGCCATCCACTTAAGCTAATAGCAGATAAATGGTGTTTTTTGAATTATGACATAGCCCTTTATTGGAGTTTACTTTAAAAAACTGCATTAATAATTTGCTTAATAATGGTATTAATTTTAATCAATAATAATTCTACTACTATAAATATCACTTATAGCATAGTAGAGAATTTTGAAAGGATTTTAAAAAGTAAAAGCTCATATGGTTTTTAAAATTAAATTTTCACAGAATTTCTAAGGAATTCACTCCATCTGCCTTCCTTTCTCATGTTTTGGTTTTCAGGCCAGGCATCAATAGTGAAGCAACTGAGTTTACCTTGTTCTAGTACCTCAACTGAGGGAGGGAAAAGTCCTTGGAAAAGCTCATGGGCTTTGAAGTGGTATATTACCATAGTAGTTAATTTGAACTTGAGACCACTATCAGCATAACCCAACTGACCACTCTATTTTCACAAATCCAAATTCCAGTAACTGTCAAATCCAGTATTTTATTCAAACTCCATCGAGCCATTTAATTAACTGCATTTCTCTTTGGGCCCATGGAACACTTTAGAATTTCCTGACAAAGTTGTTTAGAAATTTGCAAGGGATTTTTTTTCTGCAAATGCCACCAGAAGATTATAATTTTATCAATAATTGTTTCATTTTAATGCCACCAGACAGACCTGCATCACTTGTGGCTATATTGTTGCTATATAATTAACATTGCTCTCTTAAAACAAGATTAGATTAGCAAGTAACATAAAAACTTTGTTGTCATTGTTTTAAGACAAAAGCCAGGTTTCCTAAGCTTGAATTTATAGTTATTAAAGAAGAAAGCAAAAACAAGCACCAGAAAAAAATATATCCTGGCAATAAAATTATTTTAAACAAAAAACAAATTTATATTTCAATTATACATCTATAAATCTTATAATTTATCCTTTTTTAATATTAAAATAAGTCCTCAAATGTTCACGTTTGAAGATACCAATATTCAAGCTAATCATCACTTTTCTATTTCTCTCAAAAAAGAACATCTTTAGCTATTTTCTCAATATTTCAGGAAAATATTTAAGTTGACATTCTAGTATTAAAAATCATCTCTCTGATTTGATCAGATTTCTGGCTGCTTTCCTTTCCATAGTCAACATCAATTAAATTAAAATTTAAAGTAGCATAGATATATTAACCCTATTCTTTCATGCCTGCTGTAACTATCTTTTTTATGATCAAAGAATATTTTTCTTACCTCACTGCCTCTCATTATTTAATTATTTGTTCAACTTTGATGATTTTTCTCCTGTGCTTTGAGGTTCATCTTGGATAAATTTTCCTTCACTTTCTTTTAAATGCTTACCTATTAAATATCTATAAATGAAGACTAAGTACTTAAGTTATCTACTAAATTATTTTTCTTCTACTTTAAAGAGTTTAGTTGATTTAACAGAAATATTGGCTCAAATTTTGAAAAACAAAAAAATCAGGCCACAACCCTAACTACAACTTCTGTCATCCTTATCCTGAATCCTCTATGCCATCTCTGCCGTGAACTGTGATGACAATGATGGTGATTGATAATAATGCACACATATTGTAAAACTGCCTGACCCTAGTCTAGCAGGTAAGAGAGCAACATTGTCTTTAAAGCTTCCCAGGTGGCTCAAGGGGTTAAGTCGCAGCACTATGAAGCTATCTGCAGTCACTGCAGCATGAGTTCAATCCCAGATCAGGGAGGTGACCCACATGGTGCAGCAGACCTCTCCTGTCTCACCCAGTGCTCCTGTCAGCAGGGTATTTCAGTAGACCTGCCTGCTGTACTCCCCACTCTGTCTCTGGTGAACCCTTTACTCCCTGCCCCAACACTTCTGGCCTACACACCACCACTTTGTATAAACAAATCTTTAAAAAATAATAAAGGCTTCATCTTATAGACAAAGCCAGTCTTCAGACCCAAGATTTAACAAGATATACATGGCTTTTGCATCTCTGTAGTGCATTCATTAGCAAGAAAAAAAAAAAAAAAGAATACTGTATTGTCTTCCTCCAGTACACCTGCATATCTTTAGGTTTGGACAACTAGATGCTGCGCCTATCAAAAATAATTACATTCTTAATATCAATGATTCATTGTTACTACCTATATAAACTACATTCAAATTTGTATTTACTACAATAGCTCTCACAGAGTAAATCTCTAAGACTGTTTCCTAGGTCGAATCTTCACTTTGATTGTCTAATAAAATCTCTATTATAGAGAATTTATTTTCAGATAACAATAACAAATATGTATCTAGGACTTACTCTGCACCAGACACTATTTTAAGCACTTTACATGAATTAACACATTTAATCCTCATAGCAAAGCTTTTAAAGTACATATATCACTATCCCTATTTTATAGATAAGGAAGCTGAAATCTGAAGAAGTTTACAAGGAGGCTAAGACATGACAATATTAAAGTAAAGATAGCTTCTGACTTCTAGTCTTAGCCACTTTTTATCAAGCAAACTTAGTTGTTCCTCTGAAGTCTCCTGAAGAATTTATCCACACAAATCATTAAGGAACAATGTAGATTTTCTGAGAGCAAAGTATATAGACTTGGGTTGGTCCCAGCTCTTTACAGCTGTCACATCTAGCAACTATCTGCAGTGTCTGATTTATCCTGCAAATATCTGGTTCTCTTTCCTCAAATGGAAAAAAAAAAAACAGTCAGATCTTCTGCTTCCTTGTTCCCACATTATTCTAACACAACTACTTAGATATTCAGCTACAACTTGCTTTCCCCAGTATAGATCCATCCACATCCTCAGAAAAAATGGTAATAGTGGTATAACATGGTTTTCTGCTAGAATTTGTTTCCATGTAGCCCCATAGTTTTTGTAATTTTCATGTTAATAGCTCAATGAATTATCTACTGCTGATGTCTGATAATTAATAAACCATTCTTTTATCGTTGAATATTTTGGGGGTTCTTGCTAATTTTTGGTTAGTTTCTATTTCTTTTTATATATACCACAACAAATATTTTTATTAATTAGGACTTTGCTTCTGTTGAATTATTGCTTTAGGATAAAATTCCCCTAGGGGAAATTACTGGGTCAAAATGTAAGAATAACTTTATGTCAACTTGTTTAAAATGGGTTGTATCAATTAACAGAGCTCTTATTTGCATAATGTTAAAAGTCATACCAAAATAATGTCAACATTATTTCTACTTTTCTACTATACAGAGTATGAAAATATTTTCCATATTTTCTTCACATATTTGTTTCCCATTTGCATTTCTCAGTATGAATCCTTTATCCACATGCTTGGATCATTGTTTATATATTGAATATTTTTTATTTGTTTTGTTTTAGATTTGAATACTACCAATATTGCACACAATGAACACTAAGTTTTTATATACTCTATTTGATGCAAGTATTCTAAAATTGTTTTTCATTTTAGGGAAATTCTGCATTCCAAGTAAATTTCCAATATACTTCAAATCATCTATTTATATCATTATTCTTTTTTGCTTCAAAGTTGAGAAAACCTTCACTTCCAGAGATCACATATATTTTACTTTTTCTTTTAAAATATCAGTTTTGTGAATATCACTTTCATAAATTTGGAATAAATTTTGGAGTTTGATATTTTGATATTTTGTGCGGAAAAAGGTTTCTGTTATAGCAAATCTCAAGACACTTTCGCTGAGGGCAAATTTTATTTTCATGGCAGGAACAATTAGAAGGCATTAGTGATAGAGAATGTGAACATTTTGGTTTCCTGGATGGATGGAGCAGAATGAGAGGGAAAAAGAACAGCACAAAATGGGTGCTGGAAACATGGACATCAAAGTTTTCCTCCACAGTCCAGGTTTCAGTGGCCCTACTACTGGAATTTTTATCAATCATGAGCTACTGAGTTATTATGTTTGGTGTGGGGATTATATTAACGGATTAAAGCATATCAAGGTGGTTTTTAAAAGCAGGTTAAGGATTTAATTTTTACTCAAGTATGAAGAATTTACACCAAAATTTGAGAAAAGAAAATTTAATGTAAACCAGGAAATGGAGCATAATCATAGGTTTAAAGAAAAAAAGAGAGTAAGAGTTTTTTTCTTTCATCGACCAAGGATATAAAAAAGAAACCAAACAAAAGAATCTTTGTTAAAATTAAAATAAATAGATCTTTGTTGAAAAAAAAAAAGATTCTCACAGTGCATTTTCCCTAATGGCATCTTTGAAAACGGACTGGGCAAGTCTCATTCTCTAACACCTGGGAACCCACCAAGGCAAAGAGGGTTTGTGTCCAAAAGTTTGAGGGTTGTGGTTTAATTCCACACCCAAGAATAAGACAGCCCACACAGTCCATGCTGGGAACTGGTAGCAAAAGGGTCAAGTCAACCAGGAAATGGTGATGGTCATAGGGCAAGTAGCTTTGGATTTTCTTCCTTTCTCAGTTCCCTATTTTTTTTATGGTAGTTTCTTAAGACTATCCTGTTTTGTTTTACCTAAAACCAGAATTTCTCTGCAAGTTAAAAAAAAAAAAATACTGGTAAATAACCGAGGAAAGTGAAGCTCTAAGAATTCAGCTATTTTATACAGCTCTAATCCTTTAATTTCCTTTGTATCCACAAATTCACAGAATATAAATATTGAGCTAAAACACAATTATGTTTCTTTAATAGCTTGACTCCTCAGTAAACAGGTCCTTCTGTTGTGAAAGAACTCTCCCTTAAAATAATTAAGTCTACAACCAGAAAGCCGAATTAACAAATAGACCTTTTTAGTACATACAGTTTGTCTCACTGGCTGAGGCCTGGGAAGAGGAAACTGTGAAAGACAAATACCAGGGCTCTACTTCTCTATCTGTCACTGACTCCTCCCACATCAAAGAAGAGGTGCCCTTCCCTCCACCAAAACTCATCCACTTTCCTTACTTGATTCCATCCCCTCCTGACTTTTCTCTACTGGTCAACTTGTTGGGTTATTACAGTTCATCAACTACCACTTCTATTTGCTTTAAACATGTTAGGAAGGAAACAAATAAGCAGAGCAAATAAAGAGAGAGAACTAAGATTTACTGAGTGCAGGGTTTAGACCAGTTTCTGTATGTTTCCTTATTTCAACATCCCTCAAAGTTACAAATCTTTACATCAGCACTATGAAAGACAATTTCTACTTCACTTTACAGATGAAAAACTCAACACTCCAGGAGTTTAAGTAACTTGGATGATGTTACACTACTAATACACTACCACTACTGCATTGCTGGTATTTAAAGTCAAATCTGCGCACTCCAGAGACTGTCTTCAGTACCACTTAGCCTTGCCAAACTGCAAATCACTGTTAAAAAAAAAAAGAACTTTTAGTCCTGATATCCCTCTTCCAGCTTCTATCCACTTCCCCCAATGTCTCCTGACAGTCCTGACTGCCCCACCAGCCAGCATGGTCCCTCCCTTTGTGCTCTCCTCTACTCTGGAGCTCTCTGCTCATAATCCTTTTGGAACCACTGCTGTGCCAGTCTTCCCTGTTGCATCTATCTTATTCTCTGAACCCAAGCAAAGTAAGGTGCTTAAGACTATGGGTTCAGGCACTAGACTGCCTGAGCTCTTATTTTTATGTGGACTGATTAGCTCAGTGAGCTCAGAAGAGTTATTTACCTACTTGTGAGTTACTTTTCAAATTCATATGCTGTTAAAAAATGTGAAAAGTAAAAATATTTATCTCACGGAGTTATTGGCTGAAATAATCTTGAATGCCATACACTAAAAGTTCAAGAAACACTGAGTACTCTTTTAGGCTTTATTGCTCTTTTTTTTCACAGAGCAGCACTTGAGTGACATTCACATTTCTATTGCACCTGACATATATAGGATTCATAATAAATATTTTGTAAACTTTTGTTGAATATGAATATAGCAAAGTCTACATTTATTGCGTTTAGTTTTCTGCACACCCTTTCAACCATCCAGTTTCTACTACCACAAACTATTTTTTTATCAAAACATTAGTAATATCTAAATTATTCAAACTAATTATTCTCTCACTTAACTTCTTTAATATTGAACTTTAGTGCCAATATCCTACTCTTCTACCTTTGATCACTGGCATGGTATTCAGGACTTTTATCTTTCCTTGCCAGGTCTGTTGATTTAACCTATATATTTTTTATGGGCAAATGTTGTGATTTTATTTTATGCAACATCTCTGCAGTCTACTTCCCTTTGCCTTTGTGCAGTACTCTGCATTTAATTCTGACTTTTATAATCTTATACAGTGACTACTTAGTCATCTTACACCCACTCTTTCTTCAGTCTCATTCTTCTATTAACCTGGAATAGAGTTCTTTTCAAAATAGAAATCTTAACATATTCCCCATGCATAAAACCCACCAATGTCTTTCTTTGTACTTGGAATACATAACAACACTAACATGTCTGGCTGGCCAAGTCAAGTAAGATCTGACCTTCATATATGTACTCTCATACCCAGAAGTTTCTTTTGCTTTTTGCGCTTTAATTCCACCAATTTTCCATAGGTTCTTACATACCTCTAATCTCTCCAATAGCCCTTGGGTAAGTGGAGTCCCTCTGAATATTTTCCTCTCATCCCAGACACATTGACTTTAATTTGACAAGACTCTGGCCATCAATTTCCCAGAGCACACTTCCCTGGATTCCCTGACAGGGTCTTCTGCCTCCATGAAAAGTTCTCAGAGGATGCCATTCCTTTGATCTTGTTCCTTTTTGGCTATTACTACTTTTTTCAGTGTAATTACTATTCTACCACTTTTTTACCCTTTGACTTCTTCATAATTTTCCGCATTCAATCAATAGTTCCTAGCACTGCATTCACAATCTCTCCCATTCTTCTTATTCTTTTCAACTGCCATGTTGAAGGGTGCTATGTGGAGGGAATGATTATCAGAATAGTAGTAATTTAAAAGATAAATAGATTTGGATCAATAATACACAATTGAAAGGACTGAGTAGGGCAAAACAAGGAAGCCAAACACTACGGAATAACACTGAAGAGGACCATATGGCATCACTTTAATCATCTAGGAGATTCTAGGAGTTTCCTGGTAAAGGAAGCACCAATTCCCATGAGTGGCTCCAAAAAGGGAGGCAGATGACTATGAGCCCATGCACGGCATGCCTGGTGCATGAAGCAGCAGGAAACAGTAGAACTTCTAAAGGGCAGATCTTTCCAGGGGTCAGTCCCAAAGCATCCTCACACAGGGGAGATTGATGGCAACCAAAAAACAGGCTTCTACTGGTTCTGCAGCTCTGTTTCAGGAAGCTTATTCTTTTTAATTTATAGGTTGTAGAATTATCCTTCTAAATTTTCTTCACATAAATGCTGCTTGATGAATAAAAGTACAGTGTAGATTATGTCCTTTAATGGTACCACTAATCTTCTGTAATAATGGTGAGTGATGATTACTGTTTATGTTATGCAAGGTAAAAATGGATGTGTGTGTGTGTGTGTGTGATTTTGATTTGGAAGAAGAAAAAAAAATGGGACAGCTGAGTTGGAATACTAGATTGAAGAAATGGATTAGCACTGATTATTTCTGATTATTTCAATGCTCTACATGAGGTAAATGCATTACACCATGTGATTTTCATATTTGATTTTTGAATCTCTGCAAGTAATAAGTAAAAGAAAATGCAGATGTTATATTCTGTTTATGAAGTGGAGATAATTCCAAAGGGTATAGGGATTACTGGCATAAAAGCAAAGTGTTAAATTCCAGTTTCTTTTTTAGGTCTCTACCTCCCAAGTAGCAGAAACAGAAGTACCATCTTCAGACAGTTCCATCCATTATCTCTGTTTCCAAAACTTAACTGTGCCTGCCCAATCCCCTGCCACTTCTGCCTCTGTTAACTTGACTGCTAATTATAAAATCATGTGGATAGTTCAGGCATAAACAGCAGATTAATGGTTTGTAGACAGAAAATTGTTGCTTTTTTTTTTTTTTTTTCTTTTCCTGTTTGCAGTCCAGTAACACCTGGGAAATAGGACTGAGAAGGATTTCTTCTGTGAAGACTCTACTCTGGAATTCTTATGTACTAAATATTCCTCTCTATCATAGTCACCCAAGTGTGGCACACATCAACAGGCATTTTAATGTAACATTGCTTTCTCTTTTGTATAAATGAGAGTGAAATTCCATGCAGAAGAGATGCAATACATTTTTTTGTATTTTCTTATATATTCATTTTTTAGGGCCCCAGTCAGTAGAGCCGAGCTAATATCATTCCTCATCTATCTTTTACAATCCTTGATTATGGCCTTTAAAAAAAAAAATCAATCTTCTTGGACACTGCTATAACTACCCAAACTGGTTTTTCTTTTTATCCCTATAATTACTGGATTTGCATTATAAACATTACCTTAAGCCCTTTGAAAAGCAGAACTTTTTAACATTCTAGGAGGTTCTATAAGCTTCTGTTGACTCAGACCTCAGTCTCCTTGTGTGGTTCCAAGCATGTATGAATACAAGTCCACATATACCTGACAAAATTGGTGAACAAACACATAGGAAGAACAACCTCTACAATGCGCTTCCTCTCAGAAATTGTTTTCAAAGGCCCCCAACATAAGACTGCACGAGTTGGTGGCAATCGCATAAACAAGTTTTGTTGGTCTCTATGCCCTGGCACACCTGAGCAGCTAGCCTGTTCTGGGCACATAGCTTACATGACTAGTACCTTATATGACCTCTCTAACCACTTTTTCTTGGAGCATTTTTTTAAAAATATGCTAGACTCTGGAATATAAGTCACTCACCATTCTCTCATCACATGTTTCAGAATTGAGCCTAATGAATTAATTCACTCATTTCCATTAAGGCTGCCGGCTGAATTATTTACTGTGGTGTGGTCTACCTAAAGAGATGGCCTGAAATAACAAATCTACCAGAGAATGGAGGGGGGGGAAGGGTTCAAAAACCTTCATACATACAACTCTTTTCTCTATCCTCTGTCTCACTACTCACTGAATTCAGAGGGAAGAACATAATGAAAATCCAGAAATGTTTTTCTTAGCTTATATGTTTGTGGACCCCATTTCTAGGTGTCTGGAACTTTATAGGGGTGCTGGGATGCATGAGACCATTGCTACCCTGAGTGAAACTATCCTATAAATCTCTTTGCTTCAGTTGTGTGCAACAAAGATGACATATATTAGGGTTAGCCAGAAAGCTCTATGTTATACAAATCCAGTTAATTAGAAATGCAAATTACCTTTTCAGTGCTATGAGTGTAAGAGCCTTAAAACCAAAACCTCAGCTCTGTGTGTGTGTGTGCGCGCGTGCGTGTGCTTGCATAGTAGGGGAAGAAGAGGGGGCAGTATTAAGAATCTCAAAGAAGTTGAAAAGCAAAATAAGCATATTTATAAAATTGAAGACATAAATGTATTTGGGTCAGTATTTCTATCTCTTTACCAGTGGTGCATGTCTGTGGAAATGTATTTTTCTAAGGTTCTCAATTTTCCTTGATTCACATGACTAACACAGACCTTAGAATGGATAATGATGGATCATAATGAGAGATAGAAGGAGAGTCAGACAGGGAAGCAGCTGGAGATGAGAAGTGACGGAAGGGCACCAGTCCTCACAGTGTTGAGGCATTTTAATCACCTCAGACTTGGCCTCAAGTGCTAGCCCCTTCAGAGACTAATAACTGCGATCCTTAACGAAAGAAAATTGGACTGGTGACATCTTGAATAGGGAAAAAATGATACCTCTTGTTTTTAGGTACAAATGAGACACTTAGGCAGCCAGAGTTAAGATAGCCCTGTAGGAATTTCCTCAGGGGGTAAGTCATAGATCAATTTACTTTATCATTGCTTAGGTCCTAAAACTAGTCTCCTATTCTCGCATAAAGAGACCATGAAGAGAACAGCACCTGCATATATCATGTGGAAGAACTGAAATGGAGGTTTCCTGGAAATACACCATTTCATAAGATTTCCTCATAAACCCCTCTAAATTTCAAATATTAAAAAAAAATAAATGGAAAAATGCAATTGATGATTAAGTGATACTATGTTATCTAAAATATTCACTTTTAAACTATGACATGCCGACTGACAAACCAAAGTCTGGGCCTCCCACCGAGTTACAGTAAACTTGTCACAGTTTAAGGATATGAAGAAACAGACCTTTCTTCAGGGCTTCTTAACTGTAATCTGGAAGACACAAAAGCAAGAAGCACTGGAGCTGTGTGTTCAAAATAGCCCAGCATCAGAAGGACATTTATATATGTAGAAAGGGCAGGGTCAGTCCCCTTTCAGGCTGGCTTTTTGCACATGAGGTTTTCAGTTAATGCAATTTTGAATGGTGAAAAGTTTGTCAAGCTGTGATCAGTGCGTTTCATTTCTGAGCCATCTCTGGCTTGCATGCCTGGTTTCATTTTCTTACTGGTGGTACACCTGTCTGGGAAGGCCCAAACATACTGGGTACATGAATGTGCCTGGGGCCTGACCATTAATAGCCATCTGGCTCTATTTAGTTCTTATACATGCTCAGGATGGCTCCATGCTTATTTTTTCTTTTTTATGTTATTTATCATACCAAAGCCATTGATTATACTGTATTTTGTATTCCCATGTGAAATGGAATGAGATTTCTGGGCTTGTGTTTCAATTTTTTATCAGTCTTCATTTCTCCATGCTGAATAGTAACTACCTGACTAGAGAATAGACATTTCATTTTGGCAATTGAGGTCACTGTACATGTAAATGGTTCTAAGTTGACATTCTTCAATTAGGAAACAAAATAGTAGTTCTAAAATCATGCTTAATCTCAGCTTAATAACTTGAGACTCTTCCTTGGCTCTGCCACTTACTCAGACAGAACATAGAACGATAACTTCATTTAAACATTTTCATGGATGAAGAATGCATAAACAATGTTTACTTGCTCCAGACCTGTGTGTGCATGAGTGTGAGTATGTGTACATATGGTATAAAGTAATTAACTCAAAATACACAAACTCTGAAAAGTGACACTTTTTCAAAGAAGAAATGTAAATGGCCAACAGGCATATCAAAAAATGCTCAACATCAATTGTAATCAGGGAAGTGCAAATTAAAACCACAATGAGGTATCACATTTCACGAGCGAGAATGACAAATATTTAAAAAACTAGCAATAGCAAATGTTGATGGGGAACTGCTGATGTAGAAAAAAAGGAACTCTCCTGCACTGCTGGTGGGAATGCAGACTGGCCCAGCCACTATGGAGAGCTGTGTGGAGGTTTTTCAGACTACTAAAAACGGTGCTACCATATGACCCAGCAATTCCAATAGTAGGTATCTACCCAAAGGACATAAAAATACTAATTCAAAAGGACACCTGCACACCTCTGTTTAATGCAGCACAATTTATAACAGGTAAGCTATGGAAACAACCAAAATGCTAAATAGAGATGACTGGATTAAGAAGATGTGGTATATATATTTACACTATAGAATATTACTCAGCAATCAAAAAGTATAAACTCATGCCATTTGCAGCAACATGGGTAGAGCTAGAAGGAATTATGCTCAGTGAAGTAAGACAGAAATAAAACAAAATTATTGAATAGTTTCACTTATAGGAAGGATGTAGAAGAACCAAATAAGGGATCGGGGGGAAAAGTACCTATAATAAAGTAAAAATCAAAATCATCAGGCAAATATAGATCAGAAACATTCTGCAGGGGAGGAGCAGAGAGAATGATCGGGACAGGGTGGAAAGAGCACAAGGGACTATGGTAGTGGTGCATGGGTGAATTGGTGGTGGGAATTTCATGGGAAAATATGAAGGATGATGTAATAAATATATATATTTTTTAAACATGATAACTGAAAGATGGGAGGCACAAGGAATTCACTTTGGAGGAATTAATGAAGAGATATCAGTGAAATATCAGCGATATTGGGTTTGGTAATGATATTATTTTCCTGTCTGAGAAATCAAAAGCAGTCAACATCACTACAGAATGGCTTTGGGGGTGATTCTTCTGAGAGGAACAATGTTCAGCAGACACTCAGCCCCCTTTTACTCCCACCCCATCCCTTTTACTACTAGTAAACAGGTCACAACTGCTGCTAGCAGATCACAACTGTAATTTTCAGTAGAAAATTGTCCTTAGGTGAACTGGATCTACTTCACCCAGAGGAACCAATGACTGACTGAGCCTCCTGAGTAAGCAAGAGGGTGAGAGCTGGTGGTTTTGTAACTGCAACCACCTTTCTGTTTCAAGACAAACAGACTTTAAGGTATAGGCAATTATGTTTCAGAAGTCCCTATGGCATCAGATTGAAGCCAGATGTTGCCTGAAATCATATCTTTACTCAGCTTCTCCTCTGTCCCTCTTAATTTCCTCACTTTGAGGTTTCTCCTAAGCATACTCTCTAAATAAATCATTTACATAAAAATCATGTCTCAGGTTCTGCTTCTGAGAGAGCTAGACCTAAGAAAAATAGTTACAAATGATATTCAAAAATGTTCCTAAATGCCATTTCATGTTCTAAATGTAGACTTTTTGTTCATAAATCATTGAACAAGCCTTTTAAGAATCTTATGGTGATGCTGACTGCCAGCCAGCACTTAAACTCAGGTATTAACACTACTTTTCTTGGTGGAGTTGTTGCAATTATTTGAATATTTTATTGCTTTTGACCATATAATTTTATGAGCATTGATAGGAAATTGAAAAATTAAAGTGCTCTTAATAAAGATAAGGCATACATTCCTAAAATTAAACAATAAAATTGAATAAAAGCGAAAATCATTTGAACTATGCTATTTAGCAGACTAAATCAACATGAGACTAAATCAGAATGTCATCATCTGTAAAAGAAAGACATAACTAAAGAACATATACAAAATTTAGCATTGGTTATTTTGTCTAAAGAAAGATATTTTTAAAAATCATTATACTAATTTAAGTTCTCTGAGGTCATAAACTCTTCAATACAGGAAGTCCTCCTTTTTAAAAATTTTTAAAGTTGTTTCAGGAGTATATTATATATGAATGTAGATGACTACATAGGCAGAAGCTGTTAATTTTATTAGAATGAAAATGTAAGCAATCCAGTGGCAAGTGAAGAGGGATGAAGACGTTGGCAGGCCTGATGCATCCCCCAGCTCTCTGTTCCAATCCCTGCTACAGGGACAGGCAGACTGATGCACTTTTACACTCTGTTGTATCCTTTACGCTGAGGCCATGCTCTCGCCAGACTACTCTCTGCCAGTGACTGAGCACAGCAGAGACAAAAGGGTGAGTCATTTCTGCCAGGACTCACTATAACAGACAAGCCATAGCCCAGGATTTCCCATCAGTCTAGCTGAGGCTTTCAGAGGAAGGTGTTGCATCCAAAGCATCTTATACCAATCTCATATCTTTTCCTCTCTTCTTTTACCTGGTCAGACTTGGTCATAGCCTTCTCGTGCTACTTCCTTCTTTTATCCTCTACAGGTGTTTCTTCCATCTAACCTTTCTTTTTTAAAATATGTATTTATTTATTTATTGAGGTCAAGTTGATTGACATAACTGTATCTAATTTGGGAGTTAAAAGTTCAAATGTCCACAAGTGTATGATTTCATACCACACTCACCAGTGGTCCAATAATACACTGAGTTCCATTAATTTCTCTCCCTTGCCCACTCTTACCCTCTCATGCTCCCCTTCTAGGTACCTTAGTTTTGCAGTCAGATGTCAAAGGTTTGTTAATGGTTTGGTTTTGTCTGAACCTTTGTTTTATGCCTTTTTATTCCCCATATAAGTGAAACTATCCAATATTTGAGTATTTGTAGTTCTCCTTCTAACTTATTTCACCAAGTCACAAATGGCAAAAGTTCATCTTTTTTCATAGCTGAATAGTATTCCATTGTGTGTGTATCACCACATTTTTTTCTGATTACATTCTCTGTCTTGGGACACTTAGACATTTCCATAACTTGGTTGCAATAATTTCCATAAACAGGGCTGCAATGAACATAGGGGTACACATATGCCTTCACATTTGTGCTTTTGTATTCTTTAGGTAGATACCAAGAAATGGAATTGTTGGGTCATATGGTAAGTCTATTTTTAATATTTTCAGAAGTCTCCATACTACTTTACATAGGGGCTGGATCACTCAACAATCCTACCAACAGCATAAAGGAGTTCTGTTTTCTCCATATTCTTGCCAATATTTGTTGTTTCTAGTCTTTCTGATTCTCATAGGTGTGAGATGGTATCTCATTGTGGTTTTGATTTGTATTTCCTTAATACATATAACATATACATATGTGATGATGATCATTTTTGTCCATGTGCTTATTGGTCATCTGTATGTTTTCTTTGGAGAAGTGTCCCTTGATTGGGTTAAGTATTTTCCTTCTGTTGCGTTGCATGAATCCTTACATATTTTTTAATATCAGCCCATTTTCAGATGTATAATGTGCAAATATTTTCTCCTATTCAGTAAGGTATCTTTGTTTTGCTGATAAATTATTTCTTTGTGTAGAAGCTTTTCAGTTTGCTATCCCATTTGTTTGGATTTACTTTCACTTTTTTGATTTCCTCACTTATTCAACGATATATAATGTAGTTTCCATATATTAAAGATTTTTCCTGCTTTCTTCTTGTGGTTGATTTCTCACTTGATATCATTGTGCTCACAGAAAATACTTGGTATGATCTTAATCTTGTGACTCTATCGATATTTGTTTTGGGACCCAGCAAGGGGTCTACCCTGAAGAATGTTCTGTGTGCAGATGAGAATAATGTGATCAAATTCCTCATTTAATGTTATGAGTTCATTGTTCATTTTCTATCTGGTTTATCTGTCCTTTGTTAAAAGTGGGGCATTAATGTTCACAACCACTATTCTGTTGATACCAATGTTGATTTCAGCTTTGGGTAATAGTCAACTTACATATTTTGATGCTCTTTTGTTTGCTGTGTATATAAATGTATATAAGTGATGTATTGATACCTTAGTGATTATACAGTGTCCATGTCCATCTAATGATCTTTTTAATCTGAGAGACTATTTTATCTCATATAAGAATGACTGCCCCTGCCTTTCTCTGGACCTCTGGTCTAGAAGCCCCCTGCCTAAAGGTAATACGTATAATATGCCTGGAGGTGCTATGCTGTCTAATACTATGGGGCAAGACAGTTGACAAGAATAGCAGTTTCCAGGCCAGCCCTTTTATTGCTTCCCCAATGTACCCCTGAAAAAGCCACGAGGCAAACTGAGTTTGCAGTGGCCTCTTGTAGTTTCTTTGTAGCCACAGGTCAGAGGTCATATGCATAGGGGAGGGGAAAGGAGTTATCTCTCTATTGAATCCAATCTCCAGGTACCCTTCATTGAACATGATACAGGGTATGTTCTCACAGTGAATTATGCAGTCTCCTTCCAAGGCCAGCCCCGCAGCACAGGAGAGACAGGAGGTGGGAGAGCATGGTAGGGGAATGGCAGGTATCCCTCCCAGTGAACTGGTATCATTCCTAGTTTATTGTTTCACAGTTGTCCTTTCCCTTTCTGACAGTTTCCAGCTCTCCTTACTAAGACAGTGGTTTTCATTAACCAGCTCTATTCCAAATATAGATGTTCCCTGAGTATTCCTGAAGGAAGCAATGACTCAAGGACCCTGTCCATCCACCATTAGACTTCTCAGAAAACCATCTATACTTTCTTGACAAAATCTCCTCTGAGAACCCAAACCCAAACTGATGCAGAGAGGTATAATTTAGTGGTGAAAATATGCATTATACACTCACTGGTCTTCTCAAAGAAATGATTACAAAGTAATTATGAAAAGGTAGATGCGGAGCTTTGGTGTCTTCTGCCATTATCATATAAAACTAACAATTTAAGAAAATGATGTGATTGACAGAATCAGTATCTTAATTGGATGTCTGGCAGATATCTTCACAACCAATTTCAATTTTAGAACACAAAACCCTGCCTTCAAGAATGGCTAACATCCTGAATACTGACAACATTAGATGCTGGCAAGAATGGGGAGCAAAAGGAATTCTAATTCATTGCTGGTGGGAATGTAAAATGGTACATCCTGTTTGGCAACTGCTTATAAAACTAAACACCATCAAACAATTATGCTCCTTGATATTTACCCAAAGGAACGAAGACTCAAGTTTCATACAAAAGCCTGCACATGGATGTGTATTGCAGCCTTATTCATAGTTGCCAAAAACAGAGAAGCAATCAAGACATCCTATAGTTAGTGACTAAATAAACTATGGTACATCCAGGCACTGGGATGTTATTTAGCATGAATAAAGCCATGACTGAAGAAACTTACATGTATATTACTAACCATTTGAAAAAACAACATACAATCTGACTGCAAGTGTATGGCATGCTGAAAAGGGCAAGACTCTGGAGACCGTGAAAAAGATCAGAGGTAAGAGGAAAAAAGGATAAATAGGTGGAGCACAGAGTATATTAGGTCAGTAAAACTACTCTGTATGATACTATAACAGTGAATATATTGTCATTATAAATTTATCCAAACTTACAGAATGTACAACACCGAAATATCAAAAGTGAACTGTAATATAAACAATGGGTTTTAAGTGATTAAGCTTTGTCAAGCCATCAAATATATATAAAAATCACTTTGATTGAGATGTTGATAATGGTTGGAGGTAATATCTGTGTGAACAAGAGGTACAAGGAAACTCTATGTATCTTCAGCTTATTTTTCTTGTACACCCAAAACCTTGCTAAAAATAGTCTATTAAAAGTATAAGGGGAAAAAAACAGACTTCAGACCATAAAAGAGTCCTCAGGTTATAAGAACTTACATTTGAATTACATATGCTTTAGGTAGTCCAGTTTATCCCACTGGGCTTTAGTTTCCTTACCTAGAAAATCAGATGAAATTGTTTTTATATTGCAAAAATGTTATAAGAATAAAATGAAATGACATATATGAATGGAAATGCCTAATAATGAATCAATAGATGTTAGTTTCCTCACAGCTAGAAACATGACAATAAGACCTATCCACAGAAAATTTATAGGTCATTGTATAAAATTTACAATGAATGGAATTAGAACAGAAAAAGAATAAAACACTTGAACACATAGAGAAGATATTTCCTGACTTAATATAACCAGTGCTTTTCTTTCCTTATAGCTGAATCCTAAAGAATATGGCTACAGAAGTCAATACACACACACACACACACACATAATATGTGTGTTCTTCCAATTTTCAGACTTGGGAAGAAGAGAGGCTATGATAAAGAAAAACATATCCTTTCTTAAGCTAAATTATAAATGAAAAAGCAGGAAATATAAGTTCTAATACTAATCTTTCCCCAAATTTATACATTTCCTTAAGCTATTGAGACCCCTAAAGCTGAGAGGAAGTGTCAATGACTTGTTCTAACATTTTTGGGCTTAAATATTTTAAAAGGCAATGACCCATGGAAATGAGAAGACCTCACAAAGAAGATCAGAAGTATTCTAGGCTGGGTAATAGTAAGGAAATTAGAAAGGAGGCAGGAACTTTTAGAGCAGAAGAGATTAGAGGGTAAGAAGCAGAATGCTTTGGCATAAAATGGTAGTAAACTATGAATTTACTACCTTCAGCTTAACTCTTAATTAGCCATATGCAGGGTACAGGGGTGGCCAACAAGTCAGTTAAGATACTCCATTACTTACTGTAAACTGAAGAAAAACACTTCACTCAAAATCAGGCCTCCTCTAAGGGCCAATACAGTGAATCAAATGTCTGGAGTATTTCACTTTAGCAGGGAAAATCATAAGGGATACCCCAAATCCAGAACTCTCTGAAGGATTACTGAGGGCTTGATCATATCCTAATTTCAGTACAACTACTCCTCCACCCATTTCTGTTTCCACTACTCCTGTAGGAGTACTGATCATTAGTTCATTCCAAATAAGCTCACTGACACATACTCTGCTTCTAGAGAAGCTAATCTGAGATACCAGCACTTTTTTTTAGGATTTATTTATTTATGCGTATAAGAGCTGGGGTATAGGCCAGAGGTGTGGGGAGTGAGAGTATTTACCAGAGACAGAGTGGAGAACAGAACAGGCAGATTGACTGAAATACACTGCTCAAGGGAGCAGCTGGTGAGGCAGGAGAAATCTGATCCACCATGTGGGTCAGGTCCTTGGCCAGGGATAGAATTCCTGCTGTAGTGGCTGTGGAGAGCTTCATAGTGCTGCACCTTAACCCTTGCACTACCAGGGATGCCCTAG
This sequence comes from Galemys pyrenaicus, assembly GCA_019455555.1. Taxonomy (NCBI): domain Eukaryota; kingdom Metazoa; phylum Chordata; class Mammalia; order Eulipotyphla; family Talpidae; genus Galemys; species Galemys pyrenaicus. The sequence goes on from JAGFMF010012266.1 coordinate 3,184,417, forward strand.
ATAGCAACACGTTTTAAAAGCATCAAAAGATAGAATGAGTGAGTTTAGGTCAATGGCACAGTCATGACAGGCCCCCAAAATATGTATAAGAGAAAACAGTTTTGAATAAATTAGATTTGGTAGACTTGATTAGATTCTGGCACAAGTCAGTAGCAACTAGCACATTAATATGTAAGAAACTATAAGGATGCATATTTCAGTTTGAAGCTCAAACATATCCTGAGGACTAGATAAAAACATTTATTTTCCTTCAGGTTAATGGCGCTGAATAAAGAACTTATTCTAACCTTGAAAGTGAAATAACAATTAGGTAAATAAATAGCAAACCAACCAAACAAATGGAAACAAAACAAAAACAAAAACATACAATAAAATAACAACTCAGGCTGGGTCCCAGACCCTAACTGGCAGACCCAGTGTGTACTGGCTAAGCAAAATTGGTCACAGGAGTGTTTATTCCAGTGTCTTCCAATTGTCCATGGTAGTTTTCCTAATTTACAAGTTTGCACATAATAATTCAGTTTTCTAGGCTGCAGATGTAACATTTATGTTTTTCCTTCCTTATGTTATATTGTCTTATACCACTTAATTCCCTCAGCTGTTCCTTATCCTTCACCTCTATAAAAAATAATGATTGCAATACTTAATCTTAATTATCCTTAGTCAATTTTTGCTGACAATATATTTTTCCTCTTTGGTTACATAGAACATACTTAAAATATGGACATGCAACATCCCTTCAGATTTGGTCCTTACATTAATTGTATTTCTATTTTTCATTAAATCTGGTTAATACTTTAATTCAGATAAAAAGCACATACTGTGACCTGACATCAGGGACCTAAAGCAATGAAAGTGCAATAATGGTAAAGACTTACCCCAGGAAAACCATAATTAGCAAATCATAAATAAAATTATTTTTTTAAAAGATTTACTTATTTATGCACACAAGAGCTAGGGTACAGGCCAGAGTCCAGGGAGGTGAGAGGATTCACAAGAGACAGAGTGGGGAGCAGAACACACTGCTGAGGGGAGCAGCGGCGAGGCAGGAGAGGTCTACCACACCATGTGGGTCCCCTCCCTGGCCAGCGGCAGGGATCGAACTCATGTTGAGTGGCTGTGGTCTGCTTCATAGCGTGTTGCTTAACCCACTGTCCCACCAGGGAGGCCCCATAAATAAAATTATGCACAGTAGCATCAGATGTGACACCTTATATTCTATGTCCACTTCTGTGAAGTCTGAGGTTCACCAGTCTCTGCAGAGATCTTAGCTAGTCAGAGGTTTCAGCTGTTAATTATTTCTCCATTTTTTCTCATATTTAGCAAGCACCACTCCTATTTTATAGGAAGTGGTCCATTGACTGAAGTCAATTCATAACATTTGTCACACTTGTTACTATCTGTTAAGTAAACATTCTTTCTTCTAAACTTTGAACTCATCAAAAACCACACAAATAAGTAAAACTGATGTTCCAGGGAGTAAAAAGAGGGTGGGGCAGAGAAGTAGATGAGTTCAATGCTAAAACTAATTGTGTCACCATATGCCATCAATTTTTAAATTTGAGTTTTATATATCACACATTATTTACTTGAGGTTGAAATATGGAGTACATGGGTAATTAATGTATAATTTAGCTATGTTAATCCCTAATGTTAGAGATTAGTTACCCTCTATGCAGCAATGACTGTAAGAACAAATGCCCATTCCTTACCATTCAAAGGTAGAACAGCAGCTTCTTAAAAATGACATATGCATTTTCAGACAAAGCAGTAATATATGAATGTGGATCTGGACTATGGGAGAGACATGACTTTTTGGTTTGCATGAGGGCAGCGCATGCCTGTATTTATAAGAACTTTTATGTCAGACACTTCATGTGTATTAATTCATTTGATTCTACTAATTACCCTTGGAGGGATGTACCATTATTTCTTTATAGAAATGAGATCTCAGATACTTGAAGGTATAACATCACCTCTGCCACAGTTATTAATTGTCAAAGCTGATATTTATACTCAGTCTTTCTGAGTATACAGTTTGTTTTTTAATAATGTCCCATTAAGTAGAAGACCAGGGTAAAATCAGCATCTTCACTAACCTGAGTTCTCATTTTAATAGAGGAAAAATGAATGGATACTACTTCATTATTGAGTCAGCTATTTACCTCAAAGATTATTAGCAACACCAAAGAAGAAATCATATTTAATTGTGCTTTACCTCTAGTACTGGAACAGAGTTTGCCACATAAAAAAATACTTACACATATATCTGTAAATGAACGAACTTGATAAGAGAGAAACAGAAATTGTATCTCTCCTCCTTTTTTATACTTTTGTGTCTAACATTCCCATTATTTTGACAGAAGTGTGTTGTCCCAAGAAAGATTTGACTATAGCTTGAAAAGCAGTCAACATTTATCTTATGACTTTCAAATTAGGTCCTTGAAATCCCAAACTGGAAAGAGAACTTTAAGTGAAAAGTATTTTTTGAGGCTCAAGTCCTAGCATAACGGATTTTCCTGTAACACTGAGAGGCAAAAAAAACTCCTTCCCAGATAATTGTAGGGAACATCATCAGAACTAGAATTAGACTGAAAAAGAAGAAAGCAAGGGGCCTCCCTGGTGGCACAAGGTGTTAAGTCTCAGCACTGAAGCTATCTGCAGCCACTGCAGCATGAGTACGATCCCCATCCCCAGTCAATGAGTTACCCCACACAGCACAGCAGACCTCTCCTGTCTCACCCACTGCTCCTCTCACAGCAGTATATTTCAGTACATCTTCCTGTTCTGGTCCCCACTCTGTCTCTGGTGAATCCTCTCACCCCAGCCATACCTCTGATCTGCACCCCAGTTCTTATATGCATAAATAATGAGTCTTTAAAAATATTTTTTTAAAAAGAAAGCAAGAATATAAAGATGAAAGTAAGATATACAGAGGGTATACTAAGAGTTTCAATATATGTATAAATAGAATCCCAGCCTAAACTAAAGAAAAAAGGAAAGAGGGAGGAAAAGAACAGAAGGGGAGAGAGGGAGGAAGGGAGGAAAGGAAGACAGGCAATATTCAAAGAGTTGATGGCGGAGATTATTTTTGTATGGTTCAGAAACATCAAAATACTAATACAACATCAGAACCCCCAGAACTGAATGTATGATAAACTATAAAACAAATTCTCACTTAGATACATGATAGAGGAAACTGAAGAACACAAAACACATATGGGAAAAATGCTATAAGCAGCCAATGTGAAAATACCATTATATCTAGAAGGAAACTATCACATTGACAGCAATACCTCCACAGTAAAACAAGAAAGAAAGAAAGAAAAAAAACACAACTGGAATGATATCTTCAATCTATTAAAAGAAAGTAACAAGTTAGAAATCTAAGGTTTTTCAAACTTGGTGGGGGGGGGTGAGTTGAACATGTGCACATATGGAAGAACAAAAATAATCCCAAAATTAAAATAAAAATTTTTAAAAATTAATTCACCAAGCTAATTTTTAAAAGTAGAACCAAAGTACCTATTTTTCTATATAGAAACATGCAGAAAATCTTTTAAGCAAAATGTATACTGTAAATAAAACATGGGGAAACAAGAAAATGGTAAACATGCCTATCTGAACCTACCAGAATGGTATAAAAAAATCATAACTTGGGATCCTGAACATTAATTTGGAATTTCAAAATTGTATATTTAATTCATTTGTTCTCAGCATAGGTGTATAAGCTGCCTATTGCTACTGTGACAAATCACCACAAACTGAGTATGTATCAAGACATTTTCCCCAAGAAAAATTAAAATATATGATTGTATAAAGACTTGTCCATGAATGTTCACAGCAGTTTTATTTATAATAGCTAATAGTTGGAAATAATTCAAATGTTCACAGAGGAATATAAACAAACAACTGGTGCGTTCAGAAAAGGAACAAATTCCTCATGTACTATACAACCTGAATTAGTCACAAAATCATTGTGATCAGTGAAAGAAGTCACAAACACAAAGCTATCCATAAGTAATTAATTATGTGAAGACCTTTAATTACTAGAACAGACACAATAATACATACTAAAAATTAGAATACATTGGCCTGAAGAGATCCGAAAGTGACCCGAAAGCAGAGAAATACGAGAACTTTTTGGAGTGTTTGGATGGTAGTTACACAGGCATGTACAATCGCCAAAACTCATTCTATCAAAGTTTCCTGGTAACTCTCTAGATAGCATCTGAGTAACTACAAACTCTAGCTTTTCTTGCACTCATTTTAGCTTTTTTGCTGTTAAATTTATTCTCAGACATCCTCCCTCTTGTTATTTATTTTCTTATATTGTTGTTCATGTTTGTGCAGTCTTGGTGTCTCCCTTTAGCTGTAGTCTCTGCAGTTCTCCCACCACCATAGTATTCATGATCCATCACCACAGATCCCTGTGCTCTACTCTGCCCTGTTTTGACCCCTCTCTCTTCCTTGCTGTATGCCTCAGATCTACGGCGAGTTAGTACAGTAATGTTTTTCTTGACCTCCTGTTTGGTTTTACTATATTCCACATGCAAGTGAAGCCATTTGATATGTCCCTTTTTTCTTTCTAACTTATTTTGGCTAGCAAAATCTCTTCCAATTCAATCCATAATGCTGCAAATGACATCAGTTTAATTTTTCTGATTGCTGAGTAGTATTCTATTGCGTGTATGTACCATAACTTTCTGATCCATTTATCTCTTTTGGGACATTTAGGCTGTTTCCATATTGTAGCTATTGTAAATATGCTGCAATAAACATAGGAGTGCAGGTTTTCCTTTTGGATTAGTGTTTTTGTATTCTTTGGGTAGATTCTTAGGAGTGGAGTCACTGGATCCTCCGTATCTTATGAAAGTTAACTTTTAGGTAATCAGTGAAAAGCTCCATTTAATTTTTTATGTAAACAAAGTAGTCAAACACACATAATGTCTGAATGTAAACACTTTCCCATAAATATAACTGTTTCAAGGAACAAATGTCTTTGCTTTACTCTCACTGGCTTATTTTCCTTCCAAATGTATAATCCACAATGGCAGCATTCAATACCACAGTAGAGGAGTACGTTATTGCAGGTTCATTACCTTTAAAAAGGTGTGTCACTATTCTCATTAATTAGAATAAGAGCAAATAATAACCCAGTTCATGACAATTTCTGTTCTTATAACTGATATTACAAAAAAAATGAATTTGAGAACAATGAAATTTCCAATTAGAATTTCTTTAGTCTATTTACATTGTTTCCTTACAAAAACTTAAGTTCAACTGAATCTTATTTACTGAAGGAATATCGATACCCTTACACTAATTAGATCTGAACTTTCAATTATTAATATATAAATTAGGTAAGGTTAAACCCGTGTCCATTTCAAACAACTTTCAGATCATTTATAATCATAAACACATATTGTGTGTCAAAATATTTTGTATAAAAGACTTTTAATCAACAAAATGCTTTAAACATCACACTTTCTTATATATATATCAATAAATGGAACACCATCTCACTCACTTATTTTGTTCAAAAGTAAGGGTAATGTATCAATGTCAATTATCTCTCCATTATTTATAAAAATAGTACCTTTGCAAATAAACCATTCTAATATATGCCTAATTTTCCAACTTTACCTTATTTTTCTAATGCATTTCCTTATTTCCCTGAACATTAACATTATTTGGAAACAAGTAGTTAGTTTTTAACTCTGAAATTAACTTTTTAAATTTATGGTTCTCAATTGACCAATGAACTATTAAGAAATAAACATTCAGGGGCCTCCCTGGTGACGCAGAGGTTAAGCATCACACTATGAAGAATCCACAGTCACTGCAGTACTTGTTCCACCCTGTGTTGGATCCAGCCCATGTCTAGCATGTAGCATATCTTTATAATCCCCGGATTGGAGCCCTCAAGGAGGGATGCTATGTGGCCCTTTGACACCGGACTAGAGAGCCAAGGCACTGAGACGAGTCAGCACACCGGAGATCGATTGGTTCACAGCAAACAGACATTATTCCTAGGTTAACCTAGGATCCTTCCCCTGGGAGCACTGGCATATTCAGCCTCACCCTTGAGGGAAGGACCCCGTGCTGCTTGCGCACTGGGATTTTATAGTCACAGAGTCACAGACAAGGAAGATAAGGGAAGAAAATCGAGTCTGGGGGGCTTTCCATACAGGCACCAGAGCCCCTCTGGTTTACGACCCCCTGTTTGGGAGGGGGAACTGTGTGTAGATAAGGGAGCAAAGGCAGAGCAACCTTGCATACTTTTACTGGTTACAAAGTATTCATTTGCTGATTCCTACAGCTGGCCAGGGAGGTGGCCCACATGGCTCAGCAGACCATTCCTGCCTTGCCTGTTGCTCCACCCAGCAGTGTATTTCAGTCAAATGCCTGTTCTGTTCCCCACTCAATCTCTGGAGAACCCTCTCATCCCCTGTACCTCTGACCTGTATCCAAGTCTTGTTTGCATAAATAAATCTTTAAAAATGAAATAAAAAGTCATTTTTTTTTACAGTTTGAATTTATCCCATAAGCATTAAATTAAAAAAAAACATTCAATCAAATTAAATGAATTAAAGGGTAAGCACACAACAAGTATCAACATACAGATGTTTCCTTGCTTTGGGTTCATAGAAAATTTTTTAAAAATGAAGCTTTAAAATAACATATACATGGGTACATACTTTTTTCCACATAAACATACTTTGTATACAGTGAGAGTTCAATGCTGTTTGTTGAACTATGTTGAATTTACATTTCTACCGGCAAAGATATATATATTTTACAGAATATTGTTTTTAAAAACATTAAAATGTCATCTTGAGATTGAAGATTACTTATTTGCCAGAGGAAGACTACTAATCTCTCAGAGTAATATAAACTCATAAGTCTGCTTTCTTTGCTGCCCAATATGGTGTTTTTTTGTAATCATTTCTAGATCTATACAAACCTTGGTCCATAGACTTTGATTCAACTATTATTAGGATAAAGATTCATCCTCTGTCTGGGAAAAAACAGTCAAAATTTTATATTAAAGTAAAGCTTCTCTAGTCAATACAAATGTTAGGATAATTTTCTCTAGTATTCAAAAATATTTCTAAAAATTGCCCATGAAAACTACATATTCTACTTTGCTAATAAGATTTTTCTTGTTATACATAACTATTCTGTCACTTTATATATTTTCTTTTTTTTTTTTAAGATTTATTTATTTATGCATACAAGCACTGGGTTATAGGCCAGAGGAGTGGGGAGGGGTTGAGAGGATTCACCACAGAGAGCAGGGAGCAGAACAGGCAGATCAACAGAAGTACACTGCTGAGGGGAGCAGCAGGCACAGCAGGAGAGGTCTGCCTGCGCCATGTGGGTTGCAGCAAGGATCGTACTTGTGCTGCAGTGGCTGCGGTTTGCTTCATAGTGCGTTGCTTAACCCACTGTGCCACCAGGGAGGCCCACTTTATATAGTTTCTTAACTTTGATGTATTCCTGAAATAAATCCAACCTGCCGTTTCTTATTTGTTTTCCCTAGAGTGTCTTTAGTTGGCCTGTTATTACTGAGTATCAAAATAGGCCAGGATTTAGTATCCCTTGCCACTTTTACAACTCTCCTTTCTCACACAGATAGTCTAACAAGTAATTCAGAGCCAAGTTCAAATTTTATATTAATTTATTATCGAGAGTATGTAACCTAATTCTCCCTAGTAATTACCCAGTATATTGTTGAAAGATAACAAGTCCTTACAAATATATAATGACAAAATAACAATTTGAAAGTAATTTTTGTTAAAGATTACTTTTTTATTATAAAGGTTTATTTATTTATGCATACAAGAAGTGGGGTACAGACCAGAGGTGTGGGAGGTGAGAGGATTCACCAGAGACAGAGTAGGGAACAGAACAGGCGGATCAATTGAAACACACTGCTGAGGGGAGCAGCCGACTAGGCAGGAGACGTCTGCTTAGTCATGTGGGTTACCTCCCTGCCTGGCAGCAGGGATCGAACTTGTGCTGCAGTGGATGTGGTTTGTTGCATGGTGTGTTGCTTAACCCACTGCGCCACCAGGGAGGCCCTAAAGATTACTTTTTCAAGATTAGTATAAATTTAGCAATGGGAAGATAAATGTGCAGAACATAGAAAAACATAGTTTTCCATCTGTGATCCTGGTCTGGGTCTACCTCTGTGGTTAGCAAAAGATAGCTGAGGGAATCTTCTTCACTTAGTTTCTTTGGATATCAGCCAAAGATTGAATTTGTTAATATTACATTTCTCAGTTAAACTGGAAAAAAAAATTAGTTATTGTTTGATTTACAAACTTAGGGATGTAATTGAAATATATAAACAAGTCTGAGACATGGTTCTCTTCTTCAAGGAACTTGTAAACATTTATTCTAAAAAAGTTAAAGAGAGATAAACAGATTGTACAAACTTGGGGGAAAAAAACCCAGATAAACAAACTGTATAAACACACACTAGATTGCACAGCCTAAGCAAATGATATATACATTATGGGACACAAAACTAATATTTAATGCAGAAATCATGGTAGATATGCTGGAAGAGTTTTGAATTACAACGAATCCAAAAGGGTATATTCAAGAGCAAAAAATGTAGTAAAGGAAATTGGCATACTAGATACTGCATTATGAAAGGTGTTCTTTTTATTTTAAATCTCTGAACTAGTGTTATTTCAAATAATTTTTTTAAATAATATGAAAGCAGTGATGTCCTTGTACTTTGAGGATGAAAGAAATACTTAGTATCATACTTTTCCTTTCCAAAAGAGAACTGCAAATAATCAGGAGTTCAGATAACCTACGCCCAAGCAGACCTAAAAGTGACAAACATACTGTTAGAAATCATGAAGTAACCAAAGCTGAAAATGACAGGAAAGAGTCTAGAATAGTCCATAGGAACACCTCTGCCCCACTCACGGCTTCATGTGGCAATAAAAGGGAGCCTCTGGAGTAGTTACAAGCAGCTAAGAGCATGTAGAAGAAATAAATCTTAGAAACTTATCTCATTTTCTGAAACTATGTGTTTTTAAAACAGCAAATAAAGGCTTTAAACAACTGCAGAAAAAACTGAAAATGGTTCTAGATGTCCAAATTACATTATGAGGAAGTTACTATTCTGGAAGACTGTTATAGGATAAAGGAATAGCTGCAGAAATAAAGACCTATGGCAACAAGGAAACAGAGTCAAAAATAAATAAATAAATAAATAAAACAGGGTAGGGACTACCCTTAGCCAAACAATTATTCAGTATTTGTAGATGAGGTGTTGGAGTTCAACTTCAAACTCAAAATGTATGACTTTGTAATCTTAATATTTACATTTTAACAATAATATTTAATTTAGGCAGACTATAGTTCATTCAATCAGGTGTCAGTCATTATATTTTTCCTTTTGTTTTTTGAGATAATATTGCTTTACACAGTTGCCTTTATTTTGGGAGTTTAGACCACCATCTTCAAGTGTTAGTACCTCAGTGCACCTACCACTTGATGCTTTGATATCTGTATGGCCTATACATCATGACATGATCACCACAATCAAGCAAAGTAAGAGATCTATCATTTCCTTTCCTTCCTTCCTTCATTCCTTTCCTTTATTTCCTTCCTTCAGAACACTTAAGCTCTACCCTCTTAGTATGTCAAGCACTTAATACTATATTGCTAACTATATGCCCACCATGCTTCATGCTGTCTCTCCAACTTCATTCATCTTGTATAACTGAAACTTTGTATCCTTTTACCAATATTCCACCCTACCCAAACCCTGAAAAACACCATTCTACTCTCTTCTTCTATGTGTTTGACTATTTTAGGTTCCACATATAAGTGGGATCATGAAGTATTTATCTATCTGCCTATTCACTTAGCCTAATGCACTCAAGAGCCATCCATGTCATCACAAATGGCAGAATTTCCATTTTTTTAGGATTTAATTTATTTATGCATACAAGAACTGGGATCTAGGGCAGAGACGTTGGGGGGGTTGAGAGAATTCAGAGACAGAGTGGGGAGCATATCTACTGAAATATACAGCTGAGGGAGCAGTGGGCAAAATAAAAGAGGTTTGCTGTGTCATGTGTGTCAGGAACCAACTCATGCCCTGTCAGGAACCAACTCATGTCGTCATGGCTGGTAATTGCTTGATAGTGCTGAGACTTTAAGCCTGTACCACCTGGGAAGCTCTCCATTTTCTTTTTTATAATTGAATAATATTCCTCTGTGTGTGTGTGTGTGTGTTGTAGCAGGGGTGTGTACCCATATATACATTCCACATTTTCTTTATATTTTCATCCTTCAATGGACATTGAGAATCTTACCATATCTTGATTATGAATATTGCTACAATGACCATAGGAATGCAGAATTTCCTTCTAAGGCAGTGATTTCATTTCCTTCAGATGTATACCAATAGGACAACTATATGACCAATAATGCTGTTTTTCATTTTTGAAGAGCCTTCATATTCTTTTCCATAATGATTGTACCAACGTGATTTCTATCAACAGGGCACAAAGATTCCTTTTCATCACATCCTTACCAACATCTGTTATATGTTGTCTTTTTGCTAACAGACATTCTACATATATGGAGTGATATCTCATTGTGGCTTTGATTGACATTTCTATAGTGATTAATGATGAGAAGGACTTTTCATGTAGTTGTTGGCCATTTCTATGTCTTCTCTGGAAAATTATCTACTTATTTTCTCTGCCCATTTTTAAATGGAATTATTTGTTGTTGTAAGTTCTTATATATTTTGGATATTATTAGTATAAATGCATAGTTTGCAAGTGTTTTCCACCATCCTCTAGATTACTTTTCACTCTGTTTCTGGTTTATTCTGATGTGAAGAAGGTTTTTAGTTTGATGTGACTTTCACTTGTCTATTATTAATCATTTTACTTGTTTGTTTGTGTTTTGTTTTATTTTTTTTTGCAAGAAATCATTGCCAAAACCAACATCAAGAAGCTTTCCATCAATGTCTTCTTCTAGCAATTTTATAGTTTCAGGACTTACAGTTAGGTTTAATCCATTCTGAGTTGATTTTTTATATGGTGGACAATAAAGGACCAATTTCATTATTTAGCACATGGATACCTATATATCCAGCACTATTGATTTTGAAGACTTTCTTTTCTCCACTTTGTGTTCTTGGCAACTCTGTTAAAGATCCGTCAACCATAAATGTATGTATTTCTTTAAATGGCTCAAGAATTTTTTAAATGACTATGAATAAGCATTAGTTGAAACTGATGAACACAGTTAGTAATCCTTGAAAATATTTCAGCACTAATAGGTAGAAAGCTTTAAAAAGAATTTACAGAAAATTACACCTAAAGAAAACTTATAAATTGTGTGCCACACATTATTTAAACTAATTTCCTTTTAAAAATGAAGGAAACATTTGCACTTTTCCCTTTTTAAAATTCCTTGTGTGTAATATATAAAATTGAAATGTTAATGCTTTTTGTATGATTCTAGAAAGTTCCATACTGTTCTAATTGATAACTTAGCACTAAATACTTCTAAAGAGTCTTTTTTTTTTCAACCAAAATTTAATTCCTGAATGATCTGTATGTGATACTCCTGAATGCCAAAACATTGTAAAAGGTAACTGGAGTTGAAAATAGGTTTATTTTATTTTTTTTTTAAGATTTATTTATTTAGGCATACAAGCACTGGGTTATAGGCCAGAGGTGTGTGGGGGGTGGGGTTGAGAGGATTCACCACAGACAGAGCAGGGAGCAGAACAGGCAGATCAACAGAAGTACACTGCTGAGGGGAGCAGCGGGCACAGCAGGAGAGGTCTGCTGCACCATGTGGGTCCCCTCCCTGGCCGGCAGCAGGGATCATACTTGTGCTGCAGTGGCTGCGGTTTGCTTCACAGTGCGTTGCTTAACCCACTGCGCCACCAGGGAGGCCCGAAAATAGGTTTATTTTTAGCTTTTGATTCTAATTTATTATGTGCCTTCAAATCAATGTGTTTAATATTTGTTTTCCTTTATTTTCCCACTATACTCAATTATCAAGCATAATTTCAAAGTATATCAGAGAAGTACTGAAAAACATGTTTCTTAGTTTAAATTCTTCAGATAACTTAAAATAAGTACAAAATTCCTGAATAGGAGTTTTTAGTATAAGTCAATTCCATTTATGACTATGAAGCAAATCAATAAACATATATTTTATGTAAGTTATTTTTCTTGAAATTTTTAAAATTATGTGCCTCATCATTTGGACTTTTTTTTTTCATTTGCAGGACTAGTAATTAGTAGAAAAAGATGGGTCATGAAATTTAATCATCATAAAAATATCAAAAAGCCAAGTTTTCCTGAGAAAAAGATCATAACTTTTCAAATGTTCAGTCTGAGAGGAAAAAAAATACGAAAAAATAAAACAATACATGTATTTTAAATAGTCCAAATGCAAATGATCCCTGACCATATAGGGACATTTTAGATTCATAATTTTCTAAGTCATTCACCTCTTATATATTAAATGATTATTTTAATGTGAACAAAACATAAATATGCATATTTTAACCAGGAGAATGACAGTTCACAGTAGTATATTTGTAAGAACTATACTTATTTTTAATATGGACCTCTATTCATTATTTATTGCTGTCAAACATGAAAAATATTTACCTTGCAGCATATTGCAAGTAAATACTTCCTTAGTTTTAGAAGTCTAAATTCTAGAGGAGTATGCAAAAAATGAAGAACTGTATAGATTTATTTCATTATACACTATATAAAAATCTGTATATCTTGATAGATGAGAGTTAGAGTGATGGTATTCAACACAGTTTGCTGTGTGTTTTAAAATGCAACATAAGGGAAATAAATATTGCACACAATTCTTTCGGGAAAAAAGATAAGGGGACTTGATTCCATAATACAGCATTTTCTTGAAGGCAAATTTAAAAGACCTAAGGTAGACAAAAAGGGAAATATGTGTAGAGAATACAAATGAGGCAAAACCTGGTTTCATAAAATGATATTTGGAAGAAAAGGTGGAGTGCCTTGTCCACAGATCCAAGCTAAGGAGCACCTATGCACATTTCTGCCTTTCTTATTTTTCAAGAGAAAGAGTTACATGCCAGAAAGCTGACAACAGAAGAAGTGTTTGGAAATTCAGTGCTTTTATCTTGAAAATAACATCTAAAAGAAATGGAATGGCTTCACTTTTTTTTTTATCTGCACAAAAGCAAATTCAAAAGATTATTACTTTTTATCCTCTTGGTGATATTGCCATGGGCTTTAATTAAAGAGTTCCTCCTCCCCTTCCCCCCAAAACACACACACTTTAAATTGTGACTAAGAATACTTTAAGAAAGAATGAAAGTCTGAGAGTCCAATGGACAGGTCATGATTTTAAGCTACTCTGAGGCTCATACATAAAGTATTGGAGATGAAACTCTGAAGGAAGGTCTAATCCGCATAAAATTCATGATGCTCATTGGAGGAGAGAACCCAGTCAGTAGTAACTGGTATCCGTATCACTACATTCTGGAGAATCAGATCACATTTAATACTTCTTTCTTTTTCATCACAGTCTAATAACTTTAGGTCTTTTACTATAAAATGTAAAGACATACCATTTGACTAGAACACAAATAGCTCACTAAAAGCTGGACATAGTCTCTCCTTCAAGGAGAGAAAGTACACCCACTAGTCTTCTGCAATATCTCAGGCTTTTGTGTACATCTGAGGTCTTTGAAAATAATCAGTATTGAAGGGGTCAGTTTGCTCCCAGTATATTTTCTCTACAAGTAGATAAGGGTTTGTAAATCACAATGTTTAAATCTTTGTATGTAGAGAAGATTCTGCTATCCTTTACTTTTCCTTCAATTCAGGTCACAATTCTATCATGAAAATGCTTTGACCAGAGGACTCTATGATTGCGGATTTTGGGGAAAGGCGACATCCAAACAGTTAGGATGAGGTTAAGAACTGGTGTTCTGTGTGTGTGTGTGTGTGTGTGCACGCGTGTAAGAGAGAGCAAGAGAGGTCTGATGAAGATGTGCTTTTGTGCAGTTAATAAATAAATCTAATATATGTATTATATATTAGAATCAATGTTTCACTGTATGACATATACATCCCTGTCTGACTTTAGGTGTTTCTTACTACCATAGTGTAAGTTATTTAATTATCACACTTAGATCATTATTAACTATCATTATTATCAATCACTTACTGAGCATTAGGTGGTGTTTTAAATACTTCACTCGTTATTTTACTAAAGATCCACAGTAGGGGCCTCCCTGATGGCGCAGTGGGTTAAGCAATGCACTGTGGAGCAAACCACAGCCACTGCAGTACCAGTTCAATCCCTGCCACCCGCCAGGAGGTGACTCACATGGCACAGCAGACCTCTCCTGTCTCGCCTACTGCTCCCCTCAGCAGTGTGTTTCAGTTGATCTGCCTGTTCTGTTCCCCACTATATCAGGTGAATCCTCTCACCCCCTACATCTCTGACCTGTACTCCAGTTCTTGTATGCATAAATAAAAAAATAAATCTTTAAAAAAAAGATTCCCAGTAGTCCATGAGCTGCATACTACTCCTAGTAGTATTCCAACTTCATAGGAAAGTAAATTGAAGTATAGAAGACTCAGTGACTTACTTCAGGTTGAAAAGCTAGTAAGCAGATGAAGTCAGTACATGAATAAGACAGCCATGGTGGAATTGGAAGGGATTATGCTCAGCGAAGTAAGTCAGAAGGAAAAAGAAAAATACCAGATGGTTCCTCCCCTTGGAGCAATATAAGGGAACCAAATAAGGATCAAGGAAAGGAATAAGAGCAACAACAACAATAATAACAATAAAGACACAAAAACCAAAAATGAAAAGACAAGGACAAATTGGGGACACCTGGTGGGGAGGGGGGAGGAGGAAGGTTGAGGGCAAACGGGAGCACGGGGGACTGAGGTGATGGTGCACTGGTGATATGGTGAAGGGGATACATGGGGATTACAACTGATGTTAAATATATATAAATAAAAAATAAATTAAAAATTAAATTAAATTTAAAAAATATATACCTTAAAAAATAATTAGTATATTATCCTCAATACTTTAGTACATCTCATCTGTATTTTCAATGTTCTCTGATAAGCATTTGCCTCTCCTTTTTTTCTTTCCTTTGTTCCATCCTGCCTACCTCCCTCCTTCCTTCTTTTTTCTTCCTTCCATAAATTCACACATATTTATGTGTGTGAGTGTGCTAACATATTAATAACTGGTAAAGAATGCTCCCTAGGAAGATGAAAATATATCAGTATATGGAGTTTGTGGGTCTGTGAAATACCTAAAAATGAGAAGAACTGTTCTTCTTAAGGCAAGAAAAGGAGACTTTAATGGCCCAATTTAATGGCCCTGAATTGTTTGATATTAAGAAAGAAGATGAGAAAGTTAAAAGGGAGCTGGTAGAGCAGAGCCAGTGAGTGGAAACTACTCAATAAACACACTATGAATGCCACATTACCTCTAACATGTTCAGTGAGGTTCCACAAAAACATCAGAGCAAGCTGGGATTTGATGAAGGAAGGCTCCAGATTTCTGTCCAATGAGGGCAGCAAAAAAGGGGACTTAAGAGCAAGAAGTCAGACAAAAGTATTAAACACTAAGCTTTTAAATGACCATTTGTGGAGGGCTTTTGTTTTCAAACATCAATAGGGCAGAGTTTGGCCAAAGTATAAAAAGAAGTTCAAGGATGGGGAGCCAGATTTACATCTTAACAACTTCCTGTCCCTCCATGCCTCCCTTCCTGCCTGCCCTTTGTTCTGTCATTTTCCTCCCTACACCCCTACTTCTCCTTCTTCCTCCTACTTCTATCTCCCTCTTTCTCTCCAGTACCTAGTTTAACAAAATATTTCAACTTCTTTCAAAAAATATAAAATATAACCACAATTTTAAATTGACATTTGAAAACAAAGTTAAGGAAACTCCAGAAGACACAGAAAATGGAAGGGTAAAATATATCTACGAATAAATGTGCAGTTTACAGAAAATAATTTTACACAGGTATATTCATAATGTGTTATAAATTTTAATACGAACATTCTCTTGGCTAAAGTGATAAAGGGAGATAATTGATTACAAGATTCATACTGAACATAAGGAAATAGCATGTCACTTCTTTAGAGTAGATGTATTTTTTCTGTTACTGGCTCATTTGATTTTGGTATATTACAGAATTTTCCTGTTTGCTCTTATGACATAGTATAAACATAATGCTTCCCCAGTTTAAAGATGTCTTACCATGTCTGCCAAGGTGACTAGCTTTTTCCAGTTTACAGGAAAAGAAAATCTTCATGCCCATATGTGTCTTGGACTATTGCTGTTAACAGTCAAGTAAGGCAAATATTTTGATTGGGCTTTGAGACAGCTTAGTTTCTTTCTTATAGCACCATTTCAGTTATTGAACTTTTAGGATACAATTTACTGAGGATACATTAATTCCTCTTATAAACACTTACTGATATTTTAAAGCCATTTTAAATGTTGGGATTCCTTATCAGAAAACACTTCCCTCCATGGTAAATATCTCATTGGAAGAGCCTATGTCACCTTACTTCACAGTGACTGTTAAGGCTCCTGATCTTCAACTAGAAATGAAAAGCCTATTGTTTAGATACTTAGAGGCAGAAGCAGTGAATGCAGAGTGTGAAAATGGAGGGGGAATAAATGAATCCCATAAATATTTTTTACAAAAGAAACAAGATCTAGAGTCTCACATGAGTTTTTTGTAAAGTGATTATACTTGAGTGCTAGGTAATACTGCCAACACAGCACTTTCTGATGGTTTATGGGAATTCTCTACAATCTTAAATTCTTTCAACTTAAATTGCACTTCAAAGTTTCATTCATATCCAGTAAAAATGATATAGTTAAGTTTTCAACAGGGAATGAATTATTCATTAAAGCAGATAATGGTGTTAGGGCTCAACCAAGGAGCTATAACATTAGCATAAAGAATTCCCTGTACCACATTAATTGCTAAAATTGAAAATATACAACACAAAAGAAATTGAGTCAGAGATTATTTCTGTTAAGTTAAACAAACAGGTTTTTTTGTGGAGCCTTTATATTAGATTTTTAATCATGCTACCTGGGGGTTTTATAAACCATTTGATCTTGCTTATTAATGACATTAGTACAAGAAACTCACATCTACACAGACATAATAATAGTTTAGGGTAGTGGTTTGAAAAAAAATTTCTCAGGAAAATTCCACAAATGAAATATTTGGAGAAAACTTGTGTATTCATGTACCATTTCATTATTTTATCCCTGAAAGATGCTTATTTGTAAGTGGTGACTTAAACATACTTTCATTGATTTTTTTATAAGAAATAACCTTAAATGTCACTTCATTCAATAAGATGCCCTGATTGAAGACTACAAAATTTAACATTGATTCAAAACATCATAATGTAATACCTAGTAGATGCCAGATAAAACACTACACAGTATGAAAAAAGAGTTAATATAACATGATTTATATGCACTATTTATATGAGGAAAAGGACAACAAAATGGGAAGCAAATTTCAAGGGAAGCATTGGCCTCGGAACTTGATTCATGTGACTATTGACAAGGTTCAGCGAGAGACAGAGGGGTGGGAAGAGGGTGAAGGAGAGAGAAGAGGGAGAGAAGGGCAGAAGAGCAAAGAGAGCTCCCAAAATGAGAGCTAACATCTTTTAATAACTTCATATAGCAAGCAACAGCCTCTCCCTACTACAATACTCAATTTGTGAATTAGTCTAGCCCATACTTGTGGGGAAATAAACAAAGCTATGACTGTTTGGAGAAAGGCATTTTTAGAAACATTTTAGAGGCTATCTAACCCAGTCCTTGCGAGTGAGAGTTTAACTATATTAAACTTCCCCAACTACCAATGAAAAATTATCAGGCAGTAATTGTAAATGGCATAAACAGCATGAAAACAAGTAAGAAACTTTAGCTCATCAAATGTCTGAGAAGTCCCATTCTGACTAGCTATTTCAATTCAACCTGAGAAAGTGTTTTTAACCATTGAAGGAGTACATCTTTGTGAACCAATATGATGCCAGTTCAATTTAATATAGCAAAGAGAAGAGTGAAAAAAAAAAGTAGTAATACTAGTTCATTTTAAACTGTTCGGTGATCAATCCATGTCTTTCTGAAGATTTTCCTTGCACCTTGAGAATTCTGGAATTGTTTTTACTATGGAAAATTGCTTTAAGTTACTTGATAAGAGAGTTATGATGAAGTAGAAAGAGAAGACATTTGAATTTAGAAAACCTGACTTCTAAGTCTAGTTATGCCTCTTATTAGTTACATGACTTTGGACTACTAGCCATTTTTACAGTTAGTTTCTTCAACTGTAAAATGGATGGGATAGTGTAAAATGATTAAAAGCTCTGAAGTGACATGTCAAAAGATATTGATCTCAGAGAGAGGTGAGGATATTGATCACCAGTTAGGACTGTGGGATTAGTGTCAGAGTAGAGAAAAGTGAAAAAGGGTGAGCCTAGTGGCCATGAAAATGAAATATAGACCAATTACGTGTGGGACAACACATATGATGCCCCTAATAAGGCTGGGAAATAGCACTTGTGGAGCCGAAGAAACCATGATCTCAGGATTCTTGAAAATATGTTTAATGGGCTGGAAGCAAGAGTAACAGATTTTTAAGTGTTGAAGGTTGCCTAGAGTCAGGATGATAAGAGAGGTGCAATTGGAGGTGAAGGAAGTATGATTAGAAATCTAGTCTCTAGACTAACTGCTATCTATTAAATGGAGAATGTCCCTAAGTTTCTTGGAAATACTCTTTGTGGTCTTTCATATCAAAAAACATAGTCTATGTGCCATGACATCTGTTCCCATTTATGGTCCTAACTCCCTATACTTTTGACCCACACATAGGGCTCTCACAGATATTAGGCTTACCCTTTTTTTGGCCTGGGGAAAACATATCTGATTAAAAAGAAAAATTAGGTCCTTCAAGGTGGAAGTTCAACAACTTACATATCTGACTATATACATAGTAAGAAGAAGTAAGTGACATCACTTACTTCTTAGGAAAACTCCATCCATTTTTACCCAATTATCTAGGCAAATGAATGTTTTCAGTGCCGATCCAGGTAATAACATGAGACAGATAAATAACAGATATAAAAACTGTCTTCTTCTAGCTATGAGTCATGAATTTAAAATGAATTAAAAGTTATGGGTAGCCGTATCAGATACAGATTTATTTCCAGAAATTCTTGTATTTAAAATCATCTATCATAATTCCTGATATATTTATTTTTAACCATTCTGTGCCACTAGAGTTCATAATTATAATCAATGCAGATGACATTTCTTAGAACTTAAAATCTCATGATCATAACATTTTTTAAAAAAAATCTTCTCTTGCCCTACATAGATAGAAAAATACTAGTTTTTGTTGTAAAGAATATGAGTATAATCAAAAGATTATTATGAAAAACATATTAGCATGAGATTATGTAAAATAATGAATGGAAACATTAAATTTATGGAGAAAAGTACTGATTTTTAAATTTCTCAATGCAAAAACAGAGTTTTTTCAAGTATGTCTTCAATGGCTGCTGAACTATCAAAGCACTAAAATATGAGAGCCCTTTGGAAACATTGAAGAGAATGTCAGTTTTATTTTTAAATTTCAATAATCAAAACATGGTGGAAACTATAAACCACTGCAACATTTATAATGCTGAGTGAAGACTATACACTAGGACAAGCAAGTATCTTCAATATGCACTCCTACATACTTTTAAATTATAAATGTTGGATTTATAATAAATTTAGGATTAAATAAAGTCCTAAATATATAAATGAGCAGGGTACATCATTTCTCAAATTCCTTTCAGAGCAAAGTATCATAAAAATGCATATATTTCACAGCATTGGACATTGTGCTCATTAAGAGGTTTCCATGCTTTTCCATATCCCCAGAGTTGTAGCCGATCACTTCTAGGAAGCACCCTCACATTTAGACAACACCCAGATAAAGGAAAGGAACCAAATACAAATAGTTATGGAGGCTTATTTTCAGATATAAAAGTACAGATGGTGAGAGAGACAGTCAAAATTAATAAGAACATTATTATAGAGAATTTGTGAATATACTTTTCCCAGCATCTTTCTATATTCAAGTTATTAAACTTATAGTATAAAATTGGAACTCTTACCTTCTTAGTCTAAGTCATACTATTATTTAATGTAAGCAGTATTCTTCCATTTTATTTCAGGACAATATTTCATTTACTGAATCAACTAATAACATTGTTAAGTCTATAATGTCCAATTATATCTCAAGGCATGGGAGTGGGAGATGGCAATGGCTTAAGAGAAGAGATACTGAATAATAAAACATGGCCCCTTATATGGAAAATTTATGTTCTAATTTTGTTCTTTAGCATTCTAACAATAAAACTGAAATGAGGGTCTTCCTAGAAGTGCAGGAGTTAAGGTCTCAGCTCTTTCTATCTACCCCCAGCAATTGTGGCCTGAGTTTGAGTCCAGACCAGGGAGCTAACACACATGGCACAGCAGACCTCTCCTATCATATCTGCTGCTCCCCTCAGCAGTGTATTTCAGTAGATCTGCCTGTTCTGCTCCCCACTCTGTCTCTGGTGAATTCTTTTACCACCCCTACCCCCACCTCTGGTCTATATGCCAGTTCTTGTATGCATAAGTAAAATAAATCTTTAAAAAAACAAACCCTGAAATGATAAATATAAGCTCATAACTTCCTCTTATTTTATCAGGAGGAGAAAACTGAGGCCATGATGAACATACAACGTGATTCTGTTTTCTCCTGCCTTTGTATGAATGGTATCATTCATTTGAATGCTACTTCCCCCCCTAACTTAGCCAATAATTATTAATTGAAGTCCTCTGTATAAGCCAAGGAAAATTTAATATCAGTTGATTTTATCAATCTTAGTTTACACTGAAAGATAATGAGAGACAAACAGTTGCTAGCTCTAGGGAGTTATAGCTGTTAAAATAAGGCAGGAGAAGCTGACTCACTATGTAGTTGCAAACAAGGTCTCATCCTGCCCTTCAGTTGTGAAATTTGGATGTGGCTTCAGAATTGTCCTAAATTAAGCCAAGGGGCTCAGCTGTTTGTTTCCCTTTGCATTCAGTCATTGAATCCAGGCCACATCTTTATAGGATGTATAATTTTGGACAATTCTGTTTCCTGAAGCTAAAGCAACACCCGATAGGAGGCATATCCATGTGTACCTATTTGCAGTCAATAGCCCCAGTAGCTAGGTATGGGTGCATTGGGTAGGAAAAGGGGGTCTTGATGATATATCCCAGAGTATCCACTATGCACCTAAGAGGAAAACTAATGTTCTGATGAAACCAATACCTACTTTATGCAAGATTTTTTTTTCTTAGGTGTGTGGTTACATTTTTAATCAAAACAGCTAAATATCCCTGTTCTCATAAAGCTTATTTTCTAGTAGGGAAAATACAAATGTAATGGTAAACATGATAAGTAGACAGAATAATACAAATATATGTCAATGAGTCCTAGGTCAAGTAGGGCAAGTTAGGGGTAATTAGGTAGCTTCAAGGACAGTGTAGGCCAGGACTTTAGGAGAGTTAACGCATGCTCCAGAGACAAGGGCAGGAAATTCTAAAAGGGACTAACCAAACATGCCCCGGACTAGAGACAACAGAACAGTCTAGAACAAGGATAATAAGGATAATAAAGTATCCTAAGGGCTGGGACACAGAAATTTAATTATGGAGACAGAGACATTAGGACAGTGAGTGAGACCACTGAGAAATAACCAATCACAAAGAGACTAGTGGAACTTTAGCATAATTAGGGAAGCAGGGTATATATTCCCTGAGGCATAACTCCACTTCAGCTCCCCTGCCCCTCCCTGGTCTTGCTCCAATGGCCTGGGAGTCCCACTTCATTTCTGTTCCCTATCTCCTTAATAACCTTTTTCTTTCTCTAAACAAATCTGCCTCTTCTCACTTGCTTGCCTGAGCATCTGCGAAGTTCCTGCTATGCCTTCCTGAAATACCAACCTGTGGTGGTCTAGTGGCTGGGACTCAGCGCTGCCACTGCAGCCTTGGATCAGTTCCTGGCTGGGAGACTTGGCCTGAAAACCTGAAATTATGGTATCACCATAAGAACAAGAAACGATGGAGCAGAGGATGGGTTTTTTTGTTTGTTTGGTTGGTTTTTGGAGTGTATGTATTTACCAAATTTTACTATATAATGTAATGTTATTATCTCTACCTAAATTTCAGTGTCTTAAAGACAGACTTTCTACCCTTCATACCCAGAATAAAATCAGGGTTCAACTTGTTACTACCATGAATGAGCGAGATAAGATATGAGTATATGTCATCTAAAATAAAAAATAACAGCAGGAGAAAGGGAAGTATGGTCAACTGCAGTGAGTTGTGTATTTTGGCCAAAAGCTTGCATTTCTACTTGTTTAGGACATTTTGTTCATGTAAACAAGGCAGTGATATTTCCTTGTCTTTGTTTTACTTCTCTTTGATGATCTTCATTGCCACCCTCAGATCATAAGCAAAGCTAACTTTCTGTCCAGAGTAACTCATTGCCTCTGGGGTATGATTTGAAAGACTACATAAAATGCTCCTCCCCGCACAAACAAGACTAAAAGTATCCAGGTGCTCAAGTATTTAAAATTCCACTATTAAACTTTACAACATTTCAAATTAGTTAAGTACTGCCATAAATGTTATTTTTTTGGAGTCAGTGGGTTTGGAGAGCAGGGTCCCTGGGTTCACTCTGGGACAAGTTTCCCCAGAGCTCCCCTTTAGCGGCACAGGGTCAGTTACCCAGGCTAGGTTCTCCATGATTCACAGACGTTAGTTATATGTAAAAGAGCAGGTTTATTAGGGAAAATAAAGGATACGTCCATAGACACAAGCAGGCAGAAAGAGCTGCCCCAAAAGGTGCAGGTTTGTTGAGAGAGGCCTTGAATGGTTGCAGGCTGAGAGCCTTGAGGATCGCTGCCTCTACTGAGGGAGGTCAGTGAAGAGAAGTCCTGGCAAGGTACAGGTCATGGGAAGGCAGGAAGGCTGCAGAGGAGAGAGTTGGTATAAAAGATTACCTGCATAGACACAGGTGGGCAGATGACTGCTTTCCCATGCCACTGCAGAAATTGCACTGATATAGACTTCTTCTCTTTGGGGATGTCTCACTCCTTCATGGAGTGGCTTGTTTGCTGTTGTCTTTGAACAAACTACATAGAATTTGAAAGGGGCCAGGTTTCTACAATGGCCCTCTATCTCTGTCTCTTCCCCTGCAGGCCTGTGCTCCTAACACCCCCTGCAGCAGCCTGACACCTGCTGGAGTTTTGTGCTTTTTGAACTAGGCATTGGCACCTAAGAATCTTAGTTCCTATAGCTGGGTTAATGGCTGTTAATCCCTTCTGCCCCCACCTTCAGCTCTTAGCACTGTGTGTGCAGGTTTCTGGTCTTGTGACTCCTCCTTTATATTTTCTATTCTTTCCTCCATCATTATCACCCTACTCTAAAAGGTAGGCTACCTTTGATATGCTAACTCTGAGTAACTGGGTGGATGAGTATTCCTGAGGAATTTTGCTATGACCTGAGAGAATTCAAAGCATCTGTGGTAAAAATCATATTTAATAAACTCTGGTTTGGTTCTGGATGTCCTCACTATCATTAAATAAGCATGGGGAAAGAGATCTGGTGTTCAGGGAAATAGGCAGAACTAGAAAACACTTGTTTATGCCCCTGGAAAGTGATGGAATGATTCCTTGATCTTTCCCTCAAAGGTCAACTACTCCCACCAGGTTGCCATAAATTTTCCAAAAGTATATAGTATAGTCTCTGTTCCAACATGACTTCAGGAAAAAAAGTTAGCCTGGGAATATTAACATCAGAGAACAGGTATAATAATATGGAAATCTTTTCCTATGATAAATACCACGTACAACACAAGGATACCCACTCTCACCAATACTATTCAACATAGTGTAGGAAGTCCTAGCCAGAACAATCAGGCAAGAAAAAGATATAAAGTGAATGCACGCTGGGAAAGAAGTAAAACTATAACTATTTTTAGATGACACAATGATGCCCATAGAAAACCCTAAGGACTCCAATAAAAAAAAAAAAAAATTAGAAACTGATGGAGGATAAGAACAAGAAAGTCAGAAAGGAGGAGCCACAAGGCCAGAATCCAGGCTCATGCAATACCAGGAGCAGGCGGTGGGGGTAGAAGTGACTAACATAGTCATTAAACCAGCTGCAGAAACTAAAAATCCTTGGGGACCAAGCCACAGGCCCAAGCAAAGTGTCAGGATGCTGTAGTGTCACAGGGCGCTGACTGTAGGTAAAGATAGGGAAATTGAGGGCCACTGTAAAAGTCTGGATCCCTTTCAAATTCTTAACCTGTAATCAACAGCAAACAAACAACTACAAGGAAGAGCAAACCCCTCCCAAAGAGAAGACTATCAGTGCAGTCTCTGCAGAGACATGGGGCAGCCATCCTTCTGCCCACCTGTGCCTATGCAGGTGCTTCTTTTCACTAACTCTGCATGGCAGCAGCCTTCCTGCCTGCCTGTGACCTGTACCATGAAGGGGCTTCTCTTCATTGAGCTCCCTCAACAGGGACAGTTCTCCTCAAGGCACCCACTTTTGACCAGGCAGTCCTCTTTTGGCAAAACTGTTCGTTTTGGAGCAGCCTTTTCTGCCCACTGGGTCTATGCAAGTGTCCTTTATTCTCTCCCTTTTATAATAAACCTGCCCTTTTGGATATAAATAACCCCTCTGTGTCATTGGGAAACTCACCAGTGTGGGTGAAAGGGGAATTCTGGTGAAACTTCCCAGAGTGAATCCAAGGACCTGACTCTGAACTCCACAACTCCAGAAACAATGAATCAGTAAAGTTGTAGGTTACAAGTTCAATCTACAAAAATCAGTTGTGCTTCTATGCAACAATGACTAGAAGGAAAAAAAAAATCAAGATATCAGTTTCCTTACTATAGTATCAAAAAGTATTAAATACCTTGCCATAAACTTAACAATGGAGGTGAAGAATCTGTACTATGAAAACTGTAATACATTTCTACGTTAAAAAAAAAAAAAAACAGAACACACAAAGAAATGCAAAGATATTCCCTGTTCATGAATTGGATAAAATGGCCATTCTATTCAAAGAAACACACACATTCAACACAAACCTTATCAAAGTTTCAGTGGTATTGATTCAGGGCTCTACGGGTACTAAAGCCCTCCAAGTATTAGGGGGAAAAGATGTCCTGAATGAACTCTACAAATAGGTTTTATGGGCTCCACCCACACTCCAGAACAAAGATATCCAGGACACCAAGAACCACAAATCCCATTAAGTCATCATCACTGAAGGGAAGATCTCTGGGACCTGAGAGTAGAGTTAAGTAGCCAGGTGTGGTATAAAACCAGACATGTGGGCCTTGGGGGTCTCTTGGTTTTTGTCAGCTCTCAATGTCTATGGGGGCTCCAGCTTGGCAGAACTGGTAGGTATAGTCACAAATTTATCTCCCCCACTTCTCCCTCAGTTATTTCTTCACTCCTCCTTCTTTTGTAAATGTTAGCATCCAGTATTGACCTCCCCTCAAATGGACAGAGAACACTCACGATAATGCAAGTCACACAACGAGAGGTTTTATTTCCAGCTAGCTGGGGTCCAAGTATCTGCCCAAAACAGCAGTTTTCAACAAGGACCCCGAGCACTCAAAGTTTATATAGCATTTTCCAAAACCTCCAACTCATAGCAATTTTCCATAGCTATACATTTTTTCTGCTTTGTGCCACATCCCGGTGATCTGACAAGATGAGTTTTTCAGCCAAAACATCTGGTCCCTAAGATATGACCTCCCGTTTCCTGATTACTTAGTTCCTTCTTCTCCGAGTCTCCCTCCCCAACATTCTGGTGCCTCAAGATTACCAAGTTTCCCCTTCCCCAAGTCACATACTCAGTGAAATGGTTTCTCAGAGTTAAGATGGCCATTCTCATGCGAACCTACTCTTACATAAATAAACCCTTTATTAACCTTTTACGTACGTGTGTGCCTGCACTTGAGTCTTATTATAAGTGCCTTTTAAGCACATGGGTGAGGACCCACAGTCATGCAACCCATTTTATATCGGGGTTGCCCTGTAACACAGGACAGTGCCCAGTAGAGTACAGGTCACTGTCTGAGTTCTTCACCTGCACACACAGTTGCAAGACCACTCACATTTAGGTACCAAATAATGAGGTTTATGTAACAAACGGGAAACAAACAGTTACTAAGCCCACAAGTGGCTGGTTATCTTATCCTAGTATCCATAGTGTTCAAAAGTCCTCTCCTCCAAGATGAAATCATCCTGCTGATGATACCTGGAGGCGAGGCAGTGGCAAGCTGTGGCTAGTATCCAAATCACAGTGCTACCCTAGTCAGTGGTGATCACAGACAGGGACCCTGAAAATATTCAGTAGCAGCAACAATGCAAAGCTCAGGATGAACAGCACCTTTTGTTGGAACAGAAAACAGCAGAGAGGATGGCAAATAATCCAATAAACAACTTCAGTAAGCCTTTGGCCCATACCAACAGCAACAGCTCAATGAGAACTAGACTCAGGGCCTTCTGCCCTCCCTTCCTCCTTCACTCGCACTCTCTTTCTCTAGATGACAAAAGCAACAAGACTGTAGGCAGATTCAGCTGCCTGGTCACCTGCAAAGTTCCATGGCTTCTCCTCGAGGTCAACCACTGGAAGCTTCTTTTTTCTCTGGAGGCAAAGAACAGTCTTTCAGCCTGAGACTGCCCATGTCTTTAAGTCATGATTGCTTGTAATGGGTGTCTGGCAGAATGCATGCCTCCAGGGCTCACTCCTGTGCTTGCTTCTTATCCTTTCTCTTCTGAGCACATCCCCCCCACCTCCCCTTTGACATCTCCTACCTATTCACCTTAGTCCTTTCAATCTGCCTGAATCCCCCAGGGCAAGAAATGCCCAATGTAGCAGCTTTGATGTGAACAAATGCCACACTTTCCTAAGCTTAGTAAAACTCCAATCTTGCCTTACAGTGTAACTACAAGGACCCAGAAACAGTATTCTTCAAAAAAATAGAACACTGAGGCCTAGAGCAAGTTAGAAATAATTAGGCAGCTTTAGGAAACTGGGTAGGTGAAACCCCTCAATAGTTGTTTTGGAACAAAAGGAAGGCACCAAAGGAAGACTCTGGAGATGGGAAATGCAAACTTCTAAAGAGAGCTAGTTAACACTCTGGAACTAGAAATGAAAGGGCATTCAAAAACAAAGAGGAGATAATGAATGTAAAATAAGGAAGATTCCAGACACCCAAAGATTCCAAAGGTTCCAGATACAGTAGTAGGTTAAGTGGGACCATGGAGAAATAACCAAACACAAAAATACTAGTGAAATTTTAGAATAATTAGGGAAAGAAGGCATATATTCCCTGAGGCTCAACTCCACCTTGACTCTCTTTGCCTCTCCCAGGTACCATATACCTGGGAGTCTTTACTCTTTATCTTTTCTCCTAAATAAGTTTTTCTTTAATTTCCAAGACAAAGTTTGCTTCTCTTTGCTCACTTATCTAAAAAGTCTGTGAATTCCTTTTTAAGGCTTCAGAGACAAGAACCTGTGGTGATTACCAGGGTAAGAGGCAGAGGCAGAGGCAGCTGTAATCATGGCAACCTCACTCACCGGCATCAACACTACTGAAATTTATATGGAAACACAAAAGACCCCAAATAGCCAATACAATTCTGAGGGAAAAAGTTATAAAAACATGAAGTAACTCTGAGGGTTGCTTTTGTTTTGAAATAATGTTCTGTGATGGAAGTAACAACTAAGATCAACCTTCTGGAATAAAGGATTTATTATCTCATCTTCTGGGAATGCTGCCAAGCCCTCTGCTGTCAACCCTTTAGACTATGCCTGTGCTACTTCACATGAAGAGACTGTCTTCACAGGACAACTGCTTAAATTCCTAAGATCAACACTCCTTTGTCCAGGGAGAGTGGGCTTCCACCATGCCTCTATGCCTCAGGGGCTCTACCTTTGTGGTCCCTTTCTCTAGACATTAAAAGTCTTCTTTCAGAACCTGGGACCAGCTGGGGACAACAGTACTATTGGGGTGGGACTCTGATCCCAGAGTTGTACAGGGGCCCATGTAGGCCTAATCTCTGATTTTCCCACTTTGAGTACTTTTAAATCTTATGTCAACCCAACCCATGTCTCATCAGGTTAACCAGTTACCCAGGACTTATACTAATGGGAGCATTCTGAGTCCACACAGCAGCGTTTCGGTTACCAGAAGGTGGTTATCAATTTTCCTCACCCTGTGATCATGAGGGATTTGGTTACCAGAACAGGGCTGGGGTGGCACTCACATTTGAGGTAGGATGAGTTTAAGACTCTAGATTGCCAACAGTTCACTATTAATCCCTGGGCTTGAAATGCCTTTCCAGGACTTGTTGACTCTTACCTGTCCATGGTTGTACAGTAGTGCTTATACCCAAGGGCGTGGGGATAATGGTAGGCATTCTTTGCCCTGTGACTTTCCTGCTGCTTATACTGAGAGTAGTTGCTGTAGCCTGTGCCACAGTGGAGTAGTCTATCAAGAAAGGCCACACCTCTCTTCTTTAAAGACTTTCATTATCATTGCTCTGCAAAGCCAGCGGGTGTTTCCAATCAATGTTCTAATCTTGCTGCATGCTCTCCATGTTAATCTTAACTATGCCAGACAAGGGATGACTATTCCTTGCAGGAAAGTGAGCACAGTTCTTCCTTATTCCACAGATTTTTCCTTCACCTATTTTTCCATTGTGTAAATCATCTGAGAGTAATTCTCAAAGAGATCACATTCCAAAAATGCAGTGATTATTTTAAACAGTTCAAAAGAAGACATGATTTGAAGTTACTTTGTGCTGCATTTACATTATAAAATTTAGCATAGTAAATTAATATGAATAAAGAATGAATTATCATTTGGGCTTTCTGTGTAGCCTGGGTAAAACTTAAATTTACAGCCATCATCAGTTAAAGCACAATAACAAATAACCTTTGAGAGGGTTACTGGAAGCCAGCATTTATTAATAGAAGAATGTATGACACAGCGTCAGAATAGTGACATAAGCAACAGTAAATGCATGATATTAGAGAACTGCAGAGAAAATATTTCTATTGCTTCAGTACAGATTCACAAAAGTGATGGCAGTATAATAATAGTGTTGATACTTCTTTCTCACAGAGGATGGGAGAATAAGAAAGATGTCAGGAATGACACATTTGGCAACAGAGAAGGTAAAGAGATGATCCCTGACCCTGAACAAGAAGATTTGGAACCTGAACACCATGTAGATTCATCAACTGAACAATAATCAAGCATGTAAAGTATTTGTTTGTTTTAAATCTTAAGAAATCACTGTGTGTCAATGACTTTTGAATTACCATTTTTAAACGAAATTGTTTGCATAGACTAGGGCTTCCTAGGCCCAGTCTGCCGAACCAAACTAGGAAAAATGTGGAGGTTATTCCAACTTTGGAACATAGAAGTTTAGTCGAGGCACCTACTAAAATTATATCACACCTAAACTTGTCCATCTGCCTAAATCCGTTTCATTTGGGGAAAACTTTGGACTTGGAAGTTATTTGGGTTAGAATTGTCTTGTATTTTACTGAGTCTTATTAACTGAGATCCAGATATTGCAGGTTGTAATAGTTTACACAGAAAAAGATGCCTTTACTACCTTACTGAGATAAATGTTCTTTGTTCAGTGTGCTTCCAAGAACTTCCTGAAGTGGCATAAAAGTGAAGAATGAATTCAAACTTTAGAAGAGAAAAATAGGACTTTATGAAGAGAATGTAGAATAATCAGTGGCAAAAATTTAAAAAGGGATATGATGACAGATATTTTATAAATTAGAAATTCAAAGAAACAATAGCAATGAAATTTTCAGTGCAGATGAAATGAAAATTCAACTTGCCAAAACTCACATAAAAGAAACAGGATGTAGAAACAGGTTTCCTAGATCCTTCTCTAACATACATCAGAATCTCTTAACACATTAAAAATCTAGAAAGTTGAACATTTTTAAAATCAACAAATATACCAGGCTGAGTCAGTAAACAAGTTAGATCTATGTCTCCTGGGACATTTACTAATGTAAGGCTTTTAAATATGGGCAATTTAGAGCTTGTATTTGCCATTATCAGGTGAAACAGTTTGCATTGAACCTAATGCAACCTAATGTTTTTTAATATATGATTTTTTTTCCCCTCAATTTCCCTCAGACATGATTGCCGCAAACCACACATTGAAGAAAGCTTTCCCTTTTTTGCTCCACAGTAATTTGACTTCTCACATTTCTGTTGGAATGAAAATTATATTCAAGGACAGCTCTGTACCTGATAACTCTGACAAGGTGTGAAATGCTAAGCTTTATGTGGCTATAATGAACATATGCAAAGTTTTTTTTTTTTTTTCCCCCTTTTGTCTGAAGGTTTCAGGCTGTCTATTTGGTGTAAGGAAATTTTAGTTATGTGGCATCAGTTATTCTGGCTGTAATGTCCATACTCTTCAAATGCCAGCTGTATAAGGGAGATGCCAGCTCTTTGAGGGCTTCTTATAATTTGAGTACAGGATCATCCAAGGATTGACAATGTTCAATGTTCTCCTGGTTGATTTTTCTGAGCTTTCCTTTGCTCACCAGCTGCTATCTTTTGGAATTATATTTGAAGGAATTCAGAAAAAAATTACAGAATGTCAATAAATTAACAGAGGCAGTGTTAAAGATCAAATAAGTAGGTAGTAAACATACAGTAGAGTTTTTGATCTTTTTTAAAAATTTATTGACATAAACACTATTTTTGAAAATGATTTTAAAGGGTGCCATTTACAGTTTATATCCAAAGTACTTTACACTTCAGAACTTGGGACCTCCCTGGTGGCACAGGGGGTTTAGCGCTGCATTGTGGGGCTTTTGCAGCCACTGCAACGCAAGTTCGATCTCCAGCCAGGGAGGATACCACATGGCGCAGAGAGACCTCTCCTGCCTCACTGCTCCCCTCAGCAGTCTATTTTGGTCGGTCTACCTGTTCTGCTCCTCACTCTGTCACTGGTGAAACCACTACCCCCACCTCTGGCCTGTACCCCAGAACTTGTATGCATAAATAAAATATTTAAAAAATAAACCTCAAAATTTAATTAAATGTGACTTTAAACTTCTCATGAAAGCCTAAGAGCAAAATAAGGCCTATAGCTCTGTGAATGTGGAAAAAGGATAATGTATTTGTGACTCACTATGGCTGCTTGCTATGAGACCTTAAGAGGAAAATGAAATCCTGGGGATGCTGGTGTATTTAGAGGCATGGGCAAACAATACGATTTCCTGTACTATATTTCAAGCCAAAAATCAACAGGATAGTTAAATTTCTACTGTGTGATATAAACCTATAATCAAAAGTCAGGGTATTTCTATATACAAGCAATGAACTATAGGGGAATTACATCTTAAAATTCCATTTGAAATAACATTAAAAGAACAAAATACAGGTTAAAGTAAGGAAGTATAAGGCTTGTACACTGACAAGTACAGAACACTGTTAAAAGAAATTTTAAAAAATGTAAATAAATGTAAAAACATCATTCATGAGTTGGAAGGCAATACTGTAACATGACAATACTCCCACTTTAAGTTTTCTTGTTACTGCTGTAACAAGTTGCTACAACTTTAGTAGGTTTTTTTTTTTTATGATTGAGGGAGGGATTTATTTATTCATTACCGCATTCCCAGACCTACAGAATGATATGTAAACCAGATCCACGCTAATCTATAGGACCTATATCAAAATTACAACTTCCACTGTTGTCAAAATGGAAAAGCTAATTCTAAAATTTATTTGGAAACACAAAGAACCCGTAATAGCCAAAATAATCTTTAAAAGAACAAAACTGGAGGACTCACATATCTCCATTTCAAAACTTTGAAGTTTCACTATTCAGGACAATCTGACACTGTTATAGAAATCTGGATCAATGGAATGGAATTAAGATTTCAGAAATAATCCACATATCACAGTAAATGGAATTTCAACAAAGATGCCACAACCTCGTCTGAAAAAGAATTTTCAAAAAATTGGTGGGAATAACTGAATGTCCATATGCAAAAAGATGAAGTTGGATCTCCTAGCTCACATGAAATTAAAAAATAATAATAATTAGCTAATATTGAATAAAATACCTAAATGTGAGAACTATAAAAATCCTAGAACAAAGAGGTTTAAACCTTTGCAGTTTTGAATTGAGCAACATTTCAAACATTCTTGGAAATTATATAAAAAGTACAATATATCAAAGAACAAGTAAGTCTGATTTCATCAAAATTAATAATGTTTGCACGTGAAAGACCACTATCAGAAAAGTAAAAAGACAAACCAAAAAGTGGGAAAAAATTGTATAAATGTTATATCTCACAAGGAACTTGTTTTCAGATATATAAAGCATACTTACAACTCAACAATAAAGAGACAAATAGCCTAACTTAAAAATAGGTGAAGGATTTATATAAATACCTCTAAGAAAATACAAAAGTAGTTAATAAGTACATGAAAACATACTCAGTACCTTCAGTCATTAGGGACATGCAAATAAAAATCACAACAAAGTATTTTTCATATTCATTAGTAATTATAGTAATAATTTAGAAAAGGTAAAGTGTTGATGAGAATGTGGAGAAATTGGCACCTTCAAACATTGCTGGTGGAAGTGTAAAACTGCTGTGAAAATGTTAGTTCTTCAAAAAGTTTAACACAGAGTTATATGACGCATTATTTACCAATCCTTTTTATATGCCCAAGAGAATTGAAAACATGATGTTTATAGCAACATTATTCACAGAAGCCTAAATGGGAAACAAATGTCCATCAACTCATGAATGTATAAACAATATATGGTATTTACATATAGTGGAATAGTATTCATTCATAAAAGGGAATTAAATACTAATGCATGCTTCAGGGTGGATAAACCTTGAAAACATTGTACTAAGTGAAGGAAGTCAAACACAGATGGCCATTTATTGTATGATTCCATTTAGATATTATATGCAGAACTGGAAAATCCATAAAAGAAGAAAGTAGATTAATGGTTGCCAGGAACTAGGAAGAGAGAGTATGGGGAGTAATAATGGCTATGGAATTTCTTTTTAAGATGGTGAAAATATTCTAGAATAGTGGTGATGGACTTAATCTTAAATCCAGGAAACAAATAATCTCTGCATTCTTCTATGTGGAGAGATATTGATAGGTTTTTGTTTTATTCTGTCTAACTTTTTGAAAAGAAATCAGAGATAATGAACATTGAAAGATTTCAAAAAAAAAATTCCACTATGTGTTCTAGAGTATGGTAAATGGTTTCTTATGTTTTCATTTCTCTTTCACAGGTTAGGAAATCAATGTCTCAGATATTGAGTCTGTATCCAGACTGAGTGTTAATGGGTGGTAGGGAGAATAAGACGGTTATATGTTAAACACTTTGTGTCTCTTAAAAATTCATGTTGAAACTCTAGTCCTCAATGTGGTGGAAAATGGAGGTAGGGCCTCTAGGACATAGTCTGGCGTAGATAAGGTCCAGAGGATGGGGCTCTCGTGATGGTACTAGAGTACTAATAAAAATAGCAAGGGAGACTCCAACTCTCTCTCCCTTTCTCTACCATGTGAAGACACACAGAGGCATCAGGAAAAGGGTCCTTACCAGGAACTTCATTTCTCAGTACCTTGATCTGAGACTTTCAAACCTACAGAACTGCAAGAAAAACATAAGGCTTATCAGTCTATGGAAATTCCATAATATATTATGTAAAGACAGAGAAGAGTGGGGAAAATGGCCAGGGAATAGGAAATATATTTGTCTAATTGAATAGATCAGAGAAAGGTGGATAAAGGGCTCTGATGTTTATCGTCTTGTTTTTTTTTTTAATTACAATTACATCCATGAACCACAAATAGAATATAGATGGACCGTAACATTTGCTCTGTTGATCAAATTCTCATTAATATTTTTCAAAGAAAATTATAGATGTTTATTGTTTTGTCCATGTAGGAATCATGTAGGTAATGCTATTTCTATTTTATGTTTTGTGATATAACTGTGCACACAATTTATAATGGTCTTTAGGAAAATAGAGTGAAATAAAAGATCTATTTAATTCTTTCTCTTTGAGATGGGTGTTTTAAGGGACAATTGTATGAAGGATAGAATCAGACTTGAAGTTGTGAACTTAATGTAGTATATACACATGTAGGTTTTCAATGATTCCCAAAACTTTAATGATAATATAGTGTTATACAGCAATGATACTTCCAAAAAATTGAATTAAAAAAAGAAATAGTTAATTTCCCTTTCTTTCTTTGCAATGAACAGGGTTATTCAAAATGAGAGTACAAGGTGAGTCAAAGGTAAAGTTGGTGATTATGAGGCAGAAAATAAAGATAAAAGAATAAGAGCTAACAGTAAGGGATATGACCAACTGTGATGAGATGGAAAATTCTGTCTGTACACTTGAAAATAAAGGCCCTTTCCAAAATAAGTCATCCAAATCATCACCATTAGCCACTTAGACATAGTGTCTTTTTGTTATTCCTAGGATTCCTTCAGGTACATGCCATCATACAGTCTAGTAAAAAAAATAGTAGCAAACATGCACAAGTCAATAAAAAATTAGAATAAGTTAGTAGGTGTTTACAAATAGTAAATCTCTAAACAGAGATAGCTCCCAATTGATATGCCACCTGACTTCTTTCTACAAATAAGTACTGCTTTACCCTCATGCCAACTACTGCTCTTCAAGCAGTTCACACCTTTCAAACTTCAGTTCACAGTGATTCTTGCATGAAGCATTCTTTTGTCCTAATTTTTTCTACTAAATTCAGCATCAACAGCTGTGTGAATTTGGGATAAGCAAATTATCCTCCTAGCTTTATTTATACATCTATAAAAGGTAAATAATAACATTTGTCTCACAAGCTAAGGTTTATGTTGATTAAATGAAATAATGTTTCAGAAGTGCTTCTCACAGTACCTGAGAGATTTTGTAACCACAAATTATATTCCCTTTCTTCCTCTCCATATACATTTGCCCTAGTTATTTTCCTGTTGTTTTCACCAGGCACTTTCATAAATAATTTATTTTTATTCCTAGTAACAGTTATGATTCTTTCACCTTCTGGATTTCACATTCTCTGTTATTGAACTGACACTGACAGTTATCTCAATCCCTTCCCATCTCCTAAATCCTGAAAGGTCACACAGGTCCCTCACTCAGGCCCCTCACCCAAACCTCTCACCCAAACCCTTCACCCAGGCACCCGGGGCAGCAGTTCTGAGAAGCCAGCAGTAACCAAGATAAGTTGGTGATGGCGACAGCAAGTTGCTCTTCATGTGGAACAGGATGACATGTGACTCACTTAGCTCAATCCCAGTGGAATGTGGCCTAGGAACCTGAATGCTACCTGGGGGTCTTCGATATGGATCACCACCAACGGACAACTTCTTCCCACCACAACCTTCTCACCAGAAGGAACTCCAAAATTTTCCACTCCAAAGTACCCTGCCTATAAAAACCCTGCAGCCTGTAACCTGAGTGCGACTTCCCCAACCTCCACTCGAGATCAGAGACCCTTGCCCCCGTTCCTGCTGGTCAGAAACATGGCCTGGCTCTTTCTTTCTCTCTCCCTCTAGTTCTCTCTCTCCCTTGCTCTCCTGTCCAACCACGCCGAAACCTTTCAAATCCCTTATCTCAAAGTCTGATCTTTGGCACTCCAGACTTTCTATGTATCAAGGATTTGAGTATTTGGGTGGGTTCTTTCCAAAATGCCAGAATAACAAACAGCCTTTCACCCTGTAGTCCTTGTACTTCATTACAGGGCAGGAAAGACAGGCAGTGAGGTTCTGGGAATTCTTGTGGAGATCTTGCATGTAGGAACTACACATATATTGCCTTTCTGATATTAGTAGTTTGCCTGCTCTTATGTTCCATCCTGCTACAACCATTTCTCCTCAAAAATCACTTTTCCCCAAATTCTACAAATTCTAATAATATATAAAAGAATCTGCAAACCAAAAATGAACTTCTTGCAATGCAGTCACATACAGATTTTGACTCAACTATAATGATGGCCAAATAATATAACATATTATTAAATACTAGTATGCATTATTGATTTTCTAGAGAATTTCTCAAACTTCATTGCTTAATCATTACCTAAGGTTGTTCATTGAAGCTGTGGCTCCCTAATTGATATGGTCTGAAAATAATCTCAAGTGAATTGAACATAGATAGTTCACGTGCCACAGTCTGGGAAAAGTCAAAGTTCACACATTAAAGAGAAAAAGCAAGACCTGAAGATATACATGATAAACATAACATACACTATACCAATTTCTGGATTTATAAAAACAAAATGCCTTTTCTGGGCATTTATTTTTCATTAAAACAAGGTAAAATAAAATGATATTTTACTTAACTCAAGGAATGCCTTATTGCAGCAGTCAGAAAGAAAACCCTATAAGTAGAAGTGATATAAAATCTAGTTATCACACACCTTTATTATGAATTACAATCCATTGGTTCTTTGTTCTGATTATCCTTAAGAAATGGCTTGCTTTCACATGATTTCCAGAGAAAACTCTGAAAGATCTATTGTTGAGACATCAGAAAAAAATATCATCAACCACTCAGAAACTTTAGGCAAAAGTCCACTAAATGGGAAAAGTTTTCCCTAAGAAGACTTTCATTACAGTTTTTCATGAAGGTGCTTCAAAGAAGAAAATGTTATATGACAAAATGATTTTGGTATTATGGAAGTTCATTAAAAAACATATCCTGTCTCTAATGAAATGGGGGCACATGACCCATGAGAGGACAGGCATGAGGAGCTGAAGAAAGAATGAAAGAGGAGATGAAGAAAGAGGAAAGAAAATAAAAGCAGAACTGTGATGATAACCTCAGTAATGTCTAATGAGTGAATAAAACCATAGGAAGAATGAGAATAACTCCACCCAGGACCACTCTCTCCCACCTTACTCTCTCTACATCCCCTACATAGCAGAATAGAATAGGTGATGTTTCCAGTTAAGCAATTAGTTATTTCTTCAGACACACAATCTCCATTCAGAGTTTCTAAACTTCCACACTTCACTAATACTTTAATTTTTATATATTTGTTTTTGCTGTAAAATGCAAGTAAGCTCAATGAGAATTGGAAGTATTCAAACACCTTAACTATCTACATGAACTATCTTAAACTTTTGCAATTTGACTTTATTTTCAAGTGCTTCTAAAATCTCTCCCTAGAGTTGGCTAAAGTTTTATTTCTGATTAGGTGGAGTTCTTGAAAAGATCTACTCCAAGGTATTTTTCATGTTATTTTCAGAAAGTTAGCCTCTTATTTCTTTCTGAAAAACAATCATTTTTAATCTTGATTTGACCTTTTCTATTTTTGATGCATTTCACTTCTTTTCTTCACTCAAATGTTTTAATTTCCTTCCCTTCTCATCTCTGTCCTTTATTTCCTTCATTTGTTTCTTCCTTCATTCCTTCTTCCTTTTTTCTTTTATTCTCCCTCCCCTCTGTTTGAAACTCACAAGGGAATTAGTATTATTATTTTAAATTCAGGTCATAACACATTGGAACATTACATAAATTTCATCATTAAGAATCAATATGTAGGGCCTCCCTGGTAGCACAGCAGGTTGAGCACTGCACTGTGAAGCATCCGCGGCAGCACAGCAGCGCGAGTTCAATCCCTGGCCAAGGAGAGGATCCACATGGTGCAACAGACCCCTCCTGCTTCCTCGGCTGCTCCCCTCAGCAGTGTATTTCAGTGGATCTGCCTGTTCTGCTCCCCGCTCTCTCTCTGGTGAATCCTCTCACCTCCTGCTCTCTGGCCTGTACCCCAGCTCTTGTAAGCATAAATAAATGAATCTTAAAAAAAAAAATCAATGTGTATATACTACATTAAGTTCACTAATGAAAGTCCAAATCTTTCCATCACTATACATTGTTTTCATATTCAAACACAATCTAAATCCCTGTTTACCTACCTCTTTCCCCTTTACTTCTGGTATGCACTAATTGTACTCATTGCCCAAAAGGGTTTTCTGTTGTTGTTTTAGGTAATCAGTTTGTTTTCATAGGAGTAAAATTATAGTGTTTGTCTATTTTGTCTGTTTTTTTAACTAGAATTCTTTTAATTCCATCCATATTGTTACAAATGGCAGGATTTCTTTTTTATAGCTGAAAAGTATTCTATTATTTATATATTTATATTATTTATATCGCTATCCAATCATCAATTGATAGACACTTAGAATGGTTCCAGGTTTTTGGTTAAAATAAATAGTGCTGTAATAGACATGGGAGTACATCTATTTCTTTGAATTAGTGTTGTTTTTCCTTTTTTTTTTTTCAGGAAAGCATTTGGAAGCAGGATAACTGGATCATATAAAATTTCTATATTTAATGACTTTTACAATAACACATGAGAGCAACAGATATTATCAAAAGAAAAGATGATGAAGGGAAATGATATTACTTCTGATCTCCTCTCCCAAGTATGGCATTCATTGTATCTACTTTTTTGTAATAGCTTCCTACTTTTACTATATCTATATTATCCCATTCTTTTATTTCTTTAAAAATTTATCAAGAAACATGTAGTAAAGACCATAGTGTTAAAATATATTACCAGGGCCTCCCTGGTGGCGCAGTGGGTTAAGCACAACACTATGAAGCAAACCTCAGCCGCTGCAGCACGAGTTCGATCCCTGCTGCCAGCCAGGGAGGGGACCCACATGGCGCAGCAGACCTCTCCTGCCTCACCCGCTGCTCCCCTCAGCAGTGTATTTCAGTCGGTCTGCCTGTTCTGCTCTCCACTCTGTCTGGTGAATCCTCTCACCTCCTGTGACTCTGGCCTGTACCCCAGCTCTTGTATGCATAAATAAATAAATCTTTAAAATAAAATAAAATATATTACCAAATGATAGCTATTCCAAATAGCACACATATACCCTCTTGATAAGACAAAACTAAGATACTGCTTATGTAGGCATGGGGAACACTACCTTGACAGAGTCCTGATCGTGTCTCATAAGGAAAGAACAAAATTAGGATATTAAGTGTTTAAGTGAATGTTCTAATGCAGGGACTTGGTTTAAATTGAGTAAAGTTCATGAAATGCTATTTTAAATTTGGTAGCTATAAGAAGATAACAATTTTGATTGAGCATCCCAAGAATTAGGGATACAAACTGTCCTTTGAAGTATTCTATTAAATGATTGATAGGTCTTTCAAGAAGTTCCTTAGAAAAACAAATCATTTGCACCTTTTATCTTCACAGGTAAGAGTTTCCTGGATATTCATCTTGAACTATAGAGTCTCCATCTTTTCATAAAGATGATTTTAAAACACTTACATAAGAGATTGAAACACATAACAACAACAAAAATAATATTTTATGAAAAAAAATCGGCACAAAATATTTTAATTCCTGGAAACAGGTTCTTCTGTTTTTCTACTAGCCTTAGGAAACTTGTGTTTACAACAGGCCCACTTTATAAAAGAAATAAACACCTAAATAGAAAATCACAACTTCTTTCTGTTACCATGTTGTGACCTCCAAGATTCAAGTGACAAGAATGCACACATTATTCTTCTGTGATGGGCGCTCCCATTCTTGGTCCAGCACTATGGAACAGAGCACAGCCTCCACTCTGTTTTAGACTAATTCAAAGCACCAAGGTTGAATGAAAGCCACCAGGAAGAACAATAATGCTTGGGAATGAAATAAAGGAAAGCAGGCAAGTAAATATACAGAGGAAAAAAATCAGAAGTTCAAATGCTAAAATGGGTGAGGACCAAAACCTTAACATTAACAAAATGTGGTTTCCAAATAGGATTGACAAGGGCTGTGGCAGTCATAGCTTTAGAGAATACTCTACATTTAAAAACATTTACATCTAAATTGAAACTGTTTAAATATTGTCCTGGTCAAACAGAGTATCTTTAGAGCAGCTCTGTAAGACATCATTTTACAACCTTTTTTCAGTAGAAGAGAGCGGGTCTCAAAGATGTTCCATACTGATTAAAAAGTCAAAGTGCTTGAAAGAGTTTCCCAGTGTCCATTCGGTTATTTAGCACCAGGTATATGCAGCCCCAAAGGGTAGACAGAGTTTGTAACTAAACATATCCACAGTTAATGAAAAGGGTTTACTTTTCCAAACCTGTTTCAGTCACATGGGGAACTGCGACACCAATCCCAGCATCTTAAACAAAGTGAGAAGGTAAAAAGCTATAGTAACACTTGGAAGAACACAGTTCTTTTGATTTTGGAAGACACTCTTTCTTTAGCAAAGCAAACAAAATTTCACAAGTGTTTTTATTTCATATATTCTTGTTTGTTTTTCAACACTGATAAGAATTTAAAAGCATTGAAAGGTTGGGCCTTTTCAGAAATCATCCTTCCTCACCGCAGATTTGAAATATGAAAAGTAACTTTGGAAAACAAGTATTAGCAAGCCCTATCAAGAGACTGATGAAGTCAGTTATTACTCGCCAACATGACTCCCAGCATGATTGCTTAAATGATCATTTGGTTCTTGGTGTCAATGAGTTTTCAGATCTGATTCTTTTGGTGTATATAATCTCGGGAATTATATATGACATGTTGATTATATTCTGCAGCAAGAAAGGCTGTAGTGATCAGCTCTGTCTGAACACAGTCTCATTGTCATCAGCAAGAAAAATCTCTAAGAGTCTTCAAAGGAGAGGCTGTGAGCCAAACGGCCAAAGAGAATTTTTTTTTTTTGGGGGACAGGATATATTTGGTCTGTAGTTGGGAAATGATTCAAGGAATTTGGGAATACTCAAAATTTTCATTAAGGGATATGTCTACCAAGAAAAAAATGTAAATATATTAATAATTGCCCCATGTTAAGCTTCAATGTCAAGCCCAGTACACGCC
The DNA here is from genome assembly GCA_019455555.1 of Galemys pyrenaicus. Classification (NCBI taxonomy): domain Eukaryota; kingdom Metazoa; phylum Chordata; class Mammalia; order Eulipotyphla; family Talpidae; genus Galemys; species Galemys pyrenaicus. The sequence goes on from JAGFMF010012266.1 coordinate 3,225,510, forward strand.
AATCTGCTATGTTATAAACTATGAAACATGCCCTGACTTAAACTTGGATGTCTGGATAATATAGCAACAGGATCAAAATAAGCTAAAGCCTTTCTTTGCTTAATTATATATGAAATCTTAAATGATCCAAACTTCAATATTACCAAGTCAACGTAAACAAAACAAATAAAAAGTCAAAGCTTCCACAAGAAACACAAAGAAAGCTCACAGATATTTTTTATATGATGTCTACAGCAGAGTTGCCACAGATTCTGTCACTGATTTGAGCTTTCCTTCAATATAAAAGAACATTTTCCAGACCATTTTAATCTAGCCATGGAAGTTCACTCTCTAATTTTGTTTTCAGTTTAGTATTTTACTTTCCAACTTCTGGTGAGTAAATTATTTTTTTTCTTTTTTTAACATAATTTTTTAAAATTTACATATATTTGATATCCATTGTAATCCCCATGTATTCCCCATCACCGTAACACCAGTGCACCATCACCTCAGTCCCCTGTCCTCCTGTCCTCCAGTCTACCCTCCACCCTTCCCTTCTTCCCTCCCCACCATGTTTCCCCAGTTTGTCTTTTTCTTTTCATTTTTGGTTTTTGTTTCTTTCTTGTTGTTATTATTATTATTATTATTGTTCTTATTCCTTTCCTTGATCCTCCTTTGGTTCCCTTATAGTCCTCCTAGGGGAGGAACCATCTGGTATTTTTCTTTTGCCTTCTGACTTACTTCGCTGAGCATAACCCCTTCCAGTTCCATCCATGTTCCTATGAATGTGTCTAGTTTTTCATTTTTTATTGCTGAGTAGTATTCCATCGTGTATATGTACTACAACTTCCCAATCCACTCATCTGTTTTTGGGCATTTAGGTTGTTTCCAGGTCTTACCTATTGTAAAGAGTGCTGCTATAAACATAGGGGTGGCCAAAGAGAATTAAAACATATAAAAAGATAACAATTCCAATTAAATTGGGGCCGATGGTGGAGAAAACTTGCTATGTCACTTATTTTATCATTACTTGTTTATGGTGTGAGCTGATCTAGAAAATCATGCAACCATAGTTCTATCAAAAGCCTCAATCACTAGGGTAGTCGAGTATTTAATATTCCTTTTAAAAATAACCCATTTCTGGATAGTTGGAGAAACTAACCCTATGTGTCTATCTTCCAAATGAGCAATCTGCATCTTTTGCCACCATCTTAGCATTACCACTGACTTCCCTGAAATGTAGAGAAAGTAAAACCGTGTTTGCTCAGCAAAAACAACCATGGCCCTGAATGGCCTTGAAACTTATACATTATTCTCCATTTCTAACAAGAAAAGCTAGCTCTATCTCTGAAGTCTAATCATGCACCACCAGCTCTCAGTATGCCAGCCTCAGAGTGTACAGTGCAGTAGAAAGAACGGTAAGGTTGGCAAGTGTCATTCTAAATCAAGAAATGCCTACTGGTGATGCATACATTCTCTGTTCTGGCTGGGTTACAGTGAAGACTACATGTCTCCTGAATAATGTTCAAAGGGACTAAGATGCTTCATGGTTTCTCCCTAAACTGACTTGTCACCTAAGGACACGTCATCCTCCCTAGATTGTGGTTTTCCTCCCAGTGCTGCAAAGGTATCTGTAATATGAAATAACCTCAGTCTTGCCAATATATCAGAGTTTATACTATTGAATGATTAGTCACTGATGTGCTTTTAGGTAATATAATGCATTCTATGCCTTAGATAAGTAAGAACATTTTATCACTGCAAGGAAATTTTAGTGACTGATAACTGAACCAACACCTTGTATTCTTCAACTTATGAATATACCAGAACAAAATTATATAAATAATTTATAGAAAACTGTAAGAGATAAATAATACAAGTTTCTGTTTTTTTATTTAATTTTACACATAGATTCTATGAATTCTTTTGGACAATAGGATTGCAATTAATTTATTTTAGATCAGAATTACAATGATATAAAACAATAACTAGGATGATGTGAATTTTAGAAGAAAAGATAGAGCAACTCTAATTAGTCCATCAACTCATTGGATACACAACACATTAATGGAAGAATCAGGTCATTTCACTCTTATATTCTCCCAAACTCTTACTATCCTGAAGACCAGGTTATCTTTTTCTTTAGTGTCAAGCTTATTTTCTGGTCCACAGTAGTCTTTCTGTAAATATAATGAAAGGAAGACCAGAAAGGAAAAGCTCTAAATCCTTCTATAACAAGGTTATAAATATGAAAACAAGTTATTATTCTTTGGTAAATAGCTAGCAGATAGATGTTTGATATGAGAAGTCTCCAAACTGTTTATCCAAAGTGACTGTAACATTTTAGTTTCCAATCAGAAGTATATGAGGCTTTTAGCTCTCCCATATTCTCACAAACATTTGTAGTGGTCTGTATTTTTTTTTATTTTATAAGCTATGTGATGTTATCACATCATGTTTTTCATTTGCATATCCTTGATTATAAATAAACTGATCTTTTTATTTGCTTATTTCCCATCTATACATATTCAAATCTTTTGTCCATGTATCTATTGGTTGCCTCACACTCCTATTATTGAGATTTGAGAGTTTCTTATGGATTCTGGATAAAACCCTTCACCAGATATGTGCCTTGAGAATGTCTCCTACATTATAGATCCTTTTTTTTTTCTTAATAATAATTTTTGAAGAACAAAACTTTTAGTTTTGATGAAATACTGTTTATTATTATTTTATTCGGGGGGCATATTTTGGTGTCATATCTAAGTCATCGTTGCCTAATCAAACATCACAAAGATTTCCTCCTATGTTTTCCTCTAGAATTTTTATATATTCATATTCTGCATTTACATAGATCCTTTGCATTTGCACATCTTCTATTGTTAAAAAAAGAAAATGAAGTTAGCTTACTAAGAGTTTAATGTCTAAGTGTCTTTTTAAGGGTTTTTTTAAATTTTTGATAGTTTATAAGACATACATAGATAAATGAGAGCTATTTCAATGACTGCATTTTCTAGGTAGGACTTGTGGTGTTTTATGCATATAAAACATGAAAAACATAAAGTCCTAATAGTAACTGTGGCTGAGTCCAAACTACAACTATGGCACATAAGAGAACAAGAACACAGGCTGACAGATGCATAAGTCATTTCAAGTTATAGTTTATCCACCTTTTCCTATTTCTGTAGAAAAGGAGACTTTCTACATTTCTCTTTTCTTAATAGAGTTATTTAGAAAGGACAAAGAACTGAGATTGGAAAGAATGGTGCAGAGAACTGTTCCCTGATACTCATTATTAATACACCTGTCCCATCTCCTATACTTAGAAACAAAAGCAATTCTCTGTTCTTAGCTCTTTTCTTTCATCTCCTTAGTCTGATAACCTACACACTGAAAAATCATTCAGAAAACAGGGGTGGCTTGGCCAGGATATATGAGACTGTAAACGCTAGAGTAAACAAAGAGAGGGTGTCAAATACTTGCTACCACAATGATGGAAACATAAGCCTAGTGATCTTTAAATTATGTCTGAATTTATTTGAAAATATTTGTACAGGTAATCAGCTTTTATATATAAATATAAAATTTTCATTAACATGATTGACTGTTAATGGGAAAATGTTCACACCATATACTTAAATGAGAAATTCAGGCACCTAACAACATGTGTTGTAAGCTGCTTTAAAAAAAAAACAAAAACTCTACACATTAAAGTACAACAAAATTTATATAGAACTGAGAAATGATGGGAAAATATTCCTCCAGGTGGTAAGAAAGTACATGTTTTTTAATTTTTTTTCCTTATTTAAAATTTTATAACAAATATTTTATCTTGTAAAATTATTTTATATGAAGTAACTAAATAGCCTGAAGAATATTTGAAAAACATTGGCCATTACATAACCAGAGGTTTGGGAAAACCTGATATACAGAGAATTTTCTTTAATAAAATGCCTACTACCCATATCAGCAAGGCAGTACTACTATAGGCTAGTCACCATGATAAGAAAAATAAAATGATATCCATTGAAACACTGAATTATGCAATGGAAAGAGTCAACATTTTCCATTTTTCCTTTGGATTGTTCAGCTCACTTTAGCCCTTTTTAGAATTCCAAAGGGTTTGTTGCAGATGCTCTCTGGCATCATTATTTAATACCCTTCTGTGCCTTCACATGTCTCAGTCTGTAAAACAATTCTGTTCTAAGATACTGAAGATGAATTCCTGAGGTTGAACAAAAGGATTCACTTGTCTCACCAGAAATTCAAAGTTGTTATGAAACAGAAATCCCGATTCCCCTGTAATACAATAGCCATGAATTATAGTATCATGCTGGCTCGATCATAATCTAACACTTCATGCCTCAGACGATAACTTGATTTGTCCAGAGAATATCTCTGTGAGGGCTGCCAATAATATTGATGCCCAATGAACAGGATATAATTAAGCCCTTGGTGAGCTAATTTCATTTTCTTGTTTTAACAACATGGGGTACCATAGGTGTAAAATGTGAAATAAAGAGAATGTGGTAAGAAACCTTGTCTACCCAAAACTGAAGCAAGAGTTTCACCTCTGTTTGATCTAATAAAAGATGTTTACAGATATTCAAAATAGCCTTCCCTAATATTCTCCACACTTAACAGTCTATGTGTTTGTTTCTACCAACTAAGCACTACAAGGCTTTCTCTAGATATATTTTATTCTAAATTAAGTGCAGAAAGCTCAGTGTTTCATGTTTGTTATCTGCTTCTTTTATGGCTTGAGGACAGAGAAATTGATTCTGATTCACTCTATCACTCACTGTGAGAAGTTTGGAATAAAGGTATTTGCCGATTAGGGTAATTTCCTAAAGGCTTGCTACTTTCTTTCTTTGTAATACATCTGTTACCCAACAACTAGAAGTATAAAAAGCTGAGTCAGCTATATTTTTACTTTAAAATAAGAAATTTATACTGAGACTGATAAGTAGCAGATTAATAGTAATCATAATCATTCCCACATGGAGATAAGCTGATTTGCATGAGATGTGTTCCAGTAAGACCAAGAAGCTCTACATCTAAAATACTCTTCACCTTTGACCTTTACTTCCTTTCCATAATTAAGTATAATTCCTTACAAAATACAAGAAAAATTTTATGCATGTTACATGTCTTGATCAAAAACATTATACTAGGTGGAAGATTAAGATGGCAGCAAAGATTGTAATGAATTCTGCCCCAAACTGATATTATTTAGATAAGCATGTTGATTTTAGTGATTTATATTTCTCTAAATTCTGGCTCTTTTTTTTTTTAAATTTTTTTTTTAAAGATTTATTTATGCATACAAGAACTGGGGAACAGGCCAGAGGTATGGGCGGTGAGAGGATTCGCCAGAGACAAAAGGGGAGCAGAACTGGCAGATCTATTGAAATACACTGCTGAGGGGAGCAGGGGTGAGACAGGAGAGGTCTGCCGTGCCATGTGGTTCATCTCCCTGAGCAGGGATTGAACTCACACTTCAGTGGCTGCAGATGCTTCATAGTGAGTGCTTAACCTCTTGTGCCACCAGGGAGGCCCTAAACGCTGATTCTGTCCTTGGTAAGATGCACAGCTTGTGTGTCATGTCAGAGCATGAGTAGAGAAATGGGGCAGAAACAGCCCATACACAAATACTCCCAGCTAAAGGGTAGGCAAATCTGAGTTGGTTAGTAGGTAAGTAGAGGAAGAGGGTTCTTGAAATGTGTTTTAAGTTGTCATCATATGATCAGAGACTATTCATGTGGTCATTCTGCCCATGGAATGTATTTTGGGGTGCTGGATATTGTTTCAACCTGCCGTCTTCCAAAATTCCCAGATTCCCAGAAGTTTTTAAGCTATGAGGTTCTCTCATTCCAAGAAGAAATATTATCTTATAGCCCAGTCACATGTATGTGTATATTTTAACACATTTTTTCATCCCATAATCTTGGGAATTTTCAAAAAGAACACATGGAATAAATACAAACAAAAATGTAGACTTGTGGCACCTGAGTGATGGAAAACATTGGAGTAAAGGATCTTCCCCCAAATTGTCTATATGAGGAGATACAAAGTCTTCTCTTGCCATATACATGATGTCATTTGTAATGTTGTGGTTCACTCCCCATGGCATTTAATTCTAAAAGCTAAGTTATGATTTGGAAGGTCAGGTACCAAAATTCCAAGATTTTGGAAGGTCTGGCATAGAGAACAATGAGCTAATGACTTTCGTTGATACAGAATGTCTGAATAAATTGGAAATCCCCTCAAAGATTCTTTGCAAATAACAAAAAAGAAAGCCAGGATTTTTTTAAAACAAATATTGGTTTGATTTTCACATAACAAGGAGTCTAGAGGCAGTCACTAGCATTGTTTAAGCAGCTCAGAATCACAAATGGATAGACCTTGCACTGTTATCTCTCTCTTTCTTATTTCACCTTTTTGTCACAGTTGCTAATACCTCATAAATTAGCCCTAACCAATTTCAACATTTTCATATTCATTTATCTCTCCCTATATTAGTAAAATCTTATCAATAATGTTAAATTTCCTCCCAGAGCATCGACAAAATGAACAGGAAGAAGTGATGACTAATAATGATTAATTGAACACAGACTTGCTTCTATGGAGCTCTCAGGAATTGTGTAGTGAAGGTCACAATCCCTTGATAGGTAAATAGTAAACAGGGAGCATTTATTATTCTAATCCAGTAGGTAACTTTTCATACTCTTTTCCAACAGTGTAAAGAATCACATATATACTGCCTCATACCTTAGAATTTCCTTGGCTTCCTTGAAAAACCACAAGTTATATAAGAAACTGCACCTAATAAAACTATTTCCAGGAAATTAACTACATTGAGTGAAAAACAATAATCCATAAAATGTTATATATACTATATAACAGCATTTATATAATCTTATTGAAATGATAAAAATTTCTTACTAGAAATGAACAACATATTGTAATTCTTAGGGGTTGGATTAGGGTGAAGAAGATGGGTGTATATATATATAAAACTTAATAAAATGGATAAATGAAATATCACTCATGATAGAAATATTTTGTACTTTGATTGTATCAATGTCAGTATTCTGGTTTTTACATCTTACATTGTTTACAGTGACACTGTAATATTGTGCTTTCCAGAGGAAATCATTAGGAGACACTGGGTGAAATGTACATGGGACTGTCTGAATAATTGCTTACATGTGTGAAATCTGCAAATGTAAGAAAAATTTTTTAAAAAATCATGTTTTTCAGGATAGGACAGATTAAGTTGATGGAATAGAAAAGAAAAATTTAGTTCTTTGAGAAAATTTCTCTTAAAATTACATTTCATTGTGTAACAGTACCCTTTCTTGTAAATTATTTCATTAAACACTACATTAACCCTTAAACACTTAAGTTTTTTCCTTTTGATATGAAAAAAATTTGCATGTTTTTCTATGTTTTAGTCTTAGATGTCCTCTATAGAATCAATTCATTTATGATTTCTTTGGGAGAAGTCATCTCTTAAACACAAAACAAAAAACTTAATGGAAAATATTTTTCAAGGGAATTTGAGTTATTTCAATATGTCTGCTACAAACAGATGCCTTTTGATTAATGTTTTTACCAACCTCAAACACCTCCAACAAAAGTACTTTTTTGGAAAATGTTACTTTTACTAAGTAGATAAGATTATTTATGATTTAAAAAGAAGGCCATTGATATAACACTAAAACATACCAGGAATTAAGTGACAAAAAATGAATGAAAAGGTGAAGACTGACTGAGAGAGATTACCAGGGAGCACAAAGCAGAGGCTATGCTGCAGTCACCATTATTTCTTCAAATTTATCCTCCATTTACCTGCATCCCTCTCTAGTTGCAATCATACTACTCTTCAAAGTTCTACGTATTTTAAAATTTTTAAATAAACATATATTGAAGTAAATCACATAAGTGGAGACACACAAATTCTAAAAGTACAACTCTGCAGTTTTTCACCAGGTAAGCCCAGCCATGAAACCATTACCCAGAGCACGGACTATATCACCATAACCCTAGAGGGAATCATCATGCTCTAATCCAGTCACCAACCAAACTCGCCCCACACAGGTAACTAATTTTCTAATCTCTACGACAATAGATTATCTCAGGTACTTTTGTTGTTATATACATCTAAAAGTACACAAATAAAAAGAACTATTCTCCCCAAAATACCCTCCTCAAGTGACTCCTACTTTGGTTTCCAATTAGAATGATTAAAGCCATTATTTTTCTCTCTTCTCCTCTTTCCCTTATTCCATCGACTACCTAGCTCTGGTATCAGTAACCCAAATGTTTTTCAAATTTCTCCTTGATTCTTTGTTATTATTGGCTCTGATCTAGGTTATTTAAAAAATTTTATGGAATAATCAAACTAACTTGCCTCCTCTACTTCAGTACTACCCTCGGCTTTAATATTTCCTTTCCACTGTTTCCAACCTGATTTTTCTAAAATACAAATGCAATGTCATCTGTCTGCTTGAGAACTAATGATATCTTTGGTTCATCTTCAGAATAAAGTATCTGATATTTAGGGCCTCCTGGTGGCGCAGTGGGTTAAGCAACACACTGTGAAGCAAACCGCAGCCACTGCAGCATGAGTTCGATCCCTGCTGCCGGCCAGGGAGGGGACCCACATGGCGCAGGCAGACCTCTCCTGCCTGGCCCGCTGCTCCCCTCAGCAGTGTACCTCCATTGATCTGCCTGTTCTGCTCCCCGCTCTCTGTGGTGAATCCTCTCACCCCCTCCCCACACCTCTGGCCTATAACCCAGTGCTTGTATGCATAAATAAATAAATCTTAAAAAAAAATAAAGTATCTGATATTTTAACTTGTTTACAAATCACCTTAAGATCTGGTTCTGACATTTTTTCCCCCAAATTAATTCTGCTTATATGTATTGTACACCAATCATATGGTCTGGTATAGGCTCCAGAACATTCTTTTATACACTTCTGTTTGTATAAACTCTGGTTTCTTCTCAGGCCATTTTTCTACATGAGAGATAGTAACTACATGACACTCCTTTCAGGATAAACTCTACTTATGGCAGAACTTTTAACATAATGCACAATTAATCCTAGGCAAGTCACTCTGCTCCCTAGACTGAGTTCTTTTTATAATTCCTCGTTATGATCTCCATGTCTAGAAAAGTACATAATGATTATTCTATCTGAAAGAAAAACAACAAAAAACAAGGGAAAGTGCAACAATATTCTCTAGAAGTGTCAAGGGAAGAGTATGTGCTCAACAAAAAGGAGTATTAAACTCAGTATCAGGCAATGTGTAAATTTTAGGTAGGCTGGGAATAAAGCAGAAATATCTCTCATTAGTCACAACATGGAACATTCCTTTGAGAAAGGTACACTTGGCAGACCCCAAACATCACTTTAGAAAGGACACTTATTTAGAGCTGACCTAGATTCAAACAGTATTTCAACCACCCAGATTCTGGTTTCTGGATGTATTTTGAAAAATTGGAAAACATAAAACATTAGCCTGGGATTCAAATAGTCTTATCTTTAAATATCTGCTACTTGTAGTATTTGTTCTTTACCCCTCCTAAGGTATCCATTTCCTCATCTGTATGGTGGAAGTAACATACATTTTTCAAGAGATTAACAAGAGTATCAAATGAACTAATGTTTGCAAAGAGCCTGCATAATACTTGAAACAGAATCAGTGCCCTGGAATTGTTACTCCTTCTAATGCAAGCTTGTGGTGTTTACCTTTTATATATATTGAGTGTGATTTGCACACTATGCATTTTATCAGACTGAGAAAGGAGATGAAAAGTAAAGTGTATTAATTGGGTAGAGTCTGTGGATGAGAAGGTAACACCAGCCAGGGAATGAGACCAACAGTAAACCCTGCCCCATGCAGTGTGTTCTGCTGAGCCCTGAGACTCCCTGGAGGCCCAGCAAGGCCTGGATTGCTGGCACAGGCGTGGTGAGAACTGTGCTGGCTCAATGCAAAATTGCTAGTTCACGGCACCTGAATTTCAGGACACCATACTCACCCATCTGATTTGTGTTTAGAAAAAAGAAACATATCTGAAAACAAAAGTCAGGTAGTTTTGAAACTCAAAGTGGCATATAAATAAATCTGTTCTTTTCTAGAAGGTTTCTACTCCCACATATTTTCACAACATTACCTAAATATCTAGAATAGACACATCTGTATCTGATCCTGTGAGGACAGAGGCAACCACAAAAGCAAGCAATGGAATGACTAGTTTCAGATGCTTAAAACATCTGCTGCTTGAACGAAAAATAGAGTAGCTTACTCTTTGCTTGTTTTTCTCTGTATGAGACCATATGCATCCATGCACAACCAAGTTGGAGACATTCCCTTGTTCTCAGAACCAGTAAGATGTGCAGACAGACCAAAACAGAGAGAAGACATACTAAGGTAGCAACACATATACTGAGCAGTGGAAACCAAATGTCATAAAAGAGTCAGAACGTATAGCAATTGGGAAACAATTTGTTGGGATAGATTCACTATAGACACAAATCAGAATATAAAGGGATCTTTACTGGTTGATTCAGGTAATGAGTGATTGCAAATAAGGGCCTTGGGGCAGATAGTGGGGTTAAAGCTAGAGTGACATGTATAGTCTGTATTGATCTTCTGTCGCATGTAATAAATTCTCACAAGTTAGCTAGATTCACTATTTAGGGTACCACAAGGTGTTAGCTGGCAGATGCCTACCTGGGGGTCCAGAATCATCTTCCAACCCGTGTTACTGTTTGCTGAATTCTTATTTAGGAGCTATAATGTTATGTACAATGTATCTTCTAACTAATAGGAGTCTTTCTAATACTTCACCCACTTTTTAAAAGTTCACCTCATTAAGTCAGGCCTACCAAGAATAATCTCCCTTTTGATTAGTGCTAATAACTATAGAGGAAATGTCTTAGTTTCTGACTGATTTCTTGTCTTTGGGGATTATGTAAAGGAGATAAAGTACCAGATTGATTATTAATGGCAAATATTGTGATTAGAGTAAAAAAGCAATCATTTTATCATCTTCTGTACTAAAGACCACAAAATATTTAAAGGTACTAAGTAATAACAATGATCTGATAAAATAAAATTTAAATAACTGAGTTTATAAGAATTAGATTCGTGCACCTGTATTCAGAGTAACAGTGCTAATGAAAAGTCAGCTTTCTCTTCTTACACAAAAGCTTGAAGAAACAGGCAGTGAGGAATGTATTTCCTAATATTTGATGTCCATTGAGAGAGGTGGCTAAACCCTGCTTAGAGATGAGACTGGTGTAATCTAAGTGGGCATTTGCTAATTTCAAAGACATACTTGGTTCTTTGTTCAGTTTTTCATTACATCCAGTTAATAGCAATGGTATCATTGTCTAGAAGACATAATCTTCACATCCATCCAGAACCATAGGGTTTGAAGGAAGGAAACCTGGACTGTGAATGGATTCTGCCTTGAGACAAGGTTGTATAATGGGATGACCTACAACTGATGCCACTGTATCCGTATTTGTCCCTTACATGTGAAGTCTTGCCTTTTATTTTTTAAGTCTCACTTCAAATATTCAATGGGGTGGGCCTATGTAGCAAGAGTATGGAGAATCCAAGAGTATGGAGTAACGTGATACTCTAATGTGGAAACCCATTATAACATGTTTTCAAAAAGCATGAAACTGACTACGTCTAGAGCATTGGTCCTCAATCTTCAGCATGTGGGTTCTAATATACTGAGCTTCTAGGGCATTGGGGCTGAAGTATAAGCCTCACTTTGATGTAAGGTTGGTGGTCTTGAAATCATACTTTGAAAAATGCTATTCATAAAAATAGTAGGCAAACAAGGAGGTTGTGATTATCCAAGTCAATTCCAATCAGGCCTAGACTATAGCGACGTTGGCGGTAGGGTAGTATAGAGCTGGATGCTTTCTGCTATTTGTTCCTTCAGGCTCTCCTTTTAAGATAACAAAACTTTGTGTCATTCAGAAGAGATATTTAGTAGAAAAACTTTCTCTCCCCCTCAATCTCTTTCAGCTCTGAGAGCCTGTATTTTATCATTTAGACAACAGAACATCAGAGAATTCTATAATATAAAGTAACGACATAATGGGACTAAATGACACAATAACAACTCCCTTAACATATATTTGTAGGATTGCTTGTATCAGTGTTCAGCCAAAACAATAAGCCACTCTACTCACAGAAAAACTTCAGTTTACAAAATGGCAACAAATCTGTATGAACTGCAAATACCTAAGGGTAACTATATATCCACAAAAATACAAAAATTAGCTTATTTTGAGAGTATTTTTGCTCATCAGCCAGAAAAGTATTAAGTCACTTCTTGGTCACGCCTAATATTTCAGTTAGCAGTAAACTGCCACTTTGAGAAGACCTTATTAAGGTTGGAAAGTTTAGAGTGAAATAAAACAATGTGAGAATTAATTAATTCTTCTCTTGTGCAGATAAACACTGAGGGGCTCCAGAGTATCCACTCTCATCTTTAAGTATATGCTTGATAATTATCTCCTTAAAAATAATCTTTTTCTCTTGCAGGGTAAAGATGTTCTGTATCTAGAAATCTGGCTGTTAAGGTATCTGAGGCTGGGTCTAGGAGGAATACAACAGACTTACTAATAAAATCTTTTTCAGTACTTCAGGTCCCTTCTGGAAGTAATCCTTCCTGAGTAGCTGGGGTCCTAGTGGGTAGGGAGTGCTGTATGTGAGCAGGACAATGGTGAAGAGATAGGGAAACCCAGTTAGAGGCCTAGAGTGGCCTCATGCCAAATCAGCCTAGAGTTAATGTCTTTGTATCTGTGTGATCTTAAGACAAATTTTCCCATAGCAACAAAGTATTCTCAGACACCAGAAAGGGTGTCTGAGAATTCAACTCAATTCTGATACTATCTACTTGAAGGTAAGATCAGGTTCCATAGGTTAAGGGCTCCATCTCCCAAGACTGCCCCTCATTTCAGACACTGGACACAAATCCAAGCTGCCACCTGAGCTTCTGATCAAATGGCTATAGACAGAAGGTTCCCATAATTCCTCGTCAATCTCAGGTACCTGTCACAAGTCCAAGTAATTATCTGGATATCTGACAGACTGTAAATCAAAGGTTCCCAAAATACCCTCCTCAGATTCAATTAATATGCTAGAATAGCAAATAGAACTCAGGAAATCTGTTTATTTACTAGCACACCAATTTATTACAGAAGATAATAAGGTTATGAATTAACAGCTACATTGAAGAGATGCAGAGGGCAAGGTATGGGGGTGGTGGGAAGACAAGAAGTTTCTATTCTCTCTAGGTATGCAACTCTCCCTAAATCTCTACATGCGAACCAATCTAGAAGCTCTCTGCAGCCCCTCCTGTTGTGTTTTGTGGAGCCTTCATTATATAAACAGGATTTACAAACTCATTGGTCATTGGCAACCGAACTCAAATTCCATCCCCTGGCCCCTCCCTACAGGTCTGAGGTTCTACCCTAGTGTTTTGGGTTTTTTTTAATCATCTTATTCACATAAAAAAAAGATGCCTTAATACTCTCAACATTTAAGCAATTTCTACTGCAGTTCTGAGTCTAAAACTGTTTTTTAATTAAAAAAATTATTTATTTTTTCTTACAATATTTGCTTTCTTTTCTAGGGGTAGTCCCCATAAAATGAGCCTATAACTTTGAATGAAAATTAAACATGTATGGGGAATATGTTTTGGTCATCTTATTGACTAAGATTTCTATTAATCACAGTATCACAACCTTACTTCTTAAATTTGAAACAAAGGCAGTTATAGTGGATGAATGATAGACCCTTCCACTGTTACAGGGCAGGGAGAGGAGCACCCCAAAACCCCCAAGCTTGCCCTCATTGAATGGGTTTTGCCATTCACTGCATTAAAATAAACATATAAAACCTTTAATGGAAAGGAACTTTAATACAACTAGGATACAATAAAGAAAGAACAAAGAATATAGTTACTAAGTTAAGCATCTAAAGTTACTCATCTCCTTGAGGGTAAAAGTTTAGCCAAATAGGATTGGCCCAAAGCAAGGCTCAAAAACCTGCCACACATTTAAAGGACCTTTTAGTAGAGACCCATAAAAAAGGGTCAAAAAGAGTCAGACAAATTTGGGAGAAAAAGAGCAAAATTAAAATTAAGATGAAAGCTGCCATTGTAACCTCCCCACGGGTTTCTCACCCACATTTGTCCCAACCAGTCTAAGACCAAAAAAGCAAGCACAGTTTCTTCACATGTCCCTCTGCTCCACGTGCTTCATCTAGGTCTCCTTGCTGTTTTCCATTTTCCTTTCTTCTCTCCTCTCTTTTTTGCAAAAATCTTTTTTTCCTTCTCAGCTCCACTCACTTAGGGCGGAACCAAGATTTTGGAACTTCCCCTTTTCCTGGAATTACCTTGTTACACCACCACTGCCAATTCATGATTTTGTCATTTAGAGCTACAATTTAAATGAAGAAAATCTGAGAATCAAAGAACAAGAGAATACAGGTACTAGAATGAAAGTTCAAAATTCCCACAACTCTGATTAGGTATAATCAATTAGACATTCTAGACATTCTTCTTTTTGGTCCAGCACTCTCTCTCTAGTCCCACTTTCTCCCAAACACAAGGTTTTTGAATCATCTATGTCCTCTATCTGTAAGACTGTTACATAGTGCTTAGCCTGCTTATCCTCTGTGTCTCAACACAAACATCACTTTCCCAGAGAGGCCTTTTCTGAGTCTTCTAATGTAAATTAGATTCTCAGCAAGAATTCCTCTCTATACTAGTTTATTATTTTCCTATACACCATTGAAGTTTGCAATTTATATCTGCATTTTGTTAATTTTTTTTTTAATTCTTGTAGACCCCCCAAAAGGCAGAGACTGTATCCACTATGTTCAATAGTGATTCTGTTGCTCAGAATCACTTAAATAGATGTCAAGTGAATGAATCAGTGAATCAACCAATCAGTCATTGTAATTCCTTTTCCTACACCAATGTAGGAAATCCCTCTCTACCTTAATTAGTGAGATGTGTATTTATGTTTTTATTATTTCTGCTGTATGGGCACCCTGGGATCTTACTTCCTTTGATGCTCCCCTATCCAGGCCCATATTTCCCTGTAATATATGCACAGCAGGTTTCTCTTCCTTTGAATCCGCAGGAATTGAAGAGGAGTGACACCTTTTTTGTGTTCTCATTATATATTTTATGAACAAGTAAGACTCCCTAATGTATTAGTTTTCTATTGCTGCTATACAAATTATCATAAACTTTATGGTTTAAACAACACAAAATTATTGTCTTATAGTTTTGTTAGTAGTTCCAGATGGATCTCAATGGATTAAACACTGATATGTTGGTAGGACACTATTCCTTCTGGAAGTTCTTGGGAAGAAACTATTTCCTTGCCCTTTCTCAGCTTCTGGAGGTTTACTCTATTCCTGGGTTCATGGCCCTCCCTCTTCCTCTATCTTCAAAGCCAGGAAAGGCAAGTTGAATGTTTGCCACACTAAATCATTCTGATTTCTGCTTTTGTAGTTACATCCCAGGTAAAGTAATTCTAGGGATTCTAGAGATCAGGACATCGGCTTCTTAAGAGGGGTAAGTATATATTACTATAAATACCATACCTGCACTTTCTCCCAATTTATAACTTAGCACAGAATATTTATATCTGATATCTCCTCCAATTCTCACTTCTTTTCTATCACAAACTTTCACCAAAATTTAAATCTGCCACAAAGGAGGACATTATATATATATTACTCTATAATATATATAGTATAGTGTAGTATATTTATGTCCTATATATATCATATATTATAGTATATACATATCCTCTTTTATAATATAAATATATAAATAAAAATATATATAACTTTCATAGTTATAACTATTTAGTAAAAAACTGAAGGTCTATTGTATTTTGAATTATAACTTTCCAGAGGCACAACTTTTAATCAAAAGCCTTGGAAATAAGTTTTCTAGTGAGATAATGAAGCAAGCCAGTCTACTCTAAATTCAACGTCTACATTTAATATGGTTCTTTCAAATACCTACTGTAATGGTATATAAGTAGAAATTATATTCTGCATTACAGACATGCTTGCAGTTTGTCAGTAAGCTTATTATTTTCATGAATATAAAAGATGTATTGAACAAAAATATAATTATCTATACTAAAATACCTACATATATTAATTAAGCTTTATGATACACATTTCCCATTTGACCTTATCATTTATCATGACAGTGACCCTGCTAGAAAAGTTTTATAAGCAAGAAACAAATTCAGAGGCCATCTGTACTTTGCTGAATATCAAACAACTAATGGAAGATTGAGGCACAGTTTGAAACAATTTTGGTACAAATCAAGTTCTTCCTATTACTCTAAATATCCAAATGCATTTATATGGTTTCCTTTTGTTAATTTTGTCATGTTAAAATGCTGCAGCTTCCAGGTGGCAGAAGCTCTCAGTCAGCAGATTGGATTCTAATTAAGGCCTATTGTGTGCTGATATTTCTTTCTCTGGAGGCCCAGAGGAAGCCTCAGACAACTTCAAAACCTGTCCATACATGGGACAACTGGATCTTTTTAGCAACAAAAGGAATATCACATCTTAACAAAAATTATTTTTTTGAGGACACCAGGATGAAGAGAAAGCTGAATATAGGAAATAGATTCAATTTTAGTTGATTATCAGTTTACAGTTAGGAAGAAAAGTATTACAAAAAATATTTTTAGGATAAAGTGTGAGGTGATTATCTGAGTAGGAAGGTGCAATTATGGTCAAGGAATTACAGAAAATGATCAGCAATCATATCTCTGAGGTCCTAGAAAGACTGGTGAAGATCAAACTTAGCACATTTTATGGGGCACCTACACTAACTAGGGCACCATCTGACATTTCAACCTCTCTGTGCAAGCCAAGGAATGAATTAACTGAAAATTGGAAGTTTGCTAAATGATTCATTCTTTTAGCTAGTTCCTCAGCCAGATATAAAGGTCAAAAGGCTAAAAGAGAGTTAACAACCTGTAAGTATAAAATGAATATGTATCAAAGAATTTACTTAATGAAAAAAATTAAGAAACCAATTCTGAGTGCACTTCTGGAGATAGAGATATATGTACAATTTAACAAATAATTGTAAGAATAAAACTGTTGGTCACAACATTAATAAATGTCTAATAGGGTACTAAACTGTAACTTTTGGAGTTATTTAAATTATTTAAAATTCTACTGAACAAAAGTGCTTTAAGATAACTTCTCCCCTTACAGAGGGTTTCTCAAATTGGCCAGTATTATTTAGTGTGGGGGTTTGCCCTGTGCATAGTAGAATGTTTAGAACATTCCTCACCAATAACACATCCCTGCCTACTCATATATTTCCTAGGGAACAGTAGAATGGTTTTACTGAGATCAAGCTTATGAAACTTGGACACAGGCAGAAGTAATCTTTGGTTCTTTTCTCGAGCAGCATCAGGCTTGCACCTTTGAGTGTCTTTTGACTGGGCTATTTTATTAAAGTCTCAGCAGTGATACTTAATCAAGAGAATATTTCATGGTATACTTCTTCCATTGCCAAACTATAATACTGATTTTCTGTTCAACTCTACCCTTCAATATGTTCCATCATTAGGTGGATACCAAACAAACAAAGAAACAAATACCTAATTTGACTGTATCTTTACGAAATGATATCTTTCAGAGTATGCAGTAAATTAGCAGGCAAACTGTAAATCACATACATACAGCAGGGATGTAGGGATACATACATGAGAGGGATCTAAACAAGATAGGGAAGAGCACAAGAGACGATGGTGATGGTTGACAGGTGATTTGGTGGTGAGAATTTTATGGGGATTATGTCTGAGGGTAGAAATCAAATGTACAAAAATGAACAACAATGCAAAAATACATATATTAAAAAAATTAAAAAGACAAAGCATGCAGTAAATTATGAGTTGCTATTTTTAGTCTTCTCTTTTTAGATTTTAACTTTCTCTTTAGCCCTGTTTAGACATTTGGGCCATATTGTGCCAATAGTAGGCAAGGACTGTTTTTAAATGCAGCATTAGCTGCTCACCTTTCACTTACTGGTGGTACCATCTCCCACCAGCAACCATGTCTTCTCTAATACTCACCACTCTGTATAGAGAAATAATTATTAAATTTGAACAGCTAACATTTCTAGAGCTAACCAATTAAGACATACACATCAAATGGGAATAAAAAGTTTATAAATAGCCTCACATCATCTCAGGTCAAACTGAGTTTGTATAAAACTTTTGAAAAAAAAAATTGATTTCCTGAGTTTTTATGCCAGAAATTTAAATTAAGAATTTTGGATCTAAGTAGTAATAACAACAAATCCAGAAACAACAGTATTTAATATTTAAGAGGATTTGCTATTGGGCAGACCCTATGATATATGTCATTAGATCATTTCAATTCTTCAACAACCTTGCTTTTATCCCTATTGTACTAACAAGGTTTAAAGAATGAAGCACTGGCTTTAGATTTGGACCATGAAATTTGTTTTTGATTTTTAAAATTTTTTCATTGCTTTTTTATTGTTTTTGCTTTTATTTATTACACTGTCTTATAACATTGTATAGATTCAGAAGTACAGGATCAGACCCTTTCAGATGTCTGTTCCCACAGCACATCCACTCTCTGGTAGCCTCAATTCTATAGACTTGTTTCTAGGCTTTGTTATTGGTTTGATTCTATCTAAAACTTTCTTTATAGTTCACATGTAAGTGAAACCACCCAGCACTTATCTTCTCATTTATTTCACTTAGTATAGCCCCCTTCGTTTTCATGCATGGCCATCTGTATGCCTTCTTTATAGAAGTGTTTATTTAATTCTTCTGTCCATTTTTTGACTGGGTTGTTTTCTTTGAGTTGTATAAGTTCTTTACACATTTTGATATCAGCACTTCTTCAGATGTATGATGTACAAATATGTTCCACCATTTAATGGAATGTATTTTGTTTTACTGATAGTTTCTTTTACTGTGTAAATGCTTTCTCCTTTGATGTATCCCATTTGTTTATATTTTCTTTTGTTTATTTTGCTGTGGGAGAGGAATCCCAAAAGACATCACTGAAGCCAACATTGTAGAGTATTTTGCATATGTTTTCTTCAAAATATTTTATGGTTTTGGACCTTACATCATGGTTAATCTGATTTAACTTAATTTTTTGTAAGGTGTGATATGGTGATCTACTTTCATTTTTTGACATGAGGCTGTACAATTCTCCCAACATTATTTGATGAAGTACATACTCATGGTGTCTTTGTTGGAGACTAACTGTCCATGTAAGTGGACATGTGGCTATTTTTCTGGGATGTCATTTTTATTTCCTTTCTCTATATGTCTGTTTTGATTACTATACATTTGTAGTAGAGTTTGAAGTTCTGAGTGTGATTGCACCATTCTTTAGTTATTTGCACTGCTTTAGCTATTTGGGATCTTTTTGTGGGTCTTTATTAATTTCAGTAATGTTTGTTCTTTATCTCTGAAAAATGCAATTGAAACCCTGACAGGTATTATACTCAGTCTGTGTATTGCTTTGGGTAAGAGAGTTATTTTAACTATGCTAATTCTCCCAATCTTTGAACATGGAATATCTTTCCATTTGTTTGTGTCTTCTATTTCTTTTAACAATGCCTCATAATTTCATTGTAAAGGTACTTGACCTTCTTTGTTAAGTTTACTCCTAAGTATTTCTTTCGTGGATTTTTTTTCTTTCTGTTCATTGTTTGCATTTAGTCAGGCAAACCATTTTTGTAAATTGACTTTGAATCTGCCTCTTTACTATTCTGATTGTTTCAATTAGTGTTTAAGTGTTATATTTAGGGTTTTATATGTATATGATAATGTCATTTGCAAAAGTGGTAGTATACTTCTTTCCCAACTTAGATTCCTTTTATGTCTTTCTCTTTTCTACCTGCTCTATCTAGGACTTGTAGTATTTTCTTGAGTAGTAGTGAGGAAAGGGAATAACCTTGTCTTATACCAGATCTTATAGGAAAAACTTTCAAAGTTTTCATAGCTGAGTATGGTGTTAGTGCTAGTTTGTCATAAAACACTTTTATTACATTAAGGCATATCCCTTCTATTTCATTGATAAGTTTTATCATAAATGGGTGTTGAATCTTATCAAATGTTTTGCTTGCACCTATTAATATGGTCATATGATTTTTATCTTTCCTTTATTGTGGTGGATTACATGCTGAAACCTAACAACTCAATTTTTCCTTTACATTCTACTTGTCCATAAGTAACAATGGATTAAGAACATCATGTTAGTAAGTAAAAAGCAATGTGTTATATTTCTTCTGCATTGTCTACATATTTTCAGGTAAATAGTACTTAGATAGTTACAACTGACTCATTTATTCAGGTAAATAGGCATTATTAGGTTGTTTAACTTATCTTAAAGTTTCCTACAAAGAATTTCATAATCACAAATAGGGCATTCGGTATAGAATATAAAAAAAAATGTGGCGGCTATTATTTCAGCTATTTTCAGATTCATTTCTCCTGCTCATACAGTCTTGGGCAGAGTTGTAACTTTCATAAAATCCTTCCCAAATGATTTTACTGGAAAAATTCATGTGGGAAAATTCAGGTGAAGAATGGACCTAGAGACAACCCAGTTGAGAGTAACAGAAGAGCTCAAATATGGGCCTTCCCTTACTGAACATTTATATACAAGCTTTTTCTATTGTGGGTATTATAAATATATATATTTATATTATAATATATTATTATAATATAATATATTATAATATAATATAATATTATTATATTGTTAGTAATAGTCAAGTGGTTTCAAAATCATTTAAGAAGTGTTTTGTCTTCTCACTAAGTAGTGTATCAGCATTAACTCTACAACTATAAGCTATCAGTCAAAGTTGCAATTTCACAATGTATTTTCTGTGTTTATGCTTAGTCCTCACTTTTAGAACTAGGAAGTATTACTCATATTTAGATCTATGAGCTAGATTACTATCCACATGGCATTGTAGGTCCTTAAACGATGTTTGAGTCAACATTGTACTGCTAAAACCCTGATGAGAAAAAAAGAAATCCAGTCTTATGTTGAACAAAATAATATTATTCAAGGACCTGGTTTCTTTATATGTGTTTTGCTTAAAGTAAGTTTCCAAGAATCTGTACTCAAAGTTAAGTGAGGACGTAACATGTAGAACTTTTTCCATCCCTTTACTCTCAACCTACTTACATCTTTCGTATCTAGTATATGTCTCTTGTATTGATAGAAAGCTATACCAGGATCTTATTTTTTAATACAGTAACAAATTGCTTTTCGATTAAAAATGAATGGTTAATCATTCATTTTAAAAATAGCATTGTAAATATGTATTTTACAAACTGCTCACCCTTCTAAAGTGTATTATTCATTGGATCATATAGTATACTTACAATGCTGAACATAATCAACACTATCTAATTCTTCTTTTTTATTATTAATTATATTTGACATCATTTGTAGTCCTCAGGGAGTACCCACCACTATTTCACCTGTGCACCATCACCTCAGTCCCTTGTGCACCCTCTGGCCTCTTCCCCGCCTTTACCCTTCCCCCTTTTCCTCCCTCCCCCCCATGGTCCCTTTGGTTTATCCTGGCTTTTTGGTCTTGTTGAGTTTTTTTGTTTACTTTTGGTTATAATTGCCCAATTCCTTGAGCTTATTCTTTATTGTTGTTGTTATTCCTCCTAATAGTGAAGCCATCCGATATTTTTCTCTTGCCTTCTGACTTGTTTCACTGAGTATAATTCCTTCTAGTTCCATCCATGTTTCTATAAATGCCCCTAGTTTCTCATTTCAGTTTGCTGAATAATATTCCACTGTGTATATGTACCACATCTTCTTGATCCAGTCATCTACTTTTGGGCTTTTGGGTTGTTTCCAGGTCTTACCAATTACAAATAGCAACACTATCTAATTCTAAAACATTTCTTTTTATCACCCAAAAAGAAAACTCTATTCTCTTAATCCCCGCATGGCAACCATTAACATTCCTCCTATTCATATGGATTCTCTAGTTTTGAATATTTCATATAAATAGAATCAAATTATATGGGCCCATGGTTGTCTGGTTTCTTTCCACAGAGAATCCTTAACCTTGCTTAAGGATGTTCAAGTACTTGATTCCTTTATGGTCAAATAATATTCCACTGTCTGGATTAAAAACATTTTGTTTACCTATTTATAAATTTATGGACACTTATTGATTATAATACAATAAGGGTTCTATGAATATTCACGTACAATTTTTGAGTGTGCATAAAACTTTTAAACTCCATTCAGTATATACCTAGTAATGGGATTGCTGAGTCACATGGTAGCTCCACATTTAACATTTTCAGAAATTTCCAAATTGTTTTCAAAAGTAGATACACAATTTCACATTCCCATCAGAAATACTTGGATTTGGGGCCTCCCTTGTGGCGCAAGGGTCCGTACTATGAAGCAGCCACAGCTACTGTAGCTGGAGTTCAATCCCTGGCCAGGGAAGCAAACCACATGGTGCAGCAGACCTCTCCTGCCTCATCAACTGCTCCCCTCAGCAGTGTATTTCAGTCGATCCACCTGCTCTGCTCCCTGCTCCTATCTCTGGTGAATCCTCTCACCCCTACACCTCTGGCCTGTTCCCCAGTTCTTGTATCCACAAATAAATAAATCTTTTTTAAAAAAAGAAATGTTTGAATTTCTCTACATCCTCACTAACAGTTATTATTATTCATCTTTTTTGTTGTAACTATCCTAGGAAGTATGCAGTCGTATCTTACAATAGTTTGGATATTTGTATGTTACCACATAGTGCCCACCATCAAGGCATCGTGTTAGTACTTTCTGAACTACAGTTTCGTCATCTATAAAATGGAAAATAAATATTAAGTCAGCTTATAATAAAGACTAAATAATATTTTAAAAACTGGTTTGAAAGGTTTTTTTCCCTCTTGACTTAAATTTGAAATGTGTTCAAATAATATTCTATTAGGTGATCATTATAACAAAAGAATCTACTTGTCACCTTTCTCCCCTTAAAAGCTAGAAATCCAAGTTAAAACTGAAAACTTGTTGTGGGGGAGAACTTAAAAAAATATTTAACTAGTAACTGTTACTTACTTTGGTTCCTGTTTAGTCAGTCATGGCAATATTCAAAGTTTTGGTAGATAAAGATTTCTCATTTATAACCCTAGAGGGACCCTTCTATTTCTTTGTTGCTTATTTATTAAATCTCTAGAACATTAAGTTAATTTTCTTTGTTTTAAAAAAGATCCTTATTAATTATTTTATATACCAGCTTTTACTATCCTTAAATCAAATAAAAATTGCTGGAGTCTCTGTTGAAAATCAAGTCTTCTCACTCAACCTGTCATACAAAATTAATTAAACAGTTTTGTCTTTATTTCAGAATAGCAATTATAATAGACCTTAAGCTTCAGCCATTCCCATGAATGCTACAAAGTGAGTTCAGAATCTGAAACCTAAAAAGTTAAAAACCAGTAAAACAGGATTAATTTAATTGTATCTAGCGGAATATCCAAGACTACAAATCACTTTTCCAGACTTTTTGCTGAACTTTTGATGCTGACTAATAGTTCTACTATTGACAAAATTTAGCAGAGCCTAATTTGCTTTCTCTAGTTTTTCTAAATATTAAAAAACTCACCTACTATAAATTCAAAACTTTCCTAGATTAAAAATTCCATGGATTTGAGTCAGAAAAGTGTCACCATCATTTGACATTCATAAAGTAACAAAGGGACCTTGTGCCCTCAAGATAATCAGTTTGCATCTGCCTATGAGTCAAACTTAAATCTTTGCCTATATTGTTACAAGTTTATGTATTTTATCACAACTAGAAATTATGCAAATTTGAGTAAGAAAGTTTCTTATGGTTTGGGTTAAAAACTTATTTCAAGTCTGCCTTCCCTAAGTGAAAAACAAGTATCATTATTGGTGTTATAGGGAATGAAAATGATAACATATGCTTTAATTACAGAAACAGGAAGGATGGAAGAACACAAGGGTCTGTGGTGATGGTGCATGGGTGAATTAGTGATGGAAATCCTAAGGGGACTACACCAAGAAAAGCAAGCAAACGTTGTAAGATAGATTAATTAATAATAAAAAGAAAGAATTAGCATGGATGAGGTACTCAATAATAGTAGTTATTATGAAAACTGTTCACACCTGTGTGAGATGAGATGTGATATCATACCCCATTCAACAGAACACGTGTTGTCATTTTTGGTTCACTGAAACTGACCACAGCACCAAGAAGTCTTACTTCAGGAGTTCACTGGAGATCTGAAATTACATTAACTGACTAAGTGAGGAGTGATTATGTTGGCAGAGGTATTTACACACATGATACACTTGAATGGGCATTATATGCCATCTGCTTCTTTCACTTCCATTATAATATGCAACAGCATCTGGGTGATTCTTAGGGGAACATCACAGTTCCAGGTAAGACAGCAACTTGATGACAGACAATTTGATAATCCCATTCTGAGATCTATAACCCAATATAAATGATCAACAGATTGAAAAAAATGCAGGAAAGCTTGAAGATTGCAAAATCTACCCTGAAAATCAGTTTAGCAAAATATCATCTAAACCCTACTGACAAGAATTCATATTACATAGAGTACTGGACACATAATTCATCACTAGAAAACACTTTGACAGCTGGAGATTGTATCATTTGAGAGTATCTATCTATCTGGTTGGTCCCTTAATTTCTTTCAATGGAAAACAAAACAAAACAAAAAAAAACAAAACTTCATGAACCATAACATTATGCCCAAGCTATTGATTAAGATATTTAAGCTATTCGAGTCTAAGCTGTCTAAACAAATTTCCATCAAATAAACAAATACTTTAATATTTGAGAATAACCTCTCATAATAAGAATTGTTAACTTTACCAAACCTTAGTGTCTCAGCTGAACAAATTTCGTAAGACATTTGTGTCAACCTTAGAAAATTAAAGGGTTTTCTCCTTAACTTTTCTATATTGACTTTCCCTGGGACATAAATCTAGATAGAGTAAGATATATTAAGAATTGTACAGAGTCCATCTTTGCCTGCAAACAGGAAGTCTAAGGCAATTCTATCACTTATTAGAAACCCAGTCAATAGGCCTGACCTGGATGTCTCCAGAGGCCAGGGAAGGTACAAATTATTACTCTGCTGATTGGAGAGCAGCAAGACACAGCCTTTTCCCCTCATGGGAAGCAAAACCCCAGAGGCACATTTGGGGCCCCTGGAAAGTAAGTGCTGATTATGAGAACTCCACTCATGTGGTTACTATATCAGTGTAGGGTTACACAGATTTATGATGCCTCAAATGTGGACTCTGAACTAGCTGGTCGGTCTTAGTGTCCCCAGAATGGTTCAAATAACTGAGTCTAGTTCTTATTTTTCATGGGACTGCATAAATTAGCCTAATCTGCCCTGCTAATTCACCTCTCCAGCAGCATGACACTTACTTACTTCATAGAATAACTGTGTATGACAGTAGGAAAATCATGTAGGCCTGTTTTGTGTTGACAGTAAAGAAACCGGGACCATCCTTGGTATTACTTTTCAATAAACTTAAGGGAAATGGGGGCCTCCCTGGTGGCACAGTGGGTTAAGCACAGCACTATGAAGCAAACCGCAGCCACTGCAGCACGAGTTCGATCCCTGCCGCTGGCCAGGGAGGGGACCCACATGGTGCAGCAGACCTCTCCTGCTGTGCCCGCTGCTCCCCTCAGCAGTGTACTTCAGTTGATCTGCCTGTTCTGCTCCCTACTCTTTCTGTGGTGAATCCTCTCACCACCCCCACACCTCTGGCCTGTACCCCAGTGCTTGTATGCATACATAAATAAATCTTAAAAAAAATAAATAAACTTAAGGGAAATGGTTAGAACCATGTGGTGTGGAACAGCAGACTCAACAATCTGTTATATTTGAAGCACTTGGTAAAATTTGAAAGAGCTTCACAACTGTATATTCCTTGGAGAGGAAGGAGTTCAGGCAGTTCTGAAAGACCAAGGCTTCTCCATCACTCATACCTCCAGGGGTCCCTAGACCACTTGTTAGGTCACCACTGTCATTCCAAGATAAAAAATAGCTTGTCCCATTCCAGTAGCTTTATCTTCCCCTTTTTTACAGGCACTCATTTTTATACCGTTTGTTAAAAGGGTCACTAGAATGAAAAGTTATTTAAGAAAACTTGTTAGATATGGGACCTCCCTGGTGGCACAGTGGGTTGAGCACAGCACTATGAAGCAAACTGTGGTCACTGCAGCATGAATTCAATCCCTGCCGCTGGGTGGAAAGGTGACCCACATGGCGCAACAGACCTCTCCTGCCTTGCCCACTGCTCCCCTCAGCAGTGTGTTTCAGTTGATCTGCCTGTTCTGCTCCCCACTCTGTCTCTGGTGAATCCTCTCACCCTCCACACCTCTGGCCTATACCCCAGTGCTTATATGTATAAATAAATAAATCTTTAAAAAAAAAAAGAAAATGTGTTAGATGACCCTAAGTATAACCTGTGTTATCAATTTAAAAATATACAACATAAGAGTAATGAAAATATATATGAATAGTTTAATTTACTTGTTTTCTAAAATTAAAAACCATAACCAAAAAGCTAGAAAATGTATTATATTTTATTATTATTTTGTGTTAGTTTTAATTTGTACTTTGAAATTCTGCATTTTCATTCTTTTAATGTATATGTTATATTTGCTATAGCTGTGTTTTCCTCAAGAGGGGAAAACAATCAATGATATTCTAAAATAATCAAATGAAATCAATGTCAAGTCCTATAACTTCCCACAAACAAAATGAAATCTATATTAATTCCTTTTCCAATTGTTTCTATCTTTAAATTAAATATAGCTTTCTGTTTTTCTTTTTTTTAAAATTCCTATAACATTTTTGTCATCTTGTCCCATAATAAGGATATGCCAAGATGAGATTCGAATTGCAAGAGATAAACTGAGGGAAATACCTATGGAAGACAGAGGGGAGAGGGCAGGCGGAGGGAGGGAGAACTGCCAGACTGAGATGCAGGTTTGATATCTGGGCAAGAGAAGACAGGAGGGAGTGTCAGGTGAGAAGAGTCTCACATTGCCACAGGGAGGTGAGGATGTCTGGCTGATAAGTGCACCAAGTAGGTGTTGCCTTTTAGTGGAGACTCCCTTGCCTACAGGAATGACCACCATGGGTTCCCTGCCTTGTGTGCTTAGTCATTCACTGGGAGCAGCAAAGGAAAAACCTGATCCCTGTGAAAACTCAGAGGTGGATACAGGGAAGAGGACTATGCGTCCTTTAGCAGGATGCCGTGCTGCACATTTCTAACACCATCTTACTATGAGATTAGCCTTTGTATCACTTTCAAAGATATTCAGAAAAAAATTTCCTCTAACTGAAATCGCTCTTAAAATATCTTTATTACATGAGTCTTTGTGAAATGTCTTTCTCTTTAAACTAGCAAAAACAAAAATAAACAGACTTCAGCATATTTATTTCATTTTTAAATATGGCAATAGAAAGGGACTTTGCAGTAAGAAAGACTTATGCTTATCTCAGTTTTGCCAACTATGTACCATGTAATGTTAAACAACTCATTTAAACTCTCATCCTTAGTATCCTCAAGAAAAATCTTTTAGAGCAGGATGATGGAAACATTTAAGGCTAGATTCTCAAGTAGGAGAGACTATCCCCATGTGCAGCTGTGCTTTTAATATCTGAGCCTACACAACTGGCCATATCTAAAAGCACATGGGATGGATACCTGATTCACACTGGGCCAATCAGGACTGTTCTTCCAGAAAACTGGGATTAGGTCACATATGTCAGTGTCTAATAATAACTGAACTTGGATGAAAAACAAATTTATAACCAACACTATCATGTAATATGGTCACCATGTGCACATCAAATCATGTGCCTAGAAAGAGAGCAGAATGAACACAAACACAGGACACAAAAGTAATAATTAGGAAGAGATATAGATTAAGGACAGCTGCCCCCTGCTTGATTTCATCATTTCCTGGTATCTATTGTGGCATCACTTACCATACCTTTTCCCTTGAGCCCAGGGCATACTTTCTCGTTCTTATAATGAATTGCTTTTTATACAAAAGTTAGTTTAAATAGATTTCTGTTGCTTTTTACTGAAAGATCTTTTAATCAAATAGACAGAGTCCTGATTAATAGATGCTTTTCAGAATAAATGTTTTTCGTTTAACCTTAGCTTTCCTGGAGTCAGCTCTTTTCTGAAACCCATTTTTCCACTTTTCTTGAACTTTCATTTAGCAGGCTCTAGTCTGATTATATGAACTGATTATAGGAATGTCTGGAGACTTGAGCAGGAGCCTTATGTATATACCCTGTGCTCAGCTAAGTGTAAGGCTGAACAAAAGAAAAATTAAGAAGTATACTGGAGATCTCATCATCAATTCCAGAAAGTTGGCAAGAAAAAAAAAAATCAGAACCTCAGGTTTCAATGTTAGTATGACAGTCAACTGAAGAGTTTGACTTCAGAAATGATCTAATCAGTACAAAGGCATCCTCTATTCAGCAAGGATAATTTAATTAGATACTGTTCTTAAATAATAATATTGATTTCTGAACACTGTCTCCTTTAACTTCTAAAAAACTCCAGTGAAGTCATGGTGACACTGTGAGTCATGTAATTATAGACAACTGTAATTAGGTCGATGCAATAGTGTCGATAGAGCATGATAAATGGAGCCATCAATCCAGCGAGTAAAGCTGTATCCTTCAAATGTGAAGCTGAGGTTCCTAGCCCCAGATTGCCAAACGATCTTTGTGCTGTTTTCCAGTGGTGTGGGTAACTCTGTGCTCTTTTATTATGATGACAGTCACCTTTTGCCACAGGGGTTGCTATGATTAGGATGCAGGCTACTAAACAGAGCAAAATGAACTGGTCTATACAGACTAAATTCTAATACAAACCCACACTCAGTGTGCTATAATTGTCTTCATTTTCATCAAAGTATAAGGAATTTCTCCCTTTCAATAAAATATCTTGGCTATTCAAGAAGACTGTATTCATCCTCTCAGAAATACTCTCTAACTCATTGTTTGCTTGTTTTTATACTAGTTCTCAGAGTTTGCCTCTTATTTGGAGTAACTGTGTGTTTCTCTTTGACTAGGTGTTTTTCAAAATCTGTTCTTATATCCTACTTATATGTGTACCTTCCCCAGATCTAACATTACACATTGTAGGTAATCAATTTTTAAAAAAATATTTAATAGTAGGTGGCTAATGATGCTGATTTCTGTTTAAGAGAAGGAACTAATGGGACAGTTTTTTGGAGATGATAGCTACTTACAAAAATAGGATCCTATATATACCTGGAATCATTAAAAAATGTCCTTTTTAATCATCACATTTTTGAAATATTAATATTTCAAATATTGAAGAAACAGTGTAAGATAAGCAAAGATTTTAAACACTCATAAGCAAGTTAAAAGCTACATAGTTGTCCATGAAGTAAGATCTCTTTGTACTAAATGTAACTGTAAGTATACTAATATATGGAACATTTTATGTAGGAATCTGAGTAGTTCTGACAACATGGATTATACCTCAAAAATAATGGGAGGGATCTGTTTAAATGTCACAGGAAAGGAAGTTATACAACAGCCTTAATAGCTTTTTAATGCTCAGAATCTGATCATAGCAATTATAGCTTGATAATTTAGAGAATGGGAAACCTTGAAATTTGCTTCTCAGAGTTAAATGAGACATTTGAAAAACACAAATTCCATGTAAACAAGTAGAAACAACTGATGATATTAAAGTATCTTAACACTTACTAAGAGGGCTTAACCCAGAGTTAAAACTCCTTTCAGTCTGAAATACTTTAAATTATGCTTATAATTATAAATATGTATGCTTTTAGAAAGTTTAGAAAAATTACATTGTAACAAAACAAATATTACCATTATTCCCACAATCTAGAAGTAACTATTATTCATATTTTACTGAATTTCTTTTAGTGTTTACTGCATTTATATAATAGATAACTGATAACCTACTTTAAATAATTATACATCCTACATATTTTTACTTAAAATTATAATGTAAAGCATTATCTGTCACACTGAAAAAATTTTTTAAATTAATTTTTCTAGTGGCCACATAATTTCTATTCTGTATATATGCTATATGTTTTTAAGAATTCCTCTATTTGGTATTTACATTTTCCAATTTATTATAAATATTTCTCAAAATATATCCTTGATATCATTTTATATTCATTTATTGTAGGTGATGTTACTTTTTGAAATATTATAGTCACTTTAAAGACTTTTGACATAATTTACCAACTTGCATTACAGAAAAATTACCAAAATCTGTACTACCTTAAAGAGTCAAACCAATCTAGTTTTACTATATGCTTTGGCTTCTTTGAGAAAATAGTTGTACTCTAAATTATTTATGCTTGCCAATGGTGCTATTTCACTTTATTCTATGCTATATATGCCAGAAACAAATAAGGGACAAACATACAGTGACTGATCTTGGATCATTCAATCAATATCTCTCTTTATCAAATCCTACCATTTTAATCAATCTTGGAGGTGAAAAAAACTGTGTCAATCATACATAAACTGTTTTTTGATAAAATGCGGTGAATATATGACATGAGTTTTTTTTTAATAATCTATGTATTTCCAGTATAAAATATTTATTTATTTGGGAAAAATGCTCTTATATTTATTCCTTACAATATAACAATGATGATGATTATACATAATAAAAACAGTAACAATGATTGAGCATTGATTACTAGATTCAATTCCAAGAAGGAAAAAAAAATAATGTAATTCTTTACTATAAAATTTGAAACCAAATATTCTTTGGTGTGGACTTTAATATCTAAATCTGCAAGTTCTTCCTCTGAGTCAAATCATAACTGAATCTAGACATAAATCTCTAATTACCAGTTGATACTGAAATCTTTTGGAAGTATATGAGAGCTATGGGAAGACATATTTTAGAGCTGCTCAGTCAGCTAGAAGATTAGAAAAAAATTAATGGTGGGAATTTTTAGAAGAGATTGACTTGGATAAAATAAAGAAATAATCTTACACCATTTAAACTATTCAACCCTTGTAGGCTTGTACCTCTTTTGCCCATTAGGAAATAGCCATAAATATTTTTGCTAGCTTAAGTTGCTAGCAATAACACAGATAGCATGTGAACAAAGTTTCAACTTTCTCTCTCATAGAATACAACATTAATATGCAACTGTTTACTTTTTCTGAATCAAATGTATTAAATCTAGTGAATGTAAGTTTAAATAAATAGCCAATAAATCCTTGTTAAGTGGAAAGGTAGCAGAGAACTGTGGCGTAAATTCTGCTGCATAAGTCTTAAAGATATTGTCTTAAATATCTGTTTAAGGAACAAAGAATCAGAAAATTCTTTGGGGTAATTCTGAGAAATATTTTTCTATAGACAATAAACACATGGAAGTGTTAAGACTGGACAAAAGTCATTTTGAAGAAATAAAGAGATGAGTTTAGTCAAGGTCAGTGAAGTGGTAGATGACCTCAGAAAAAAAAAATCACACTTTTTGAACGTGAGGGACCTACTCTGGATAGTAAAAGCTTGTTCACTCATTGCAACAATAGGGAAAGGAAATCAGAATAAGCAGCACTAACAACAAAAGCCATAAGGAATTCAGTTTCATTGAGAAACACTAAGGGAGAGAGTTTACACAAGTGTTTTTTAAAAAGCCTATGTGAAAGAATCTCACTGTCCATGTGGTAAAACAAGGCAAGATCCCTAAGGAGGTAAAACCCAAAAGACTAAAAAATGTGTCTCCCTACATTAGGCATTTCCTAATTATTATTATAGAAATATATATTCATTGATAAAAAATTAAAAAATGAATGTAACATTAAGACAAAGATAATGTAAGAAGTACGGAGAAGACAACAGACTTTGCAAAGAACACTGCAGAAAACACATTCCTATGAAGCCAGTAACTATGAGCAACTATTTCACTTTAATTTTTTTGAGTAGTTTTATAAAGTAACTGCCTCAATGAAGAAGGATGATGGACAGCAAAGAATATCATTTGAGGGATGATAGGAAGCAAGATAAGAAAAATGTAAATTGATAGGATACTGGAAAGAACTAAAAAGTTAATCATAGAAAGGAAATGACATGCACATCCTACTTAATTTACCAAAATGTTCCTTTTTATTAACTTATGTTCAATAAGTTTAGCAAGAAATAGCTTGCTGTTAGTGTTATGTGTTGATTTTCCCGGAGATCTCTTTTCACAGCCTTTTAATTTGAATAGTCAGTTTTCATTTCTGTTTTTTTTTTTTTTAGGAAAGATTTGAAATGTATAATATTTTTGTTACATTGCTTTAATTTTTTTTTCATTTTTTTCTATTTAGTCTTTAAAAATCCTCATTTCCATTTTATATTTGACCACTTTTCATATTTTTATCATCTGGGTTCCTAAAGGATATAAACATCTTCTTGTCCCCTCAATATTATATTGATGGTATGATGATTTCCAAGCTTTATATGTCATCTCAGAAACTGAAAGTCGGATTTATTTTTTAAATAGCAAGAACTTTGGGGGAAAAGCTAATAGCTTCCAAACAATTTCATAATTTATTATCTATTACTCTCTGATTTAGAATGTCATGTTAGGTAAGATTTTAAGAAAAATCAGAAAAATATGTACCATTTTCTTAAATATTATTGTAGTTATATAAACAAAAGTAATGTGGTTTCTTGAAACTAAGAAATACTTTTACTACACTATGATTTTTTAAGTCAGAGTAATTCAATTAATCTAATTTTTTTCTAATTAATTGACATTTGGATGTTGGGAAAAATGTCTTAATCAAATTTAACAATTTAAGAGAAATCAATTCTATACCTGTGTGGTAATCAGGGCCAAATAATCATTGCCATAGTCTATTGTAGTCTACATAGTCTATTGTAGTCTACTAAGTTCTTAATATACTTAGTTCCCTAATAATGTAGAATTCATTTCCATGTCTGTAACTTAATGACATGAGTTTTTTGGATGTGGGTTACCTATTATTTTTGAACTATATTAAGCTGTTTATTATAAATCTGAATGCCTTGTGAAGTAGTTCTTAAAAAGTCTGTTGAAAAGTACCCAAATGAAATACTTATTGGCTGTGTTTTCTACTTCAATTCTTCCCTGAAATATTAGCAAAATAAAAAATGTAAGTTCTCAGTGAATATACATCCATAATGAGTTAAACTGCATTGTCCTTAATAGACTATTTTGTTGCTGTTTTTTTTTTTGGCTAAAAACTAAAGTTCCAATTAGCTTGGAATCAAAGGACCAAATTACCTGTTTAAGTTATTGTTACAGCAACATCAGCTTATTCCTTTTCAAGAAGTACTTTAGAAACAAAGGTTTTTGGATTACTTAAAGAAGGTCTTTGGTCTGTCAAAACTTTATTGCATGTATCTAAAGTGCAAATTTGATGATGCTTGTAAAACTATTAGAAATGTAAAAGGTGTGGAATTTATTTTTACTACAAAGAGTCACTACTATACATGATATAAGGGAGCGAGAACAAAGTCTACAAAACACAGTAACACATATGGAAGGTATTAACATAGTTCTTTGAAATAACTTCCATTTTCATTATAGATCCTTCACTAGAAAAATTAAATCATCTCACTTGTATGATTGTGAGTTAATTACAAAGGAGGTAGTGGTAAAGTCTACTTTTGGAATAGGAAAATTTTTTGTAACTGAGGCTAAGAGGCTAACTGATTAAACTGGTGTTAGAACATAAATTGTTTTAATACCAACAACACTATTATACCAAAACCTGTTAAAGATAATGCAAAAAATGAAAGAGAGAGAGAAAGAGAGAGAGAGAGACTAATAATTTATTCCAGGGACACAGGTTGAACCATCACTTCCCAAAACCAATCAATGTAATTCACCACATTGACAGATAGATAAAAATCATATAATCCTGTAAGCAGATACAAGAAATATTTGATAAGATTTCATATCCATTTATGATAAAAACCCTCAATAATATGGGATACATGGAAACAGATCAACATGATAAAGGTCATATATGACAAAGCCGCAAAACCATCTCACTGTTGAAATCCTAGAAGTTTTTCCCCTAAGGTCTAGTATAATACAAGGACACCACTGTCACCACTACTATCCAACATAGTATCAAACATCTTACGGTGACTGTACCTGAGTGGGGGAATTCCATACTGTCAAAACACTAGCAAGGATGGAAAACAATGCTACTTCAGTAACAATAAATTTTTAAAAAAAGATTTAAAAAAAAAAACCCTCACTTATAATTCAACAATATGTCAAAATGACCATGTAAGTGTTCATAACTGTGTGGCTCCAGTAGGTTCAGGAAAACAGATAATGGCTGTAACTCTAGATCTTTCTGTCTCTTCAGATTTCAGTATGATGTTTTGGTCCATATCCTACATTTGCTGATGGGCCAAAAATGTGGTTGACAGTTTTTCTTATTGTAAGGAGACTGTTGAAAACTTCCAAGCTACCTGTTAGAGCTAAAACTGGTAATTCATATTTGATTTCATGTTAAACATAGATTACAAAACCTTCCAGCTTTCAAATGGTGAGACCTATTATAGAGTTACCTCTACTATTAGGCAATGGTAGAACTTAGGTCTAAATGTGAGTAACCATCTACTACAAAGTCTTCTAAGCAATTAAAATATATGAATCTGAGTAACTTTCTTTTTTTTTTTAATATTTCATTACCCTGTATTTCTTCTTTGATGCATGAGTTATTTATTTATTTATTTTAAAGATTTGTTTATTTATACATACAAGAGCTGGGGTACAGGCCAGAGTCCAGAGCGGTGAGAGGATCCACCAGAGACAGAGTGGGGAGCAGAACAGGCAGACTGACTAAAACACACTGCTGAGGGGAGCAGCGGGAGAAGCAGGAGAGGTCTGCTGTGCCATGTGGGTCCCCTCCCTGGCCGGCAGCAGGGATTGAACCCATGCTGCAGTGGCTGTGGTTTGTTTCATCGTGTGTTGCTTAACCCACTGCGCCACCAGGGAGGCCCTGAGTAATTTTCTTATTACTCTTTAAGACATGCTGCCTCCCTTGACTTCTCAACAATAATCATGGGATTTACTATTATCACTTAGTGAGGTCTGCAAAAAGCTTGCAATACAAACCTAAAAAACATGTAAATCTATTTGTCTAGCAAAATTCATATTGGTCTATGGTCTACAATTTGTTCAAGGGTCAAAGTTCATATTTACTTTATATCTATTTAGTTCTTTTCCAATGAAAAATTTAAGAAGGTGATAAATATGACACTATCTCTGCCTTCAAAAAACTTGCATTTATTGCATTTGTATCTACCATCCTATGTCCTTAACAGTTCCCTGACACACAAATCATGAGGAATCTCAAAAGACCACAAGATAATAATTTTAACAATTTTATAGCTTGGTATGTCTTTTTTTTCTTTTCCTTTGAAGTGTCCTTTAGTTCTCTAAGATTGCTTTATATTTCTGAGAATCTAAGCCATTTTATTCACAGTTGGTGCATACAAGGACAGACCCAATTTTAGCTTAGTTTTTTCCAGCCTCAGGATTTAGAATCAGACATAATCACAATCACAAATTTGAAAATTTCTGAGTGAGACTAATAATCTTTTAAAATAAAGCCATTCTTCCAAAAATATAGTTCCTTGCCAAATGAAGCTTCATGTTTACCACAAATGGAAAAAAGTTCCAAAAATATTGCAATGTTAATAGAAAATTTAAGTACTTTCAGAATTTTGAATGTAACTCATTAAATGCCTTAATTATTTAAAAATAGGAAATAAGATTTTTTAAAGTGAACAGCATGACCTTTGTTGAACATGGTTTATCAGTTTTACTCAAGGATTGTTTAATTTTCTAGAATGGATGTGTATTAAACTATGCTATATATTAATGGATAGGCACTAAGAAATTGTGAAGTTACATTGGTAGATTTCTGTTGCATATAAAAGAAAACTATAAAAGTCAGTTTTATTGTCTTCTAGGACTTCAGTCTGCATCTAACTTACAATTGCTTCTAAAGGTTCTAATTGTTCAACACCACTTATAGTAGACTAGAGACACCCATCTTTCCTCAAATGCTGTGGGAATCAGCTTAGTTGCCTCACTAGTTCCTTATAAAGAAATGAATTTAATAAACTGTTAAACAAGTTTTTGTATTTTTATGAGAACAATATCCTTAACTTTTTGAAAGCTTTGCTGTGAAAAGTAAGTGTCATTATTATTAACTAAGCTCTTCTTTATCTACTATAGTCTTAAATTTCTTTAGGGCTATGTATATTTTCCCTTTTTTTCCAAACTCACTTTTTTTTCCACCATTACATTTCATTTAATTGGACAAAATTAAGAATACTATAACTTTATCCTGTATTTATGTTAGATACAACTTCAGATTCACATTATTTTTTTATTAAAAGAATAAGAGAAATGATGTATATTTTACAAGCCTAAGGAAATATTAGAGCACATGTTCAGTTTAATTCAACTAAACAAGTTCAGAATATTTCAAATAATTATTACAGTCCTTGCCTGGCTTGTTTAGAATATTTGGTATTTGGGTATAAATATGTATATTATACTTAATCATTTCTAATAGTCTCTCTAAAATGCTTGGGCATCAGTACCCATACTCTAATCAAATATAGCAAAAATACTATCATTAAAGCACAGAAACATGTTTACCATATTTCTTCCTACTTAACTTCATGATATTAATTTAGAACATAGATGAAGGGCCTCCCTGGTGGCGCAGTGGGTTAAGCAACACACTACAAAGTAAACCTCAGCCACTGCAGCATGAGTTCGATCCCTGCTGCTGGCCAGGGAGGGGACCCACATGGCATAGCAGACCTCTCCTGCTGTGCCCGCTGCTCCCTTCAGCAGTGTACTTCCATTGATCTGCCTGTTCTGCTCCCTACTCTTTCTGTGGTGAATCCTCTCACCCCCCACACCTCTGGCCTGTACCCCAGTGCTTGTATACATAAATAAATAAATCTTAAAAAAAAATGTAGATGAGGAAAATACAAGATAAAAGCAAAGGTTTAAAAATTATTATTACTACAGTGCTTAAAACTCCTGTTTGAATGATACATCCTTTAATAGATTGTCAATGTCATTTTGATATTATAACACATCTGTGATTTTTTTCATATTCTTCAAACTGCCTAGAACTTAGTAGTATTAAAATATTTTAAAATTAGATGCTAAAATTCACATGTTCACTGGGGAGCCACTTCGACGGGACACCACCCTGTACACATCGTCTGAAGACACAGGGTTTGAGAAGGCTACAAACTGCAGCATCTGGAGGGAGGCCATTGGGGGCTGGCCCAATTTGGGGCACTACTGCGACACACCTGCATACCCTCCAAGTGCCAGTAACTGAGGCAGTCTGCCATTAATCTGTCAGGGGAAAGTGAAACCTCATGCAACCACAAATAAAGGGAAGCTCCTGGGACACCCCAGATGACCTCAACCCCATGTTAGGGCTGCAAAAAGAGCTGGGAATCTTGACACTGAGATAAACCTCCTCCCATACCAAGAAACCTCCCCGAAACCTGAGACATCCAGAAGAGCTCAGGCAAACATAGTCTAGCACAGTAGGAACAGGGAGGTCAGTCACTCCATGACTACCTCCCCCTACCCAAAGTTGGGTGGGTCTCCCGAGTTCCTTGCCCAACCCCCTCTTTTCTACTTTTTGTCTGTGTGGTTTTGGGCTTGGTTTGGGTTTTGGTTGTTGTTTTCCTGTCTTTCCTTTTCCTTGTTCCTCTCATTTACTCATCCCCCTTCTTGGAAAGGCACTAAAGGGGACCTCATAAATCCAGTCCCTGCAGAGGGCCTCTTGGTACGTTATGGTCTCAGGGGAAAAGAGTCCTAAGGAGCCCCATCACCCACCCAGCTACAACAAAGGACCCGAAGAACTCCCATATCTGCCTCTGCAGTACAATCAACATCACGCTTGGCCCTCTTCCGCCCATAGTGTGACTGTAGAGGGAACTTTTTTCTTTTTTTTTTTCCTTTTCCTTTTTTCTATATTAGTTCCTCTCCCTCTCCTCCTTCTTTCTCTCCTCTTCTTTCTCTCTGACATTAGCCTATTTTGGTCTTGTGTTTTGTCTGTCTTGTGGTGTTTGTGTGTTTTTGTCTGTTTGTAGACCACCAGCTCCTTATACTCCAAAAGGAACACCCAAAAAGATATCTGCCAATACAAGCAACACAGTGTCTCAAAAAATACAACAAATCAGAAAACAGACAACAGGGAGAAGAAAAGCTACAACTAACCAAGCAAGCCCACAGGGGAAAACTACACCACAAAAGGAAAACCAAACAAAAGAATCCAACAACGGCACGGAAAATTTTCTCAGCCTATCTGAAAGAGAAAGTAGAACCATCATGATGGAAAAAAATTATTTGCTAAAAAAAATAAATATCTAAAGAAGGAGAATGAGATATTAAGTAAAGAAATGGAAGATATACCGGAAGATAAGAAGAATAGGGAAAACAGAATGGTTGAAACCGAAGAACAAATTAGCTCTTTGAAGAAGGAAACTGAGACATTAAGGAAGTCAGTGGGAGACGTACAGGAACATAGGGAAAACAGAATGGAGGAGTAAAAGAGCAAATCAGTTCCCTTGAGGCTACAGAAACAAAAAGAACCAAGACAGAAAAAGATAGAGAAGTCCAGAGGAAAAAAAGTGAAGACACATTACGAGAAATCTCAGATGCCATGAAGAAAAATAACATACGAATTATTGGAGTACCAGAGGCTGAAAACGATCAAGGAAGTGAAAATATATTTAAGGAGATAATAAGGGAAAATTTCCCAAGCTAAGAGAGAAATGAAGCTAGAAATACAAAAAGCAAGATGTACCCCAAACTTCTATGATAGATCTAGAAATTCAGCTAGACACATACTAGTAAAACTACCAAGAATACAAGACAAGGGAAAAACAATGAAGCTGGCAAGATCAAAGGAACAGATAACATACAAAGGAAAACCTATCAGACTAACTTCAGACCTCTCTGAGGACACACTATGATTCAGAAGAGAATGGAAGGGTATATTCAAAACACTGAAGACAACAAATGCCAACCATGAATTCTTTATCCTGCAAAGTTATCCTTTCTATACAAAGAAAAAGTATGGATTTTCTCAAACAGAAACTCCAGAAATTCAGCACGACCAAACCTCCTCTCCAAAAAATTCTACAACAAGTACTAAAGCCAAAATCATCAGGAAAATGAAAAAGAGGAACAGTATAAGGCAGGAGAAAAATAAAACAAAAAGAGACAAAATGGTGAACATAGATGCCAGCATAACAATTTTAATTCTAAATGTAAATGGACTAATCTCAGAATGGGAAAAAAATCTTTGCACTCCACACAACGGACAAGGGTTTGATCACAAAGATATACAAAGAACTTATAAGACTCAAGAAAAACAAAGTAAAAAACACAATCAAAAAATGGGCAGAAAAACTTAGAAGAAACTTCTCCAAAGAGGACATACACATGGCTAAAAGGCACATGAGAAAATGCTCAACATCCCTCATAAGCAGGGAAATGCAAATCAAGACCACAATGAGGTACCACCTTACACCAGTAAGAATGGTACACATCAAAAAACCCAACAATAACAAATGCTGGCGAGAATGTGGAGAAAAAGGAATCCTAGTACACTGCTGGTGGGAATGCAAGGCTGTATGGAGGGTCCTCATTCTACTAGAAATGGAACTACCATATGATCTGGCAATCCCACTCCTAGGAATCTATCCAAAGGACACAAAAACAGTGATCCAAAAGAGCACTTGTACTCCTGTGTTTATTGCAGCACTATTTGTAATTGGTAAGACCGGGAAACAACCCAAAAGCCCAAAAGTAGATGACTGGATCAAGAAGATGAGGTACATATACACAGTGAAATATTATTCATCAATCAAAAATGATAAACAAGTGCCATTTTTAGAAACATGGATGGAGCTAGAAGGAATTATACTCAGTGAACCAAGTCAGAAGGCAAGAGAAAAATATCGGATGGTTTCACTATAAGGAGGAGTGTGAAAGAGCAACAGCTATAACATCAACAACAAAAAAAGAAGAATTAGCTCAAGGAAATGGGCAATTACAACCAAAAGCAATCAAAAAAACTCAACAAGCCAAAAGGTCAAAGATAAACCAAAGGGACCATGGGGTAGAGGTGAATGAGGGGAGGAAAAAGATGGGGAATGAGGGCACAAGGGACTGAGGTGATGGTGCATGGGTGGAATGGTAGTGGGTACTTCCGGGGGAATACAAATGATGTCAAATATAATTAAATAAATTTAAAAAATAAAAATTCATGTGTTGCTAAACCTAATACAGATATATCTCACTGTATCCAAAATAACATTTAAAGGAAATTATTAAGTAAACATTCTGAAACTTGGACATCTGTTCTCAGGCTTACCTCTATATTTTCCCATACCCCATGTCTCATCATTATGCTGGTGGACTTAATCCAGCTACACCCTAAAACTAGTTTGAACCTCAAAGTAAATGACAATTATTTGCAGTAAGGAAATTGTCATTCTATGAATGTTTAAAGTGTACTGTTTGTTAACCCTATGTTAATCATTTAGATCATCTTTTTTTTTTTTCTTATTTGGTTTGTGCTTCTGATTATTTAGTTTGGGTTTGTGTTTAAGGCTTAAAGTCTAATATCTAACCTCCAACCAGGCTCTATTTTCTACTGCTTGGCATCAATTTCTCAACATTTTCAAGTTCTTGAACTGAGACCGGCCCTATATACTGCCTTTCAACGGCCAAAAACCTTCCTTGCCATACTCTAGAATAGATGAGCTTTTGATATACATGTTTCATCCAAAATCTGATATTGCGCATGGAAGGTTATTTCCCTTGTTATGTCTCACAAAGGCCAGCTATTAGAGGCAATTTTTCACAGCTTCACAACATTGGTGGGCCTACCTTGTCTCCTCTTCAGTTTATTTTCAAAGAGTTTTTAAGTATATATCAGCAAAAAGGATAGAACATCAGATGAGAAGAAATAAAATATTACAAAATTGTTATAAATCTAAATCTAATGTTTATTTGATTTTAAGTGTTAGGTAATAACTATAATTGGGAATCCTGATGCTTGGATAAATCTAGTGTAGTCTAGTTCCTTTTGCTAGCACCAAAAGTGCCAAGCACCAAAAACATCTTTCATAAAGAAGGAGGGAGCGTAGAAAGTTTGGTAAGAATATAAAAAACATATGAAGCCAAGACTGCATTCAAATTTTGGATTTGCCATTTTCCAGTTATATGATCTTAGACAAATTAAATTTCCTGAGGCAGGTAAAAGTATATATTACTTATCTCCAATGCTTATAACACAAATTAAATGTGATAATATATGTACCATCTACAGTAAGTGTTCAGGATATATAAAGTTATTGTGGCTTTATTATATAACAGCACAGACCAATTATTATCCATAGTTCACTAACTTAAGACTGTCAGAATGAACAGCACAATCTATAACCACAAGTCATTCAGCATGAATAATAGTGCTTCATTCTGGCAATGGCCCTCATGAGGGGACAACGCCAAATGTCTCATTTGCCATAACCCGAAGATAACAATCTAGCGAGAAAATCTGAAGGAGTTTTTTATGACTAGTGTATGGGAGTGACTAATTTGTTTTCATCAGGGAGTGAAGATTCCTAAAGAGTTAATTTTCTAAATAAAGGTGAAAGCTATTTAGAAAAGTCAATTTGTTTGAATAACCAGGGCTGATATTTAGAATATTATTTATTGTATACAGCTTATAAAATTTTTGGATATTTAGTGAATACTCATTCAATCTCTTTGATATCAGAATTTAGATTTTCTGTATCTTCACCATTCCAGAGCAATTATGACAGGCCCATAGTCCCTGATGTAGATTAAGAATATGTTTATATGGCCTGTTTTAGTTAATGATCAGAGTCTGTGAAAATAGGGGCATCTGGGAAAATGTTCCTGAACTGCTTTTTTTCCTTACATTGTTTATTTTTGTACAACAGCTTATTTCTCCAGTCATGTGTAGTACCCATAAAACTTCCATTACCACTTCACCCATGAACCATCACCATAGTCCCTGGTGCTCTTCCCTCCCCTATTTTGACCCATTTCCGCACCCCCCCCCCTTGCTGTACACCTCAGAGGTATAGTTTACCTACACGTTTTGTCTCTCTCTGTTTTTCCCTTTGCTGAGATTCCCTATATTCCTCCTATAAGTGAAAATATCTGATTATTTTGCTTTTTCCTTCTGAGGTATTTCATGAGCAAAATCCCTTCTAGTTTAATCCATGTTTCTGTGCATGGCGCCAGTTTATCTTTTTTGATTGCTGAATAGAGTCCCATTGTGTATATATATGACATCTTGATTTTAGTCATTTGTTTTGGGGCATTTGTTTCTATATCTTGGCTATTGCAAATAGTGCTCCAATAAACATAGGCATACATTTCCTTTATAATTAATGTTTATGTGCCATTTGGGTAGATTCATAGGGATGGAATCACTGGGTCATACAGTAGCTCCATTTTTAGAAATTAGAGGAACCTCCACACAACTTTGCATAGTGGATGGAACAGTTTCCTTTCCCACCATCAGTATAAGAGAGTTCCTTTTTCTTCACATACTCACCAGTACTTGCGTGGACAGGTTTTTTTTTTTTTTAATGTATGCCATTCTAACTGATGTAAGATGGTATCTCATGATTTTGATTTACATTTCCCTGATTATAAGTGATGTTGAGCATTTTTTTCATATACCTGTTGACCATTTGCTTTTCCTTTCTGGAGAAGTGTCATTTTAGTTCTTTCCACTTTTTGACTGGCTTGTTTGCTTTGTTTTTGTTGAGTTGCATAAGCTCTTTGTAAATCTTTGATATCACTCTTACTTGTGAAGTATAAATTTGCAAATTGGTACAAATATTTTCTTCCAATTTGTGGGTTGTCTCTTCATTTTGGTCCTTGTCATTTTTTGCTGTACAGAAGCTAATGTTCCTGACTCTTAAGGAAGATATGACCAATGTAAAAAACTCTTTTGGCCTGTGAAAATTCTCTAAGTCTGAATTTTGGAAGTGTTTCAGTGAAGTTGCAAATATGATGTATTAGGCTGAGACACTGAGGCTTGCAGATCAAACAGGTGTGCATCTTTTGCCTGAAACTTTTAGCTGCATACACAATATCCATAATTTTCTTCTTCCTTACTAACAGAACTCTGCTTTTATTGGATACACCAATAAATCTGAGTTGATTTCATGAACTAAAAAGTGTATTTCTTAGCATTCTTGGTAAATGAGAGACTGCTACACCATTGCAGAAAGTGAGAATTCAATAGAAGGGTTGACTAGGTGAAGCACCCAGGAAAGCTTTGAAAGCAAACTAGATTCACATGAAAGGTACCTTTTTTTCTCACCTGTCCTTTTCCCAACTGGAAAAGTCATGAGATAGTACAGATACAAAATTTTTTTGGCAATAAGGCAGTCACAAAGAAAAGGACAAGAGATTAAGAGAGACCTAAACTCTGATATTGAGCTCCTGAACCAATATCACAAACTCCCAACTCTAGTACTAAGACTTCCAATAATGGAAAAAAATAAATAAAGTCTTTATTATGTTGAGGATTTGGTCTTTGGAATTTCTATTATTAGAAAAAAAAGCATTTCTAACTGATATTCTACTGACTGAGTCAAACTTACAGGCACCCTACATTAATAATGCTTACTATGTGAGATAACAGCTTTCATAAACTAAGCAAGTCAAACCTTGAGTGTTCTTTTACTTATAGGGAAAAAAGCATCATGGCATGACAGTTTCTTAATAGTTATCAAAAGCATATAGTTATTTCTCCTACACAAAATGGCTCTAGACTGTTATTCATATACATAACTTTTCTAGAAGCTTATTCAGTCCTATCCCTGAAATTTTTATTTTTAATCATTAACTTCTAATCAGCATGGTCAGGAAAAACAGATAAAT
Source organism: Galemys pyrenaicus (assembly GCA_019455555.1). Taxonomy (NCBI): domain Eukaryota; kingdom Metazoa; phylum Chordata; class Mammalia; order Eulipotyphla; family Talpidae; genus Galemys; species Galemys pyrenaicus. Next base: position 3,269,685 of record JAGFMF010012266.1, read on the forward strand.
ATTTGTATAACATATAGCATTCATTTCAGTATTTTAAGACTTGTGTGGTATCTATTTTTTTACCTTTTTAAAATGAATAGTTTTTAGAGAAGTCCTAAGTTTGCAAAAAACTTAAATAAGGAGATTTTCCTTATAATCCCCACTTCCCTGTTCACTTGGCATAGTCTAATACCTTGTATCACTGTGGTACATCTGTTATAACTGAGAAAGCAATATTGTTATATTATTATTAATGAAAGCCCATCATTTTCATTAGGGTTTACTCTTGGGCTTGCACAGTTCAATGGATTTTCACCAGTGCCTAATATTTTATGTCTTCCCTTACAGCATCAGACAGAATAGTTTCACTGCCCTAAAATTACCTTTCATCACACTCATTCACCCCTCTCCTCCTACCCCTCAGACTCTAGAAATCATTGCTTTTTACTTATCTACATTTTTGCCTTTTAGAATGTCATATAGTTGAAATTATAAAGTATAGAATCTTTTCTGACTGGCATTAGTAATAGGCATTTAAAAGTTCCTCCATACCTTCTGATAACTTGACAGTTCATTTCCTCTTACCCCTGCATTATATTCCTTCCTATAGATTCACCCCAGTTTGTATATCCAATCACAGAACAGTAGGTCATTTATGGTGTTGGGAAATTATGAATAAATCTATATACAGTGATATGCAGATATTTTGTGGACATAAGCTTTAAATTCATTTGGATAAATACCTAGGAAAACAATTCCTGAATTATATGCTAAATCTACTTAGCAATGAATTTTTTAGATTTGATACCATAAGTCACAGCAACTAAAGTGCAAATAAACAAGTGAGTCTACATCAAACTAAAAAAGCTTCTCCACAGCAAAGGAAACTGATCAATAAAATGAAAAGGCAGCCTACCAAATGAGATAAAATATTTTCAAATTATCTGCTCAATATGGTATTCATATCCAAAATACATAAAGAACTCATATAACTCAATAGTTAAAAAATGGAACAGACCTGAACAGACATTTTTCAAAAGAAGAAATATAGCTTGCAATAAGGTACATGAAAGGTAGCCTGACATCACTAATCATCAGAGGAATGCAAATCAAAACCACAATAAGGTATCACTTCTCCTCTGTTAGAATGGTTTTTATCACAAAAGAAGCAACAAATGGTGACAATGTGGAAAAACAGGAATCCTTGTGCACTGCTGGAGGGAATGTTTATTGCTATAGCCATTATGGAAAACAGGATGGAGGTTCCTCAAAATATTGAAAATAGAACCATCATCTGATCCAGCAGTGTCATTATTAGCTGCTTATCTGAAGAGATATTGAAAACTGTTCCTATAAACAACTTGATAAAAGGCCTAGGAGTTTTTTATAAAGCTAAACATATAAGCACTTTAGTAATTCTACTCTTTGCTATTTTATGAAGAGAAATTAAATTATATATACATAAAGGCTTGACTGAGAATATCTGTAGAAATTTTATACATAATAGTCCAAAATTGGTAATTTCTGAAGGGGTCCATTAACATAAGAATGGATAAACATTCTGTACAGATACAATAGGGTACTGTCCAGCAACTGGAAAGGAACAGACTATTGATACAGACATCGCATGAATGAATCTCAAAAATACTATGTTTTACAAAATTAACCAAACAGAATATAGTACATACAGTTTGATTCCTTTATATGACATTCCAGAAGAGGCAAAACTAATTTCTGATGGGGAAAATTCATAACAGTATTTTCCCTGGAAGGAATGTGGGCGAGATTGACTGGGGGACAGGAGGTTACTTTCTAGAATGACATTAATTTTCTGTATCTTCATAGGGGCTTGATTTTATAGGTTTATGTATTTATCAAAATTCTTTGAATGGCCTACACTTAAATTTTGTAGATTTCAACTTTATTTAAAAAAAGTAATATAAGCAAATATTGAACTCTCATTAGTGCTGAAATATATAAGGGATTGTGTTCTGATATCTGTAGCTTTATTCAATGCAGTGATTCCAAATGATCAGTAATACCTAAATGGAAACCTTCTCATTTGTTTAATTCCAGATACTCAATGATTTAAGCATGCCAAAGGAAAACATATGGAATGGTGTCCTAGACAAAAATGATGATCCAAAACTTAGAAGTTTGAAGTTTAAATGGTGCCATTAGCCCTTCTTAATTGTGTGCAAGGATACAAACATCACTTATTTTCTTCTTCCAATTCTCTTTACTTCCATTATACATGCTTTCACCTGCTGTCTTTATAAACTGGCAACTTTTAAGAGTACTAGTGAATTGTTGTATCATTACTTGTTCTCATTCTTAACTTCTTCTGTCATTTGCCATATTAGATTACATAAGAATGAAAGAAATATATCCCTTAACAGTTTAAAATCTATCCTAAATGCATCACTGTATATTTTCTTTTACTTTTTTCTTTCCTATTTTTTTTCTACCACAGCTGTAGATTCATCCATATGGCACCTTCTCAAGAATACAGCCAATTTTCATTTTTTATTGTCTAATTTACAAGTTTTGTGGCTTTTTTGGATGTTCTTATACTTCTGAAATCTCAAATTTGGAGAGATTCCATTCCTGCAATCCCTGTCATTCATCCCTTTGAAAAATGTATTATTGCCTGCTGTTACATAATGAAGCCAGAATTAAGCAAGTACAATTGAGTTCCACCAAAGGAGAGACAAGGAATCACTGCTGTATTCTCTAACTGGTTAAATGATACATTATATTTCACTCTGATGCTAAACTGAGTAATTAACTCAGACTGTCCTTTGACTTAATTTCTTCTAAAAATGAAAAAAGGGACTCCCTGGTGGTGCAAGGGGATAAGTCAAAGCATAATGAAGCTGTGGGCCGCCATTTCAGCATGAGTTCAATCCCTGGCCAGGGATATGACCACATTGTGCAGCAGACCTCTCCTGTCATGCCTGCCACTCCCTCAGCAGTGTATTTCAGACAAACTGCCTATTCTGCTCCCCACTCTGTCTTTGGTGAATCCTCTTATTCTCCCACACCTCTGGCCTATACCCCAGCTCTTGTATTCATAAATAAATAAATCTTTAGGAAAAATAAATAAAAGTGAAAAGAATCTGAACTCCAAGCCTTAAAGTATGCATTTCTAAAGAAATGATCAACCATACAAAATTCTGCAAAGAATTAGCTTGAAATTGCTTAGTACCTTCTGAATAGTTCACCACAAATTTATAAAGGTAAATTTATAATGTGATACTGTAGATTGGCTACAGAGAAGGGGTGTATATAGGATATTGCTATGAAAATAATTTTGGATAAAGATGCAGATAAGCTTCCCCTTCACCCCAACTCCCTGATTCCCTTACCAGACACACAGAAGAAGAGGTAGGAGCAAATGCAGACATTCACTTTAAGCCTAGTGAGAATCTTCAACAAGACCGCTGAGAATTTGCTACCCATCTCAAGTATCTTACTCCTATCTAGGAAATCTGCAGTGTGAAGATAAACTAGCTAGTAGCTCTGATGCCAAAATGAAGGTAAGTTTTTCATGCTAACCTTCCACAATCTAGAGTTGGCACAACTAGTAATAAATAAAATTACTATATTCCTAGTATCTGAGGAAGGTGTAAGTGACCTTCAAAATCAAGTGAACTTGCCCAGAATTAGGTAATAGTAGGCGTTAAAACATCAATGACTACGATGTTAGAGTGGTAGAGATGAATGCTAAACACTCCATGGAAGTGCCAGTCAAAAGAAAGAAGTTTAAATGTATCCCTAGTCAACCAGCAGAAACTCACTTGTAATAGTACCAGAAGTAGCTCTTTTAAACCCTCTTTAACTTTTCTCCCTTGACTTGTTCCTTATTATCTTGAAGATGTTTAATACTGCAGCTACATGGAAAGAGAGGAAGTGAGCAAGACACAAGGCTAACCAAGCTCTCTCCTTGAGGGAACTGTCTCAAGCCACAGACAGTGGAAGAAGCTTTGCCTCAAACCAAGTTGGAAGTGCTTTGATAATTACATGGGACTTTTTAACTAATAAACTGTGAAACAAAATGATCTGGACTGTCTACTATAGTCAAGTGACCAAAAAATTTTTATTGCCCAAGTTTTTCTCTTGAAGCAACAGAAAGACTATGCCCACTGAGACGGTTTAAAGGGATAGTAGAAAAAGAAAGAAAATTCCTGTTATGTTTAAATTCCATGAGTCTTGCTTGATTAGTTCTATTAGGTTTAATGCCTTAAGCAAGTTACTTAAACTCTCAATTCCTCATCAGCAAAACTAAGTTAACTATCAGTACTTCATAATATAGCTATGAAGATTCAGTTTTTTCAAGTTACAAGAAGCATTATTACTTAAATACCCTAATACTGTGCCTGACTCATAACTGAAATTAAATAAAATACTACTGACAAGACCTTTCATTTATGATCAGGATGTATTTTTTGGTGTTTACTGACTTGAACACTGATAATGCAGTCACACTGTTGGATTAAAAAAATACTGAGTAATCACTTTTCACAAGTCATTACACTAACAGTTTTTCACATATCTTTCCATTTAACCTCAAAAAAAGCTCAGAAAAAAATTATCACCATTAGCATCACTGTATATAATGTATTTGAGGCATTAAGAAACTTGTTAAAGTCACAGAGCTGGTAAGAACCAAAGTCATAATTCTAATCCTTTTCTTTAAATTACTTGAGTAGGATATTTTCCCAATATCTCAAGTTATGATCAACCATCTTTAATGGATATTTTGTCAGTAATAAAAGAAAATGCAAATATACACGCATATATTAACATATATAAAATATATGAATATACATAAAATATATACATATATATATATATAACTACAGCATGAGAGAACTTAATTTCATCTTTTAAAGATCCATTCTGGTTGGAGAAATCTTTTCCCAGAAATATCAGTTGTTTCTAAGCTCCCAGTTCCAAACACGCAGTTCTTTGAGTGACTAAAAGGAAGTATGAGATTTCTACGTTTAAGAAATTCAGTCAGATTGCAGCCACTGCAGCACGAGTTCGATCCCTGCCTCTGGCCAGGGAGGGGACCCACATGGCGTAGTGGACCTCTCCTGCCTCGCTAGCTACTGCCCTCAGCAGTTAGTCAGTCTGCCTGTTCTGCTCCCCACTCTCTCTGGTGAATCTTTTCACCTCCCTGGACTCTGGTCTGTACCCCAGCTCTTGTATGCATAAATAAATACAATCTTAAAAAAAAAAGAAATTCAGTCCTATCTTAGGGAAAGGTCTGACATAAATAGAAAAAATAAAGTATAATCAAATTAAAAATTAATGCTAGAAACAGTGAATGTATTGTTAGGGGGAAAGACCCTCCTGAATGGATTATACAAATAGGTTATGGACTTCGACCCCCATTCCAGACCTACAAGATCCAAGGACTACAAATCCCATAAGGTCATTATCGAAGAGCGGATCACTGGGACCTGAGGGTGGAGTTGAGCAGCCAGGCTAAATATAAAAGCAGACACGTGGGCCTTGGGGGGTCCTTTTTTCCTTGGGAGTCAGCTCTCAGCGCACCACTGGGTTCCAGCTCCAGGGAACTGGTAGGATATTTACAGATCTGTATCCCTCTCTTCCCCTTGTGTTATTCACTATGCTATTTCTCCTTCCCTTGTAAATAAAACCCTTTATTAACCTTTGTTGTGTGTGCCTGCAGTTGGGGCATTATAAGTGCCGTTCAAGCGCGCGGGTGAGGACCCAGTCAGGCAAACCCATTTTATATTAGGGTTGCCCTGTAACAGTATGACTCCCTAACTTGGGAGTTAGGATTTCAATATATATAAGTAGGCAGGAACATCACCATTCAGTCCACAGCATCATAAAAAAATGTATAAACTTTTCTTTAAGCAATAGTTGAATTCTGGATTTTTAGTAAATAAAACAGATGTAGTCATAACAAAATGACAAGTTGAGTGTAACTTCTCCATCCAAAAAATGAATACTTTATGTTTAAACTATATCTACACGTATCTACACAGGGGTGCTTTGGTGGTGGGAAAACCACGGTGACCATATCCTAGGGGAGAATACCTATATTATGAAAAAACAAACAAGGATGTAAATAAATTATACACACACATTTAAAGTCAAATAATTTTAACAGTGATAATAAATGCTGTCCATAGTTTTAATTTATAATTAATATGATTTCTAAGTATATTGTTTCATAAAGTATTTTATTTCTCTGCAAACAATTTTTTAAAGTAAAATACACTATTTAAAAATACTTAACATTTGAAAACCTGATTCTTCACAGCCCTCAATGCAGTTAAACTCTCAGGATCTCTGTATAAATAGGTGTGGGGAATAGGTGGGGAATATTTCTCAAATTTATAAACAAATCAGAATCTGGGAGAGAGAAGGAATGAAAGAGAAAGAAGATATCATATGATTGGCTAACAAGCATGAAACACACAGTAAGGTTCCTTGAATTAAAAAGGTTTTCAATGGTTTCAACTACCAAGTATCTCTTAAATCCCACTCAATGAGGCATTAAAGCATTAACATTAGCATTTAATTTCTTGGTGTTTATAATCATATCGGTTCCCCACATAGATTCACACCCGTGACTGTATAAACACCTGTACATAAAATCTTCTTACCCTAAAAATAAATTGGTAGATCTAGTCAAAATTCTGGGTTCGCATCCTGCCCAATTTTTCATTGATTTTGGATACCTGTAAGGCATCAAAATTTGGTAGCAGAGAAGGAAAAAGTACTTGGAAAGATCTAAACTTGAACTAGCCTTGACCCTTCATGAAGTGCTTAAATTCCAGTTCGTGCCTCGTTGAGGAACAGATTCATAAAAACAAAATGGAGAAAGAAAAAAAAAAAAAAACAAGACCAACAAAACAAGAACAACAATACAACTAGCATGACTTGCTGAAAAGAGGATAATGTTCAATTGCTTCTAAACCAAGCCAAATCTGATTCATTGTCTGGAAAACGGATTGCAGGCTCTGTTACCTACAAATTATTGATGTATGTCCGAGGAAAGTGATTCTCAAACTGTGCATATCAGTCACTTGGGAATGTTGTTAAAATGCAGATTATGACTCAGTAGGTTTGTAAGGGTTCCTGAGATTCTACATTTCTAAAAAGCTCTCCAGTGATACTCACGTTGCTTCCAGTCACAAGGCTGCAGGGCTTGACACAAAGTTTGCCAAAGCTATTTCTAATCCACAGAAATTACAACTTTTCTGGATGCTGAAATGAAGTAAATGTGGTCACTGAATTAAAGCATCCTGGTGTGCAGGAAAGTCTCAGCAAATACCTTTGGTGCAAGAGGTTTCTTTTGAAACACTTTCTACCATCTCTACTGTGGCTCTCCTTGTGGTAGACTTGCTTAAGTATAAATTTTCCCCTTAAGGGATAGTTTTGACAGTTAAATTAGATATCCCTGTAAAATATTCCAAGGAATTGTAATTAGGATTTGGCAAATTCCCTGCCAGTATTAAAGGGTTAATTAACCTTGCAGAGTTTCACTGATTACTAAGGACTTCACCTTGGGCTATTAGTAAAATGACCTTGAGGATCCAGCTGTCACTTAAACAAAATGCCTTATAAGGTCTGAAATAATGACACTACATTGTATCATTGCCAAATCTGCATTTCAAAACCAGCAAATGCAGCTGTCTGTCAGCCTGTCAGAAATCATTCAGCTTGAACCTAAATGTGTTTTTATGCTTTTCACCACAAATTTTAACAGTGACAAATGGAGGGCTGGCTTCTTTAACCTAATGAAACTCTCACCACCTCTAAGAGATTTCCCCCATCCTCTTAAATGCTTCCTGAAACAAGATGTACAATGTCTGTGTCACAGAGGATGTCATGGCTCATTTGTCATCTAACCTTGAACCTCAGAGCAGTCTGGTATCCACACAGGAAGAGACAATTTCTCTCGGGTAGTGAATTCCAAGGCTTTGAAAGTGTGACTCATTGTCTTAACTCTACTCGAGGTATTTTCAGCTTTTCCATTTCAAAGTAAATCTCTAACTACTATATTAATAATCATGAAGGTAGGTTCTCCTGAGAAATGAACAAATACGTATTTTGTCATGAGTCTGAATTCATTGGCTCTCCTTTAATATTAATGGCCCTAAATTTGTTTATTGACTGTCATTTTAGAATACCTCTTTTTTTTTAACAAAAAAGGCTATTAATAATATAACTCATGTATGAAATGTTTAATATTTAACACTATCTCCTAGCTGTTCCCAATCTAATATATTAATATAGATGCATCATTATGCTAAAGGAAATGCCTTGTGATGTTAGAAAATGTTACAGACCCTAAGGAGCAATGTCTAGTTAATTACTAAAGAGTAATCTCCATCTGGTAGATTCTGTTTTCCCTGGTTCATTCTCTGATAGGTCTCCAGATGATCTCTGCAACAGTCTCCTTAAGCACGCAAAGGTTTCAGAGGTTATTAGTAGTAATTGTGTTGCACAACTGAGGGAATTTTGTTTAGCGTGATGGAAGCTGCAATATCATTATTAGTTGATTAGTGTGAACAATCTTTGACGATATGTAGCACCAACTATGACTCCAACTGGTGGCAGCTCATTATTCTGATTGCTATTTGATTTTCAGTATTAACCACAAAATGCGCAACATGGACAAGGGAAGAAAAGCAATAATTGGAAGATGTTTTTAGGATTATGGGGGACATGAAGATTTCACTGTTTAGAAAATGAATCTGCATTTAGCAATTGAAATTTTGGTGTACTATACAGAGGTTAGAATTCTAGCAAAAAAAAAGCATAAAGCTTAACCTTCATCCTTCTTTAATGTGTCACAGTGCTGTCAAATATTTTTTTAAAGATTTATTTATGCATACTAGAACTGCAGTACAGACCAGAGGTGAGGATTCACCAGAGACAGAGTGGGATGCAGAACAGGCAGATCAACTGAAATACACTGCTGAGGGGAACAGCGGGCAAGACAGGAGAGGTCTGCTGAGCCATGAGGGTCACCTCCCTGCCTGGGGATTGAATTCATGCTGCAGTGGCTGCAGATGCTTCATAGTGTGGTACTTACCCCTTGCACCACCAGGGAGGCCCCAGTGCTGTCCAATGTTCTATTTTGTTTTATCAAATTAAATGTAAAGTTAGTAGGCCACTGAAGTTTACAGTGTTTGTCAAGGGACAATTTCAACTCCAAAACAAAAGAGGAACACACAAAGTAAATGCTGAGCAGAGAAGTAACTGCTAGGAAGAGTTTGGAGAGTAAATAATAGAGGAGTCTATGACAGGAAAAAAAAATTTAAAAACCAACCAAACATTTTCTAAGAGCACAAGTATGACATCCTGAGAAGAATATAAACAGAAAAATCTCATGTCAAACTTAAAAGGCAAAAGTTTTTTAGTGAATTCAATGGTAATACCACTAATGATGACAGGGTTTTGTTTTTTTTTTTTCTGTTTTGAAGCTTTTTGTTTGCTGCAAATGATATCACATAATACTTATAATATTCTTTTAAAAACAGATATAAAAAGATATAGGTGAAACTTGTCAAAGAAAAATTGCATCACGTGACTTTAAAAAGGTAAAAAAGACTGCTCAGTATTTCTTATAAGCACCATGATGGTGGCAATAGGAGAGTTTGAGCTCAACACTGTTCAGACTAAAAAAGGGAAAGATTTTCAGCAGTGGTGCGAGCTGGTGGAAGAGTACCAGGTGTGTTAAGGGGGAGGTTGGTCAATGTGATTAGATCACCTATGTTTACTATCAATAATTGTCTGCTGATTATGGAAGTTAAGCTCTTACTACCCCCACAAAGACTGAGTCCCTATCTTATTTGATGATTACATTTTAAAGAAGTGGTTCCAGATCATGAGAAAGGCATTCTGAGTTGTAAGATTGCCACCCCAATGAAAATATTTATAAGCCTAAGGGGCACTCAAAGAATTCTGGGTGTAACCTTTCATGGAATTTTTTACCTGCTACTAAATATTGCTATAACTTTATTCTCTAATTAGAGCTATAAATTCCTATGAGGTAAGCGTTTTCTTTTTCCTCACTGGTACCCACATTTGCTACCATATCCACAGGAATGGTTTGATAAAAGTGTATTTTGGCTGAATGCATGACTACTCCAAGCAATAACTAAGAATACCAACCGAGCCATTAATATCATTGCTTCAATCTTCTGAGTTTTTGAATGCACAGGAGGTTCCAGAGAGATTCAAAATCAAAATAAAGGTCCACTCTTTAGGGAAGAGCATAAGGGACTATGATATGATGGTTTACAGTTGCTGTGGTGGTGGGAGAACTACAGGGACTAAATCTGAAGGGAGAACAATGATGTAAGGTCATAAATTAAAAAAAAAAAAAAATTACTAAAAGAATCCACCTCTTTTCTTTCTCTTTTTCTCCTTCCTTTCCCCAAGCAAACAAAGCTACTAAATCCCTGAAAAAACAAACAAACAAACAAACAAAGATATTCCTTTTGGAGTTGTTGGATCAAAGAGTGGTCAAATAGAGCAAGTCAGGAAAAAAAAAGAGCCACACTTTCACCATTATTTACAGTGGTTAAACCCTAGGTCTTTCCCATCTTTACTCCAGGTTTCCTATTAACATTAGTCAACTTCACATAATTTTGAAAAAAGAACAAAAAAAAACAACTTTCATGGAAAAAAAACTTGCTTTCATTATTTTGCATTCCAAAATTTTTCAAAATAGTACAAAATATTTACTAAGTATTTTTTTAAGAAATGATCAAAACACAGGGGAAACTATTGCTTTTAAATTTAGTGTTTTTCTCTTAGTTTATTCCTGATTTTGGTATGGACCTTAGGGATTCAAAGCTAAATCCTTAGGACTGAAAAATTATTGAATCTATGGGTTGTGCATGTATTTACATCTCTATTTTCAAAGTTAAATTTGAAAGTCATATTTGAAGCTCTCAGATAACTTGCCATGGACCCTTTTGGTGCTAAGGTCATCATGATTGACCTGCTAAGCTAGTTTTCTGATGTGAGATGCACACTAAAAAATTCCAGATTTGTGAAGTACATATTGTTTCTAAAAATGAGTTTAAAGGAAAAGAGTTTTCCAGTTTTATCAACAGTAGATAGTTTAACAAAAGAACTTCACAAGAAAAGAACTTTATAAAAAAATGCAAGGTCAATATTGTGTATCCTTACAATTATATTTCCATCCTATTACCTATTTATTTTCTAGATATTAGGCTTTTGTTCATGGATGCTTAAAACATATTCCATGTAGAATTGGAGAAGATTGAGAAATAAACCCAGTTGGATTTCCTTCTCTTTTGTTCTGTTATTAATTTTCTGAAAACATCAGTGAATATCAGAAATGAAATAGGCATAATTTTCAGTATTTTCAGGGAATTTATCATATAGCCTAGCTTAATTAGTTTGAATTTTTTAAAGGCTGTGGCATATTCAATTGATTCATATTAGGAATAGATCTTTTTATGCCACCAGAATGTCAAGGTCATATCAATGGAACTCAGCCAAGTGTCTTTTCTAACTAGCCACTTTGGTTTGTCAGTATGAATACTATTCTATAATATGAAGCTCTCTATTTTGTGTAACAAAATTATTGCTGTGTTCCTTGAGGGGTAAAGCTTCTTGACTTCTAATTTTTTATGAGCCTCTCTGTTGTTCCCCTGAGAGTCACATTCACTGCCATTTTGTCAACATTTATTGCTTAAATAGAGTATGGACTTGGAAAAATCAACCATTAAGTAAATCAACAAATAATTAGGCATGAATTAAACACACAATGTCATTTATGCAAGTCTCTCTACTGGCAGAAGAAAATAGGCAGGAAAAGAAAACATTATTTCCATAGCTGGATATTCAGGCAGGTTGGTAGTTAAGGTACACTTTTCCAAAGAAACAAAGGAATATATATTTAGGAAATATATATATATGTATATGTCTCAAAAATCCAAATGTAATTAAAATCCCCAATTTTTAAAATTTCAAAAACACAGATATGTGTTCACATGTAAAATATGTCATATCGTGAATGATTTCTTCCCAATACAAGAAGTACAATGAACATCTTCCCACTGTTCATGGTTTCTTGTTCTCCTTAGTTTAGTTGGGGTAACAAGTTGAGGTAACGAAATCCAACATAGCTGCATGTTGTTTCTGGCTCTGCTAGTTTTAAGGGGTTAGGCATACTTTCTACCTCTTTCTGAGCACTGGCTACATAGTGATCATATTTTTTTTCAAATTTTCTATTCTTTATTTTCTTATCACATTTTTTTGAGAGAAACATTTTCTTTCATGATTTGTTCTCTTATACAAAGATTCAGCTATGTTCTTAGCTTGCACTAGTATAAAAAGAACTGGTATTTTTATAGTTCTTCCACAGAACCTAAAATCTTAACAATAACCTTCCTGAACAATTGAAAGTACCCTCATTATATGACAATAGAGAATCATTAAATCATTAAATTACAGATTCTTATTAAGAGGTGTTTTTGGTCTTTTTTTTTTTTTTTTTTTGGTGATGACACTACCAAGTGACAAGCAAATGAAAAGAATGGATGACTTTGAAAAGGAATGTAGCCTACAAAATTACTTCTATAGAACCTCATCTTCTGTTATTCAAATCTTTATGAAGACCCATTTTATGTTGTATCATGGTTGAGCTGAGTGACCACATAATGTGGCATAAGTGAAGGTATGTAACTTTTGAAGTTTGACCATAAAACATATTGCTTGCTCTAGGATTCTTTCTCAAACATTGCTATATCTGCAATAAAGTGAACTGTCCATGGGGAGGGCTTACACAGAGCCTGATATGGCAGAGGTCTATGTTGAAAAAACTGACGGTCCAAACAACAGTCAGCGCTAACTTGCTGACTAACCTGAGTGAACTCAGGTAGCGGATGCTCTCCTTCCAACCAGTCTTTAATATGACCAAACAATGACTGAAATCTGTCTGCTACTCATGACAGAAATTAAGACCATGCTTTCAGCACCTTCTAAGTCCTGATTATTAGGAACAGAGAAATAACAAATTTGATTGCTATAACCTAGGAACTTTTGAAATACGCAACAGATAGCAAAGTGATAATATTAAAAAAAAGTTCTACAATTGTAAATGTAAGCATTATTGTTATTATTACTATTATTAGCATCAGTGATTTTATTTAGAGTCCTACGAATTCTTTTTGTTGTTGTTATTTATATATATTTGACATCAATTGTAATCCCCACGTATTCCCCATCACCATTTCACCAGTGCACCATCACCTCAGTCCCTTGTGCTCTTATCTAATTCTTAATGACATTCCTTAGTGGAGATTTCAAAGTGACCTCTTATGAATTCTAGATCTTAATGTGGGCCAGGATTACATACAATGTGGACAAAGAGAACCTTGAAAGTTGACTTTTTGGAAAACATTTGCAAGTCTATCTGTTCTGAGGGATGTTAGTAGCTAAAGAAACTTCCTGAATATGATTAGAAAAAATCCACTAAAAATAACTTTGAATAGGACATATGCAGTGAAAAAAGTTAGAAAATGATAGAGCAATAAGGTAAAATACAAAGGAAAAAAGGGTGAGGGATTAAATCTAGAAAACGTTTAAAAATTGTAACTTTTTAACATTCCATTAGTTTGTGAAGGAGGCAGGACAGAGCCATAATAGAGCAGGATATATGTTTTCTAGCAGGACCTTATTGTTGTACATATCAAAAGTCAGAATTCCCTCATTTTAATGAATTTAACAGAGTAAATGGTGACTGGGTTGCTTTCCCTTGCACCCCATTCTGAATCAGGTGGGATTTTGTGTGTTCCATGTAGCTCTAGCAGTGTGATACCGTATTACATAATATACTTTGTCCAAACTTCTTAAACAATCCTCTCATCTCTCTTTTGTTTTACTTCTACAAATACTTTATTGGCAATCTCTCCCCATATTCTCATTCACCTGTGATGCCCATCATATGTTTCTTGCAGTCCTCCAACCACATGGAACAAGTGATGAAGGTCCTTGTTTGCTGTGCTGTGAAATCTATTGCCATATTGGCTCAGATTGTTTTCTATGAGCTGCCGCCAGTCAAATACTGTATAACGTGGATTATGAAGGCAGGCTCATACCTAGGAGACAGCTTTGGTTAAAGGACTCCCTCATGACCTTGTTGAACCTTCCTTAAACTGCAGAGTCTGAGAGATTCCAGTCACAATTTTATTCTTTCTCCTTCATTGAAGTCAGACTTGCTTCACACTTTCTGGAACTCTTCAGTTTTCTCCTATTTTATTCCCACTACCTTTCATAGACATGTCCACTAATTAAATAAAATCCTTGCACCTTTAATCCTGTCTGAGGCTATTCTTGAAGGATCAAGACTGACACACTGTGTTCTTTCAGTGTTCTAATGAAGGGGATCTCTCTAAGGTCACCAAAACCTTCTCAAGATATGTTCTTCTAACTCACTCCTTTTGACTAGTCTTTTGCATGTACACTTCTGAGCTTCTGTCTATCCTAAAATTCTATCCTCTGTTATTGTGAAATCAATTTATCATCTCTACATTTCTCATTATATTTTTTCCTATTTCAATTTACCTTACAAAAGGTAAGGATGCCAAGGCATCCTCCAACCCCTTAAGATATTTACCTTGTCATTTTCTACTTTTTTTCTTGATATCAACTATAATTTCTTAGCAGCATTCTCCCAATCCTATATCATATTTCTAAACTTTATATTTAACAGTGTAGTTTTTCTGGATTTCAATTTTTATGTTCAAGCATATCCCACACTACACTGAACTTCTATAAGCATTGTTTCTAATGCAAGTTTCATTTCTAGCTTGCCTTATAATACTCCAAATTTAGTTTCAAATAATAGGATATGTAGGGGATATATTTATTGCTTTGGTAATTATCTTTAAACAGTATTCTTATATTTGGACAAATGACCTATATGAGATAATTTTTGATAAGACACATAAATTATTCTGCTTTTGGAGAGAGAAGCCAATAAACCACTGACCCAGATATCCTTCTCTGTGGTCATGTGGTATAAATTCAGGAAATTTATATGAGACTTCAAAAATGAGGAAAATGCAGAGGTAGATGCATTCATGGGAACATAAAAGATTCCTTCTATTCATGGATGCTATTTTAGTCCAAGAACACTCACTACTCTTTGTATACCCTGTAGTAATCCTCCAGATTGCTTAGACCTCTCACCAGTCTTGGATTCTCAAACACTTCTTTCTTCCACTATGTTAGCCATTCCTCAAGGTTTATCTTGATCACCTGCTCAGGAAAAGTGTGGCCCTCTTGGATTCTGCCATTACTTCCTTATTTGCCATTCAGTTCTCTGCACGGACTCACAAAAATCACCACTGCAAATGAAACTTTGACCCTAATAGAACTTCTAATGAGAATGGGCTATTATTATTATTACTATTATTTATTGTTATTTCCTTGCCTTTTGTAGTTACACATATTTCTAAGTTTTCTTTATGGATTGTTCTTCTTAAGCCGATATCTTAAGCACTAATGTTCTTTAGAATTTTGTCCTCTCACTTAACATTCTATCTTAGGAGAATTCTATCCATTTCCATATTCCTGAATCTCAAAAATTGTACTTCTATCTTAATTTTTCTTTCTGAGCCTCTAACCTTAATACCTAATTAGCACCGGATGATATTTATGGATTATCACATTGAAAGTAAAAACTCAGTTTATCAATTTCCTTTTCTTACATTCTATTTTTTCTATCAAATTGAATCATACCACCAACTACTTCACGACCTTGCCAAAATATAAGCATTATCATGTTCTCCTACCTTATCGTGTTTATTTCAAAAACAACAAATTTAATATCATTTTATATTCTTTTTTTCTTGACTAATTAAGCTCACCATGCCATCACCACAGTTATATTCCACACAGTTCTTTGCCCTGTTTTCTGTAATGATCACTGGTACCCCTATTCCTCCTCACCCCATCATCAGTCCTCCACACTGGATACAAAGTGATTTTTCTAACCTGTGAATCTGATCATGGTATTTCTCTCAAAACTTTTTACTATTTGCACCATCCTTAATACAAATTCTAAATTAAAATACAAAGTTTTCAAATAAATCAAGTTTCATCTTTTCAAAGACCTGTTTTTCATAATTTGTGCTCTGATTACCCTGAATAATGTGTACTTTTTGGATATGCCCTATCCTCTTTGGTCTCTCAGTTACTTAAGTCTCTGACCATTTCCTATCCTTGAAAAATGTTTGTATCTTCCTCCTGAATTATTTCCTTAGTTCCCCCAGATATATAACTCACATGATTCTTTTGTATTCCCCCAAATCTTATTCTTTTCCTATTATAGACTTCAGTGCACTGTGTTTCTGTATATTTTTTGGTCTCTCTATGCCATACAAGATACAATTTTATCGTTGAATATCCCACTGAGCCCCATATTATACTACATTAGTGGCAATCCATATTCGTGGAATGACTAAACATATGAATGAATATTAAATAATCTCTAATCCCACATTTGACTTGCATATCATCTTTCTTTGAACTTTAGTAGCAATTTCCACACCCATTTTGTCATTTATTTTATCATACCTTGAATTCATTATTTGTGAAATGAACCTACCATCACTAATCTCACCTCTGCAGAGTGAGTCACATCCCGGAAGAATGTAATTCCACTGAGTTTTGTGAATTTTTGCAAACAGTTCTTTTCCTAATCTATACCAGAATTAATGAAATTCCACAGGGAAAGCAAAAGGTCAAGCACTGATCACACATTACTGATCACAGCATCTGCTGATATTTCTCTAGAATTTAAATCTGTAGATGAATACTGGCTTCTTGCTATTAATATTCTTGGACAGTGTGAAAAACAAATTATATACAATCATATCTGGGAAACTAACTAAAATAAAGTCAAAATAAAATCATTTTAGAAGGCCCCATATGGCAGAACGGATACAGGAGATTTCTGCAGTTGTTCTTTTTTTTAATATGATGACATCTATTTACTTACATAACATCTGAAATTTGAAATGTCAGTTTTTATTAATGAAAGAGATGGAGTAGCAGATTTGACAAAGAGTGGTCTGATAGGCATGTCAAATAACTGGTTAGATACACAGAAAGGAGTTTATTCTAACAAATGCAATATATTTTGAAGATAACTATGCTTTCTCTAAGGTACTAATGAGGAAAGCTAAGGTTTAAACCAGCAATAATGAGTTAGTTATTAAGCATCCAAATCTCTGAACTGAGTATAATAGCAGGCCAGTTAAACTATATTTTAGAGAACCAGAAAGAAATTGGTCATAAAGGGGAAATAATTGCTCTTCTATGATGTATTGCTCAAATATTTAACTAAAGAGTACTGACCAAGGTTTTCCTTATTCCAAATCTATGGTTTAAATGATACAAAACAATTGCTCTAATGAGATCTCCTTGGAAACATAATTTGAAATGAAATGCTTTTTGGATATAAAATATTCTTTTGATTTTAGAAAGAATTCAGAAGTTAGGATGGGAGAAAATAAATTGGGTATTATAGCACATTGAACAAATTTATTATAAATACATGATATACACAAATATGTATATTATTGGCATAGTATGTCTGGAACTTCTACTGAGTTGAGGGTTTTTTTTTTTTTTAAACATAATTACACACAATTTATTTATGCACACAAGAGCTGGGGTACAGGCCAGAGTCCAGGGAGGTGAGAGGATTCACCAGAGACTGAGTGGGGAACAGAACAGGCAGACTGACTGAAACACACTGCTGAGGGGAGCAGCGGGCGAGG
>JAGFMF010012266.1:3287497-3307335 GCA_019455555.1 Galemys pyrenaicus
GCTGCGCCATGTGGGTCCCCTCCCTGGCCGGCGGCAGGGATCGAACTTGTGCTGCAGTGGCTGCATTTGCTTCATAGTGCGTTGCTTAACCCACTGCGCCACCAGGGAGGCCCCTGAGTTGAGGGTTTTATAAAACTTAGGCTCTAGCAATGATAGTGCCAAAGATTAATCTATAGGCCACCAGGTAGCCACCTTGGTAGGTTGGTAATTCAAGTGAGTCTGCCATTCTTCTCACCATAAACTTTCAAAGTCTACTATACTGGATAATAAATTGTATTCCCAATACCATGTCCAAAGAAAGTCCCTGGATTCCCTTTCCTCATAAAATGGGAGACTACTGTTGAACCCCTCACTCAGAATAGAAAATCACTGTAGTGACCTCATCTAACTCTTACACAATCCTCAATATTTAATAGCAACACTTTAGGACACTTCTGAAAATTGAATACTACAGGATTCACTTTTGGAGGATAGAAGTGAGTATGTATGACAGAGCCTTTTAACTAACTTGAATATACTGCATATAAGGGGCAATGTACCTGTAAATTTGAGAATAGGAAGAATTCAGTGTTCATCCCATTTTCAAAATTCATGACACAAAAAACAAATTAAGATCTAGTTCTTTGAAGACACAAAAAAGATCCCAAAGCTTGTCACTGCTTGTATAATCAGAAGAAAATTATAAAAGAGCATAAAAGAAAAAAATCATAAAAAAGCATAAAAGCAAAACCAAAACTTATTTTTCGAGTGCCTATATGCTAGGTTAGGCATTATACATACAATGTGTTTTATTAATATAACAACAATATTAAAACAGATCCTGTTATTTAATGCCTGTAGAAATGGGGCACAGACAAGTTAGGTAATTTGCTCAATGTCATGCAACTTGTAAATGACAAAGCCAAGAATGAAATTCATATATACATACATGCATACATACATATGCACATGTACATATTTTACATATGTACTTTACACTAGTCAATAGCCAAACTCTGAGATTGGTTATGTCTAGAGCAAGTTAATAAAGTCACTCACCACTTACAATTAGATAATTTTTCCATCTTGTTTCAGAACTTTTTAGGTCATTATAACCACAAGAAGTAAACTTTGTCCATGTGTATCTATTTAATATGTTGACTTTCTCCTATGTTTCAAGTGAGATCACTTTCTAAGTTTGACTATTGATTTCTTTAAAAATAAACAATACCATCAGACCAATTTTTCTTTTGCAAAAAGTAAGCCTTTGGGGGAATAAAGAGCTGGCAAACTACATAGACCATATCAAAAGGGACACATAAAAGTTGATATTTTCTTTTTATTACCTGAGAAAGTGCATAGTGGCAATTAAAGTGCCTGAGTCTCCAAGTTCAAATCTACTTATTGTGGCTGATAATGGGCACAAAGAGAAGATGTGCTCTATTCTAAGAGTAGAAAAGCCTTTAATAGCCTTTTAAGTGAAAACAAATAGCAAGAAAAGGCATGCAGCAGGTAAGTTCCTCTTTGGAGGTGCAGGGTATACAGATTCCATTATTTGCTAATAGGGCTTATGTTACTCCCCCCATCACTTTGATACTGCTTTCAGCGCTCCCACAGATCTCACAGAAGCGGACCTCCTGGGTGGCTGTCAGCAGGACATCCATGTTTCATAGCGTCTCTTTAAACAGAGTGAAAAAAATCACATAAAAACCTATTGGGCATTTCTAGAAAATTTTAAGGAAATAAAATAAATACAATATAATTGTGTGATATGCTGCAACCTTATTTTATGTCTTACTTATCATATTGAAAAATTGTCTATAAAGTGCTTTGTACAGTTGGGTAAAAATAAAGCTTTATTTAGGCATTCTTTACTGGTAGCCACTGTTGCCTTCTATTTATTTGTGTTACTGAGTATGGCTCTGATAGTAGGAAAGTGGGATTTGTGAGGAAGTGGACAGAAATGGACAACAGTAGAAAGGCAGTCTGAAAGATGTGCTCTGTAAATACCAGCTCATTATATATTTGCAAAGATGGCAGCTACTTCATTAAGAAGGTAATCAGGAAGAAGAAGACAAATAACAGATGATTGTATTCATATGTGAAATGTAAAGAAACAAAGCAAAGAATACACAAGCTAAATCAAAACAAATCCTAGAAATCAGACTACAGAATTGAGGGAGTAAATGCAAAGAAAGGGTCTAAGGGAATGTGTTGGAGAATTATAGGTGCTTTGGGTACACATCTGGAGAAGCATGACCTAGACCATAAAATCATATACAGTGTTGTAAACCAGTTACCTCATTAAAAATTAATACTTTTTTTTAAAATGAAAGGTAGATGATAGCTCCTAACTTCAGGTAAACTCAGCCACCAAAAAGTTTTTAAATTAATCAATCAATCATCCTTGATTGTAGCTTTCCAGTCACCTAGTACACAGTGATTCTCAGTCTTGGCTATGTCTATAAAACCCCACATCCATTTAGGGGCCTCCCCAATGGTGCAAGGGGTTAAGCAATCCACTTGAAGCAGCTGCAGCCACTGCAGCACAAGTTCGATCCCTGCCTAGGAGGTGACCAACATGGCACAGCAGACTACATGTCTTGCCTACTGCTCCCCTCAGCAGTGTATTTCAGTCTGCCTGTTCTGCTCCCTACTCTGTCTCTGGTGAATCCTCCCACCACCCACATCTCTGGACTGTACCCTGGTTATTGGTATGCTTATAATCTTATAAATAAATAAAAATAAAATAAACCCACATCCTTTTTCTCTGAAAGGTTCCTCTGCATTGAATGTTCTACTGTTCCTAAAAGTTCGATGAATCCATTCTTGTAATTTTCTGGTGTACTTTGTCTTTGACACTCCTCACTCCTAAAAATATATTTTTTTTTGTGAGATAAGGACATGGGAAAATAGTGAAAATGAGTGACTACATGTACATCCCAGCTAAATAGAGAATTAGGTTGTTTTTTAAAATAAACTTTTTTTTTTCAATGAAATTATATCTATTATAACTATTTACAGTTCTGGTAGCCTCAGGTCCACAGTTAGATTTCTAGGGCTTGTTCCATTTTTGTCTATTCCTTTGTTTTGGTTGTCTATGTTCTACATATGAGTGAAATCATCTGATACTTTTCTCTCTCTGACATAATTTGCGTAGCATTATCTCTTCTAGTTCTATCCATGTTGGTGCAGATGGCAAGAATTCATCTCCGTTTATAGCAGGGTAGTGTTCCATTGTATATTTATACCAAATCTTCTTAATCCACTCATATCAATGGGTTACGAAATTCTATAATTTGGCTATTGCAAATAGTGCTGCAATGAACACAGGAGTGCATATTTCCCTTTGAATTAGTGCTTTTGCATTCTTCAGACAGATATCTAGGTGTAGAATTGCTGGGTAATATGGTAAATCTATTTACACTATTTTGTGGAACCTCCATACTGCTTTGCATGGGGATTAGACTAGTCTATTAATACACAAATGTTCCCTTCCCTTTGCACCATCATGAACACTTGCTGGTTCTGGTCTTTTGATATGGGCCATTTTCACAGATGGCCACAGCATATATCTCTGTGGTTTTGATATGCATTTCCCTGATAAAAAGTTCTGATGCATAGTTATACTTTTTTTTGAATAATTATAGTCAGTGAAGATTTGGAAAGATAGTATATATTTCTTATATATTCCTCAGCCACCTTCTCTCACTGTTAACACCTTATGGTATATTTGTCAAAACCAAGAATCTAAGGACATTTTGGTCTATTACTAGTAACTAAACTCCAGATTTCATGAATTTTCCATTAAGAAAATATCTGGCATGGTAGACTCTCCCTGCAAAAGCACCATAATGGCAGTTTGATCTCACACACACACACACACACACACACACACACACATAATCTAATTAACTTTCACTTGTTCCAGAACATGGCTAAGCCACAGAATATCTTTGACCCCAAGTATTTAACAATCCTTCCTCTTTTGAAAGGCTCCCAGGATGCCCCACTTGCCCTCTTATAGCCAACAGAAGTCAACAAATGAAACTGCAAATCAGTTAGGCAGTCTCCACATTTCTAAAATTCCTACCTTGATAGAATGCTTACAAATTCATGACAATTTCATTATTTTTTATTATATAAAATTTATTCTCCTTTTTAAAATTGAATTCCTGCTGACATTGAAATGATGGCAGATGTGTTCTCTTACACAAGTTTATAAATGAAAAGACTTTGTTAATTTTATATCACACTTAGTTTTGCCTTGGGTGCCATTAATGTCCTCTTTGTATTTATATTTGCTTGCAGATTACTGTGTTTCTTGCATTTGGTTGATATATTTCATCAATTATGAAAAATTTTTGCATTATTTTTGTACATTTTTCCACATTCATTTTCTTGTCTCTTGGATATTAAACATGAATTATATTACTGTTTTTCCAAGTTCTTGAATACTTTTTTTGTTTTTATTTCCTTTTTCTCAAGTACTTCAGTTTGTATAATTTACGTGTACTGATATGCTGAAATGTTTGCTGCTATGCCAGTTTGCTCTTAAGTGCGCTCAATAAATTATTTTAAATTTTGAATTTTTTAGATCTAGAATTTCTCTTTCTCTCTCACTCTTTCTGAGGTTAGACAATAATTTATTGAGAGCCTCCCCTTCCAGTCCTCCCTCTCTAGGTAATTTTTCTGCTAATAGATCTTGTGTGCTAGTCCCAAGCAGATGGACAGGGGCAGTGACATAGCATGCTGCTCGATGAGACTCATAAGGCAGTTTTGACTGTTTTCCTCATATTGCATGAACATAGTTGGCAGATACAGCTCCTGATATAGTGCTTTCACCTGAACCAGCTCTGCATTCCTTTGCCATAATTCTCCTGTAGGACCTGGTGCTGTTCTCAAATAGGACCCAATGAAGACACTGAACTACCAGCCAGTTGCATTTGTTGTCCTGGATGTCAATACCAATCTTATCAGTTGCGCTGGTAAGATTCAGATCATCTTGGATCTGAAAGAGCTCTCCCATCTCTAGTAGGATCTTTATGGCACTGGTGTACTCCTGCTCCCCATCAATGCAATAGCAGCAGCTACAGGGAGGTGGAAGGAGCAGAAAGAAGTCTTGTGCTTAATAATAGATTTTACCCCTTTTCAGTGACTGCCAATATCTACATTGCCCTGGGGAACTGTAATCAGGTGCAGAGTGTGTCCAGTCTCAGTCTGATAGGAATGCTCAGGAAGAATTCCTTCAAGTTCAGGTAACAGGGCTGCTCCCAACAGTAGACTTTCAGCAAGTTATAGACACAAACTTCCAGAAGCATAGCATCATTGATGGCATCCAAACCTATGCCTGACTTTTCATACCCACGTGGCCACTCCAGTTGGGTAAAGGATTAAATCATGTCACCTGACGCCAGGACGAAAACTTGGAGCAGTTCCATACACAAGCCTGCAGTCAGAGCTCAGAGGAGGATCTCAGCATCCTGCTTCCATGACTCCACCAGCTGACACTTTAACCACTGCACCACTAGGATGGCCACATTGCCATTTCTTGATTGTCTTATCAAGCTCTAAAGCCTGACCACTTATGTTCTGAAGGCAGCTATAGTACTAGAGAATCTTACTGATCTTGTTGAGGCTTGGTGTTAGAAGTATGTTGATTCTGCACTTAGTTTTTTACCATAGCCCTTACACTACCATGTTGTCCTTTCTCAAACTCCTACCCTTTTTAGAGCCTAAACTGAAAGCTAGCATTGTTCAGAAAATTCTTTCTTCCCTAGCTGGATTTATTCTCCAACATCTTTCTAGCAGTGTGCATCCTATCCTCTCAAATTACTTTGATTTTAAACCTCTCAGAAGTTGCCATTTTCAAGGAGTCTTGCTCTGCAATTGCCTGTTTTATGGTTTAGAGAGAAATGTGGAGAAAATTCCACTGCGGATTTTAGGAGCTCCTTCCTGTTTGGTAAATTTGTAGACTCTAGTTGCTTTTCTGTCCCTATTTCCAACTTCTACCTCTGTCTAGGCTTTAAAAAAAAAAAAAAAAAAAAAAAAATTTATTTTTCCCTTTATTNTTCTACCTCTGTCTAGGCTTTAAAAAAAAAAAAAAAAAAAAAAAACTTTATTTTTCCCTTTATTTATATATATTTGACATCAATTGTGGTACCCATTTCCCACCACCATTTCATCAGTACACCATCACCTCAGTCCCTTGTGCTCTTTCTGCCCTCATCCCAGCCCTCCCGCCCCACTCCCCAACATACACAAAGTGTTTTTGATTTGTCCTTGTCTTTTTTTGTTGTTATTGTGTTGTGTTTTTGTTTTTTTCATTGTTATTATTCCTTTCCTTGTCCCTTATTTGGTGCCCTTATATTCCTCCTAGGAGTGAAACCATCTGGTATTTTTGTTGTGCCTTCTGATTTATTTCGCTGAGCATAATCCCTTCTAGCTCCATCCATGTTTCTACAAATGACTCTAGTTTATCTTTTTTGATTTCTGAATAGTACTTCATTGTGCATATGTACCACATCTTCTTGATACAGTCATCTATTTGGGGAAATTTAAGTTGTTTCCAGGTCTTACCTATTGTAAATAGTGCTGTAATAAACATAGGGGTGTAGGTATTCATTTGAATCAGTGTTTTTGTGCTCTTTGGGTATATTCCTAGGAAAGGGATTGCTGGATTATATGGGAGTTCCATTTTCACTAGTTTGAGAAACCTCCACACTGCTTTCCAGAGTGGTTGGACCAGTTTCTGCCTAGGCTTTTCTACACTACAGTTTAGAAACTGCCTTCAGGCAAGGCAAGGTTGAATGCAAACCAAACTTTCAGGCTTTTTTTCTCCCAGAAAAATGAGTCCTGATCTTTCTTCTATGCAACACCTGAAAAAGCAGATAATGTATTTTGTCTAATTCATACTAGTTTATGGTTTGAGATTTTATCAAGTATCAATGACAGTTCAAATAAGAATTTCCTTTAATTACACTAATGTAACATTTTTTTGCATATAGGTTAAAATTTTATAATTGTTTGATATTTTTTATGTAATATCTATATAAAAGGGTTCTTAGTGATATTTAGTAGCAATCTTGTCTTAAATTCTCCTTCTGAAATTAATATTGAAAAATATGTTATATTCCTCTGTATACAATAATTTATTTCAATATCTACTCAAGGTCATAATATTTTCGTCAAAAATATGCTGATACTATCTAACCATTTAAACTTTTTTTCTTGTGAAGAACCAAAACTGATTTTTCTCTCTCCTTTAGTATCTTCCTTATGTTACCTCTCTCACTTATAGACTATTGAGATTTTTTTAATAATCAAACATTTCATTGATCTGAGTTTTAGCAGTAACAATTGTTATGTGTCAACTCTCTTCTTTTGTGTCTCTGCTGTCAACTTAAATTTTCTTTTTATAGCTGTCTACCCTACTTTTTAAGAATCTGAATCTTCTTGAATTCAACTAAAGATGCAAAGGGAAATAAAAACAAAGTTATGTTCATCATTTCAAATATAAATACTATTTCTAAACTTTGCTTTCCCTGTGAGTTTTTAAAATGTTTTCTTTAACTGAGCTAAAGTAACATTTATATGTCATCACATTGTGTTTTGTATTATTCATTCTCCATTGCTGTACTTGCTTCATAGAGTTACTATGACAAGTACCACCAACAGGGTGATGCAGAAATTGTTTTCTTATTCTTGAAATTAGAAGGCCAATCTAGTTTTCAGCAGACCCATGTTCCCTCTGAGCCTTTCCCTAGCTTGTGATGGGGGCTGGAAGTTTTTGGCTTGCATTTTCATCAGTCTAGGCTCTTCCTCTGTCATCACATGATATTCTTTTCATGTTTCTTTGTTGATGTCTTCATGTTGTCTTCCTATAAGAACGCAGTCACTTTGAGTGAAGGCTCCAAGTTATTCCAGTCTGACTTTATCTTATACATTTGTAATGACACTTTTTCCTATTGTTTTTATTTCTTTCCAAATTGTATTACTTTGTATTGAGCTAACATTAGTACATAACACTGTGCATGATTTAGTGGTATAGGCCCATATCTCCTTGGTTGTAAGTTACCACACCAGGTCTACTGTCAAAGCACCCATAATCCTCCATAAGTATCCTCACATTCTGGGGGGCTTCCCTGGTGGTGCAAGGAGATAAGTCACAGCAGTCACTGCAGCACGAGTTTGATCCCTTGCCAGGGAGGTGACCCACATGGCACAGCAGACCTCTCCTGCCTCGCCACTCCCCTCAGCAGTGTATTTCAGTGGATCAGCCTGTTCTCTTCCTCAACTCTGTCTCTGGTGAATCCTCTCACACTCACACCTCTGGCCTGAACACCAGTTCTTACATGCATAAAGAAATAAATCTTTAATGAAAAATAAAGTATGCTCACATCCTATAGAACTTCAACATATCTTTTGGGGAGTAATACAATTCAACCCATAATAGCTTCTAAATAAGTAGATAAAAAGACTTGCTAAGTAACATGTCCTTGAACTTGGACATAAATTACTCGACATAGATGCCAAGCAGCATCAAAAAGCTCATGTTCTACTATGTATTTTATCTATCTGTGAGATTCCACACAGCCTAAACTAATAAATAGGAAAGTTTATGCATATGTCAAATTATGACATGTTCTTATAGTCCAAACACCTCATATAAGTTTTATGTCAAAATACTAACAACTAATAATCCCGAGCTTGATGATATCAGAATTTTCCACATCTTTGCCTATCGAAGAAGTCAATAAGTACAACTTATTCCTAGCTCAATTTTAAGCATCTGGCAGCTATTCATCCAGTACAGCTTTCTTGATTGAGGTAGAGTCTTTCCCTGACTTTTTTATCTCTGAATTGATGGAGTATAGACATGACTATACACTCCAGAAGCATGAATTGTACAGATCCTCTTTTCTGGATATGTTAGTAATACACCACCCAGCAGGCAGTATGTCATCACAGTCCCTTATTGTTCAAGGCTCTACTTTTGTTCCTGTGAGTTTGAATCTTTTAATTCTCATAGTGGAAACAATAGAGAAGAATACCTGTAGCTACTGAAAAAAGCCTTTCTCAGTTGCCCTTGATACTTCTGTGAGAATTTTACTATAAAGCAAATGCCATTAAGAAGCTAAAATATACATGTGTGTATGTTTGTGTATATATTCCAATTTATATATAATTGCATATAATTAGTTATAATTATGTAAATATATTCAAATCAAATACAATTTTCACTATCTCATATAAGGCTAGTTAAAATACTTGAAGACTCATTAAGAGCATTTATTTATTTAAATATGACACAACTATTTTTGCTTTTATTGGAGAGTGTCTCTTGGCTCTAAGGGATCTGACAGACTAATTGCTGACACTGGCAATTTCCTTTTTAAGGTACTCAACAGAACAAGTATTTGAATAAGAAGTTTAGATAATTCATGTAGCTTCTTACTTATCATATTAACAGTATTAGTACCTTTAGTCAAAGCTTTTATTAGCTCTCCTAAATATTTTTGATGCCTTTTGATTACCTAGTTGATAAAAAAAATGCATGACTTTCAAAGTACCAAATTATGAGTACTTGTAATATCAATTGGTTAACATCAGATTTTATTCACTAAGGGCTGATATGATTATTCCCATTAGTATTGCTGCTTTGAAAGTTCAGGAAAAAATCCTAGTGTTCGTATTTTTAAGGAACAACATAACATGTTAGTCAGAAAAGTCTCATTTTCTGGTTTGTGACCTTGATTTGATAATTACTTGAAATAATCTTCAACACAGCTTTGTTTTGGTTTTTTTTGGGGGGATAGGGGACTCTCTTTGCTAGTTAATAGTGAATTATATTTAAAAAAATTTAAGACAATTTTAAATGAGCAACAGGCAGGACTCGATTACCTGTATCCATGGGCTACACAGATAACATGATTGATTGTGTTCATTATTTTCTCTTAGAAGAAAACATGCATTTTTCACTTACTACTTTCACAAATATTTCAAGGAGTAAAATAAGGCAGCCTTAGTTTTACTTATCTTTCTCATTTTTAGAATCACATCCACATTCTCTGCAGCAGTAAAATAAGTGTTATAGAGGCTGATATTCTCTGATGTCTAGTAATGTGTCCTGGCAAATGAAGGTTTTGTTAAACTGCTGACAGAAAGAATTCTTTCTTCCTATCTCATCCATCTTAATGAGCTGAGATTATAGTGCAAGATATGTGTTTCCCAATAGAAAATGGAAAGAATCCTAGTGTTTGTTATTTCTTAAGCTGTTATAATAATTAAAATAATTTTGCATTGATGTAAAAATGCTAGTTAAGGAAACAGATTTTGGGAAAGAATATGCTTGGACAAAGTTGTATTTTCTTTCCAAAAATCTGTTTTTATCATAGTTGTTTAGTTAGACATTCAACTGATCAATAAAAAAACCTACATTAGAAGAATAAAGATGGGAAATTAAGATTCTAGGAGAACAAGTATCTAACTTCCAGACTTTACAATCTAAAAGAAAGTATATGTGGGGGTTGATGATTATTCAGTAGATGGCATCTGTGATGTAACAGAGTGATTGCAATAGCACTGGAAAGTATTTTTCAGTAATGTTACTATTTACCAGTTGTATACTCTATCCATTAGAAATTAAATCTTAGTAAAGTACTTATTATCATGCTCTTTAGCTACTAAATATAAAATATCTGGTAGTGACAAAGAAATATGTACTTTATTATCCTTTTATCTGGAGTACAGAAAAAAATGGTTCTGAAAAATTCCTTAAAAAGGAAAATTGGTCTGATTTGTATAAAGTTGGCAAATAGTCTTGGTTCTCACAGCTCTGGATTAATATAAATGGCTTTGAAGATTTCTTCAAATAATCACATCATCTTACTTGTATGCTGCTTGAGGTTAAGCCCTGCAGGACTGAAGCTAAGGTCCCAAGGACACTACCAATCACCCAGGACAGTGAGACACAAATTCTCTCTCCAGGGGTTTTGGCAAATGTAACATGAAGACATTCTAACATCTGAGAACACATGCCACCTGCGATGATTTTCTCTAATTGTCACAGTGATATATCTGCCAGTGAGCATTTTATGAGAAAGCCCCTTATATCTAGCTAGGTACTAGTTTTATTTTTAAAGATTAGTTACTTACTTTTATAGGTGGGTCTTAGAATTGGCCTATCTTTCCCCTGTCTACATGACTAGATCTCCACCTAAGAATTCTTTTCACAGAGCATAATAAACCCATAAGCAAGTTACAATGCTGTCTCATTTTTTCTGCGAAAGGCAGGGTTATCTCCCTAATATCAAGGAGAGTTAAAGGTGATGATTTCTAACCACTTCTGGAGGATATTTTGCATTATGTTGGGGGCAGAGGGATGAACTCCCCAGAGAAATGAACCCAACGGTGGGTGAAGGAAGAGAGGATGCATTGAGGGAAGAGCTTTGGAAGTGATGTGATTGGTAGGAGGGGATAATGATCCAATGAACTGGAAAGATGAGATGATGTGGAAAAGGAAAGAAAAATTCTCTAATACAGTCATTATCAATACAATAGCCTACCACCTCCACACTTATTATAAACTATATTCTTAAATGTCAACAGAACTCTACATGGTCTAGACTTAGAGAATAGTTCCAGAGGTGAAACTTGCATAGGACTTTGAATGTGGCAGGGATCATTCACAGGCACAAATCAATAACGAGACTATTAGATCAAAAATAACTAAGGTGAATTACATAGTTTCTCTTAGGACAGAGAAAGTGTTTGAGAAAGAGATTGATGGAACTAATGAAACATTTGCATTTATTAGGGCTGAATTAAAAACGAGAGGAAATATAGTGATGATAAGGCATTATACATTCTTATCCTGGACTTTAAGGTATGTGGGAAATTATCACAGAATTTGGAGGTTGAAAAATCATGTTCAAGAGAATGTTCCTGTCTCACAGAAGGTCACAGTGTCCTTTTTGAACTTGCTTCTTCATTAGTATAATGGGAAATACATTCATTTAATAGAATGAGTGTGAGGAAGTTTTAATGCTACTAAAATTTAATGATTTATAAAATGCTAGTGTTTGCTGTCTGTGTAGATACAATTAAATGATTGTACAATTTTTACGACTTTTTTACTTAGCAGGTCTTCATTTTATTAATGAATAAATGAAAAAAACAAAGAAACAATAGCAAGCCCACTAAGAATAGTCTTACTGCTGAATTAAATATTTAAGAAACATGTTCTAACAAAGTGCCTCAATTCCACAGGGATTTTGTTAACAGTGAGAATTTAAGATATGACTTAAGACTTAGTTTAAATTACCCCATTCAAAATTTCCATGAGATTTTCCTTGAATACTCAGTTACAGTAATGTCCAATATAGCCCAAAATAAAACTCTACTAATCTCACCTCAAATATTTATATGTATTATAAATTATTTATATTTATCATCCCAAATTATTGATATGTATTTTTAAGTGTGTGTGTACATATATATATAGATATATATCTATATATATATATATATATAGAGAGAGAGAGAGAGTGTGTGTAGCAGACCAAACTGTATTATCTAATATTGTAAAGGCCTAAAATAAAAAGAACCACAAAAAGCACTAACTCTACTATTAAAAATAAATCTTTCCCCCATTACTCAAAAAGCACCATGAAGTGCTACCAGTGACAAATGAATTGAAAAAAGAAAACTTCACTGATAACAGGAGAGTAAGCAAAAATTTCTCTTTCCACTGGAAAAGATCCTATATTGAAAGGAACTTGAGAAAGTTAAAATTTATCTAAAACTCAAACCTTCTAACTTTTTGGGATGACTCTCCCTGAGAGATCAAAACATTGTGTTTCCTTAAATAAACTGAAGATATTTTTTTAAAAAGCACTAACAACTAAAACAAAATGGTTTTTATCTTTCTGAACATTGTAAACATAAGTTTATTACCCTATATGCATTACTTATAGAATTTCCTATGAAAAATAAGAAAATACATTAAAACATGTTTTAAAGATTATTTAGAGAAATAAATACATTTCCATGGGAAAGATTTAAGTGACTATGCAAGAAATATTTCATGTTTGGAAAAGAAATATAGTAATTAGGTCACCTGAAGCAGTGTTGGAAAAACAAATGCCTTCCATAAAGACCCTTTGCAGCCTTGTTCAGAACTCTATGCATAATGTCTAAAAATAAAATTATAGTAAATACATGAAAAGTCGACACTGATTATCTTTTAAATTGAAACTTTCTTCTAGGCACTAAGTGCAGAGCCAACTTCCTGGGCTTTCCACATGGCTGTCACTCAGGACACACGACACACAAGCAGGAGAAAGCACTCAGCTCAGTGCTTACTTGTTGCTGCCCTAAGATTCTTCATAATGTTTATATGGACAATATCATGCTTTCCTGTTACACCTGTACTTACACATTATTTAATTGATCATGATTTTTAAGTGTGTTATTGTTGATATTACCCAACTAGCAACACGGGTCTTCTTCCTTAAAGTATCTATTTCTCATAATGTTTACAGAAACGCTACCATTAAAAAAAAAAATCCAAATCCATACCTTTATGTGGCTCCATAAGTAAAGATTAAAATATCTTTTCAATTTTCTGTTATTCCTGACACAGGAGTAACCTGATTTCCTTATACCATTGATGGGATCTCAAGTTATTCTTAACTGAGTGATAATATAATGATCAGAGAAGACTTCCTTGAATTAAGTTGTAAAAAGTACAACTTAAAATATATTTCTTGTGTATATGTGTTATACAATCAGATTGTGTTGTGAACTGTCTGTTTATATCACAGGCACCACTCATGTTTATTAATAATGCTGAATTCTGAGCTTTGGGATGGTGAAGAATGCATTTATAATTTTAGTAAGTACACCAAACGTATTTAACCCTAGATGAAATCCATTATTTTCTATTCTGCTTTGGCTACTTAATGAAATAATAGGTTTTCTATTAACACAGTATTCAAGATTGTTTTACACCCATTATAATACTCACTATGGCAATGCTGTAATTTATTATTTTTGGACACAGTAAATCAGGAATATTAAAAATAATTATTTAAGAAGCATTCTAAACAGTAAGAGTATAGTGATGTATATTAAAAAAATTGACAAATATGGAGGAATTAGTATTCCTCATTTAGATAAACAATAACCTGTTAATAAGTCATATGGAATGAAAAAGCAACTGAAGTATAAATTACCTAAGAATAAATATACTAAAATATTAAACTTATATGAGAAAGCATTCAAAATCAAAACATTCCAAGCATTATGGAGCAGGATAAAATAATATTAGCATAATTGACAAGATCTCGCACATTCTATGACAGTAAATATCTTAAATATGTCAATTCAGACACTTCACTGAAAACATAATCATATCCTCATCATATACACTACTGATATGATGCAAAGCGACCTGCTCACTTCTGTGTTGTTATTCACCAAAATCTGTATGTGTAGTTTAACCATGAGGACACACTATACAAAACCCAATTGGAAAAAAAATACAAAACTGTACAGAATACCTGAGGTTGAAGCATGTGCTGAGCGACTCCTGAAGGTCTGTCCCTGGATTCATCTGAAATTCATTGTAGGCACCTTTTTTGTTTTGTTTTTTTGAGTTTGCTTTATGTCCTTTTAGGGCAATAAGTTTCAGCTGTAAGTATAAAAACAAAGAAAATTTTGTCAAGGTCTTGGAAAGGAAGGAAAGACCAAAAATTCTGAATCTTAATTCTGAATTCTCTCATTGATTCATTTGTTTGTAGACAAATGTCACACTGCTTTGATTATTTTTAGCTCTAGAAAATGACTTGAGTTGATCTAATAGGAGTCCGAGAATTCATGTTTCTATTTCAAAATTATTTCAGTTATTTTTACCCTTTTAATTAAAAAAATTATGAACCCGCTTATCAATTTTTATTAAACAGTCTGCTGATATTTCGATTGCTATTGCATTGACTATGTATCAGTTTGGAAGTTTGACCTCTTGAACATTTGATTAGTTGATAAGGTTTAAGTTCTCTTTAATTTAAATAGGTTCGGTTTCACAATTTTAGTTTATATATCTTCTATATTTTCCCTCAAATGTATCCCATAGTTTTTCATTTTTTGAAGCTACCCTATAGGTCTTCCTTTTATATTTTTAATTTACTAATAGTATATAACACATTTGATCTTAAATCTGTCAATTTTACTAAATGCATTTATTACATTTTGCAGCTTCTCCCCATCCCCACTGAAAATCTACAGGCTATTTTAAATGGAAATGATGTTTTTTTCAAAATATAGGTTCACCTTTTTTTCTTTCTAATCCTTATGTCTTTTCCTTTTCCTCACTTACTGTACTGACTACAACCTCAGGAACAATATTGAGTAGAAGTGGTGATAACACACACACTTGATTTGTTACTAATCTTAGTGGGAATGAATTATGTTCTTTATTAAGTTTCAGGTTAGATTAGCTTATTGATGTATGTCCTTTACAGTCTGAGAAAATTAAAGAATTGATAAGGGGCTGGGATTTTTACCACATTTTCTAACTAATGAGTTAAATCTGCCACAAATTAATGGACAATGGCAGAAGGCAAAAGATTTCTGATTGAAAGAATTTAACTCACTTTAGTTACTACTAAAATACTGGCATATTCTTATACTAGCTCACATTGTGATTCCCATAATGTGAAGGATAGGACCAAATTATACCAGCACAGTTGTGTATTTTGTTACTGAAGAAAATATCTCATCTTACAGGACCCAAGCATTCTTTAGTGAATAGTAAGTATGACTCTCTTATGCTCCAGAGGTAGACACTGTCTTTATTAAAAACATATAAAATGTGTGTTGCTTTGTTCTGGAAGGAGACACTTTCTCAATTTTGCAAGCCTATTTTCTCTACAAACATAACTGAAAAGATAGTCCAGAACAAAAGGACTATCAGCCTGTTGATTGTAAGGTATGCAGAAATACAAGAGACCTATGAACTATTTTTTTTCTCAACAATTTACTTTTTTTCATATTTTGCTGGATTTTACCATGAATGAATAATGCTAGATTTTGTCAAATCCTTTCTAATATCTATCTATTATAACCATTTGACAATTTTCTCCACAACTTTGGTGTATTTTATTAATTTATTTTCAAATGTTTAAAAATCCTTGCATTCCTTCATGACATTTTGTCATAACACTTTATATGTGATTTTGTATACTCATGTTTTTTGAAAAGTTTACATCAATGTTGATCAGACATATCATTTTCTCTTTTGTGCTATTTCACTAATTTTGTTTTTTAGATTAACACTGACCTCATAAATGTTAGAAAAGTATTCTTTCTCCTCTAGTTATGAAGGCATTGGAAAAAATGTGCATAGGATTTTGATGATATTACATCCTTTTATTTTGACAGAATTCCCTAATTTATTTAGATTTTTAAAAAAAAGATTTATAATAAATACTCAACAATTTTGGTTAATATGAGATGCACTGGGCTGAGATGAATGTCTAAGATTCATGGTGACTCCTATGAAATCCTATCCTCTATTGCCCTGTATAAGTCTCTATTTCATTTTTTCCTCCTTATCTTTCAAAGACTATTCTAACACCCTATCAGTATAGGTAAAGAGGAAAAAAATTCTCTTAGCGTCAGTTCTGCCTGCAATGCCAGCATACCCCAGGTGAAGGTTAGGGAAAGGAGATCAACAGTGAGACCATCTCATGATTGAATCTTGGCATAGATTACTTGACTGGCTTGACTAGCCAGACTATGTCTCCCATGTCTCCCTAAATCATTCTCGCTCTCTCTCTCTCGCTCGCTCTCTCTCTCTCCCTCACACTCACACACACACACACACACACACACACACACAGAGTCACCAATACCACATTAGTAACACCCTAATACTGCCTTAAAAATGCTCTAAACTTCCCCTTTCTATACCACTATCTGGTGAAAATTTTCTTAATTTTTGGTACCAACAGTCACTTTCTTCAATTCTTAGATATTTGCAGTATGAGAAAACATGATTCTTGAGACACAGAACTTGTTCCAATACACCATTCTGCCACTTTCTAACTATTTGACCTTAGACAAATTTCTAAACCTTCTGAACCTCAATTCAAATTTTAAAAGTGTATAATAATAATACTTGCCTTAGAATTTTTGTGAGGATTTTAGAGCTCTTAAGAGACATCTAATTTCATGCAAAATAATTAGCACTATTTCAGGAACAGAGCATACAAGTGAGAACTTTACTATTATTGTATGCATTTTTTTTTCATTTCCTACATACAAAACTCTTAAGCAAATTCCCAGAGTTCAAGGGGTGATATTTTTCTGCCCTTACTAGAGGTTCTGTATTCATTTACTATTGATCATGCAAAAATGGAGCCTAGGCAAATCCTGAGGGAACAGTAAAATTAGATTTAAGAGTACATTAGAGAAGATGTATAACAGAATAACATTGAAAATATTAATCTGTATATTTTTATTTTTTAAAGATTTATTTATTTATCACACAAGATCTGGGGAACAGGCCAGTGTTGTGGGGGGCGAGAGTATTCACCAGAGACAGAGTGGGGAGCAGAACAGGTAGATCTACTGAAACACACTACTGAGGGGAGCAGCGGCGTAGCAGGAGAGGTCTGCTGCGCCATGTGGGTCCCCTCCCTGGCTGGGAATCAAACACGCGCTACTGTGCCGTTGATGCTTCACAGTGCAGTGTTCAACCTGCTGTGCCACGAGGGAGGTCCTAATCTGTATATTTTTCTAATGTTTTTGCCTTTGTCTTCTTCAATATGGCAGCTAAGTAAACCCTTTCTTCAGAGATTTCTGTGTTTTATTGTTCTTTGACTTGTTTTGTAAGGCAAACAATGCTAAAAGTCAAAGGTAGTATAGTGTTATACTTTGTTTTATGAAAGTCTAAATAAATGGAAGAGATTAATTAAGGTCTATAGTTGGCACAGAGATGATAACAGGCATGTCTTTAAGGGCAAAGTGAAGAGAAAGGAAGAGAGATTCATGTTGGCTAACACTAGTCAGGTTCCAACCACATCTTTGAAATAGAAAAGAACATATGCCATGTTAATAGCTGCATACTAGTTGTTAATCAAGTCTCAACCTATGAAGGCAAGAATTGATGCTCACCCAGCTTCCCAACTCTTGGTGGACAATTAAAGTCATGTTTATGATCCTCAAAGGAGTCTTAAAGAATTCAGTTTTAGTTGCCCCATACAATGAATGGCACCAACCCATTAGTGCATTAAAATGATAGTTTTCTGCTTACTTTCCTCATTTCTGTATTTATTCTTCTGAGACCACCTTTCATATAAACTCCTACACCCAATACCTTGTTTAAGGATCAACTTTTACGAGAATGCAAACCAGAAATGCATCTTGATTTCATTTATGATTATACACAGTCACTCCCCAAGATTTATATGGCATTTATTTAGTCAAAAGGCAATTTAAATAAATTGCAGGCAGGAATAAATTTTCAAGTCTTTGACAATGACATCAATTTCTATACTTCCTTCATAAATGATGTTGCCTTTTAGTTTATCACCACAGTAATATTAATTTGGTCTTTCCAGCATAATAACTCTTACTTCATGGATCAAGGAATCTCTATAGGGATTCTACTAGTTACTAGTTAGAGAATGATAGATTTCTACTAAATACACCAGATCAGAGGAAATGACCAATTTCTGTAGTACCCATTGAAACTACATTGAGATGGATTTTGTCTAAACACTTTACATACATCATCTAGACTCTATCAGTCACACATTGATCAGAGGTCATGATGGTATATGGGGAAGTGGAGTGGTAAGGAACAAGCTTTCATTTGAGGTCATACCTAAGAACCTCCAGAAATTGCCTCTGGCTCTTCAAATTGAATAAGGTTTGTGAATTACCAATATGGTGTATCCAGAAGGGAGTAGGAGACCTAATACATCTGTCTTAAGCTAGTGTCCAAGCCAAACTAAAGGGAAGAAGTTTTGTTTTTCCCATTTTGAAGAGGGGGGAATAGGGATAGGTGAAGACAGCTATGTATCAGATGAAGGAGTAAAACTGTAACTATAGATCATTCTTTATTCTTTAACATACAAAAACTGTGGCAAGTTACTTGATTACTAATACAATGGTTCTCAAAGTGTGACCCCCTGCCTACCCTCTCCAACAGCATCAGAGCCATCTGGAAACTCATTAGAAATACAAATTATCAGGGCCACTTCAGACCTAATGAATGAAAAATGCTAGATTTTGTCTAGAAATCTGGTTTACAGAAGCTGGTCTATGATTTTGATCAAGATAGCATCTGAGAGTCACTGCTGGAATGTGGTTTGTGATTTCATCCAGGTATGCAGAAGGTATATCAGCAGTTTGTTTGGTGCCCTGTACTAATCCCTTTACATGAGTTCTCTAGGGTCCACCAGACTGAATAAATCAGCAACAAATCACAGCTTGCCAATATTTCAGTGTGACAGATATACAGATTTTTTTTTTTTAAAATTAGATGCTAGTGTAAGTAGCATGTTTTCTTTTGATTATGTTTTTTTCTTTTTTCTCCTTTTTTTTTACATCAGTTCTCTACTCTGCTATTTTCTATATCATTTGATTTTTTTCTCATATCGATCATGTCTTCCTTATGTTGTAGTCTGTTTCCTATTTTTATATTACTCAGCATCAGTTCAATTAGTTTATGATTTCAATCATAAAAATCATTTTTTTAAAGATTTATTTATTTATGCATATAAGCACTGGGGTACAGGCCAGAGGTGTGGGGGGTGAGAGGATTCACCACAGAGCGGGGAGCAGAACAG
>JAGFMF010012266.1:3307648-3337263 GCA_019455555.1 Galemys pyrenaicus
TCCCCTCGCTGGCCAGCGGCAGGGATCGAACTCGTGCTGCAGTGACTGCGGTTTGCTTCATAGTGTGTTGCTTAACCCACTGCGCCACCAGGGAGGCCCGACAAAAGTCTCTTTGGATGTGACTTTGAAACCTCCATGTACAGCTCAATTAATGACCAAGAGCAGGTCTGGAGTGTGTGGTGGCATGAAGGCCTGTCTGGATGTACTAAAGGTCACAGCAGAACAGAGAAAGGCCTGAAAGACATGTGGAAGTAGCAAGCTTGAGAGAGGCTGGCAGCACAATGTAGCTGCCTGCTACAGCTGTGTTGGCGTTAGATGGACTAAACGGATTTGGCAGGGGCACCCAAGTCATCTGCGACACCTTGTAAGAGCTGTCTCACATGTAGCAGTGCGAGCAAGAAAACAACCAACCTTCCTGTAATCAAACACGAGAGAAACATTTGGAGCAGAGAATGAGGAGAATCAGTGTCGGTACAGTCGGCTGACTAATACCCCAGATGCAAGTTCAACTTCACACCACAAGTCAGAAGCAGCAGAAAAAGCAGACTAAAGACACCAGATGCTGGTTCCAGCAGTTTATTACATCATTCTAGAAGCTAAAGTGTGGGTTTCATGCCAGTGAAATTTTATACTAAGTACATGGGTCTAAGGAATGAGTCCTAGGAAACCTCTGAAACTAGGAATATTTGCCTTTCCATCATTTAACTTTGCACTTCCTATGACTTCTGAAAGAGAAGGGTAATTTCTTTGAACAGAAATATCTTTTTTTCATGCCAGGTTGGGAAAAACCTCACATATAATTAAAATAACTTCAAAGACAGAAAACAAAAGCCCCTGCTTTTAGTTCATCTTTAGTGTCCTTGTTCTAGCACTGGAATTGGTAACTATTTTTCAGCTGTTTGTAAAGAGTCACTGTGATACTTTTTACCCCATTGTAAACTTACCTATGAATTGGAAGGTTATTTCCCCTCCAGTGAAGTTAACAAACAATTATGATAGATTTGTTCCCATTCCAGCAGACAGCTACAGTACAAATGTAAATTGTTTTTAGGAACAACCAAGTTGCTCTGTTGTCTTTGCTGAAGGTTAAGTTAATAATATGTTTGCTACTGGGCGACATCCCGCCCACCCCCACCTCCCCCCACACACAGACTCACACGTACACATATGCCCTTCTTTTTTTGTCTTTCTGGATGGCAGAAGATTTTGGAAATTTCATATCAATGAAAACATCTAACATGGTGACTGGCATGAAATTTCTCCACTACAAATGTAAATTCATCTAATGTCATAAATTCCCGTATCCAATGACAAACTGCTTCTGTACTAGGAATCCTGTTTATCCTTACTTTTTAATCTATGGTGTATTTTCTTACCAAAAAAATCACAGAAAACTAGTTCTTGATCTTTATTCTGTTGTTGTTTTCTATACTACATATCTGCTTATTTCCGCCTTTATAACTTTTACAGTTTTCCCCTCTATATTCATTCTAGTATCTTACTGAGATAATGTCTTCTCCTTTGTCCTCTGCAATTTCATACCTCCCTGCCATACTTTCTCTCTTTAAAATGAAAAGAAAAAAAATCTGCATACTTTTATTTGCAATTAATACTGGTGATCACCATCTCAGAGATAACTGATTAAAGAACTATTCCTTTTGCTGCCTCTAGCATATACCATCTTTTTCTGAGCCTTCATTTTATACACCAGTATTTTAACAATAACTCTACAGACTTCCACTGCAATGTATAGAATATGTAAAATACATTTTACATTTTGACACAGAGCATGCAACACCTCTGTCAAATACTTTTCTGAAAGATTTTTTGTAATGCATAGATCCATCCACCACTATTCAGAATGCATCTATACAGCTTTCCTTACAGTTTTAATATCTTCATTTTGTTGCATGTACTTGTTTTTTCAGATGAAAGTGAAATGAATTCTAGGTGGGAGAATTTTTATCTAATTAAAATGTAGCATTCCGGGCATCTTATATCAAGTTCAGAAATTTTCATAGCAATTTAAATAAGCATTGATTTTTTCAATGTTGATTACAAAAACAGGATTATAAAATAAAAATGGAAATAAAGATATATGCCATCTCCCATCAAATAGCGTATCAACTTTTATATTCCAAACTTCTTTGTATTATTAATCTGTAGCATTCATCCTGATAATCTCAATGCAAATATCAATTTCTATTTTGTTTTCACTTTGCATTTTATCAAGAACATTTATCTTTGTTGCTACATTGCCTTCACAATTGTCATTAAATGATGGTATATTGTTTCAGCAAGTACAATACATGTATCATTATTTAATGATTTAATCATTCTGTGAACTTTGAAGTTCTATTATTTATTAGTATAAACATGAAATAATGATGAACTTAGAAAAAATGCTACCTAGACAGCACTGAAAGACTTAAAATACTATATATGCATATATATTCCATACATGCATGCTCTGCATCTTTTTCAAAAAGTGGTCCAGTACCTACAGAAATGCTATTAGGTGTGACTAAGTGACTGAGGAGTGTTGCCAAAGGGCAGCCTTGTCTTTCCCATGTGTTTTCTTGTGCTGTAATTGCTATTGAGTCTGATTATGGGTGCTGAAATCAAATCTGCCCTAACATTTTTACCTCTGTATCGCTGAATTTGCCAGTTCACTGATTATTTCATCATTCAAATATTCACAGAGAAAACAAAAATGGCAGGGTCCAATTTTGATCCAGAGTAGGAAGCCCAGTTTAATTTCAGTTGTCCCTTCACACTGTCGGCACATTGTGCTGCCAAAAAGCCAGCTTTGTCCTCAGAACACCTGATTTATCCTTTGCTGGAGAACTAACTGGCATTTCTATGCCTGCTAGTTTGACTAGGGACTTCAAGGCTGTTCAGGAGACACAAACAGCCCACTGACAGAGCTACTATAATGAAGTAGAAGGAAAATAACTGAAGTAGTTCCCTAACTCCCTAAATTTCACTTTATTTATTTGTAAAAAGAATCCACGACCACTTATCAAAGAAGGACTTCATAAATTCTGTAGTACAGTTATGGAACATTTTGGAAACAAGAAGAGCTCATCCAGAAGTGCCTTGGAGAGTGGTTAACAATTTAAAACATCCAGTGCAGGTGACACTGGCCAATTCCAGGCCAAAATTTTTACTGGGCTTCTCCTGACCTGCCTTTCAACTATACCAGTCTTCAGCCCCATCAAACTGCTGGCCTGTGCCCAGAACTCTGCCTGCATTCAAGCCTCTGTGCACCTGCTGACACTGAGCAAGCAGTCTCATGTCCTCACCATGGCCCAAGCAGTATAACACGTTTTAAATTTCTAGACTTGGCTCAAATTCAGCAGTTTCCCCAAAGTCTTCGTATTAACTGAATCAAAATGTATTATACCTCCCTTTATGGTTCTCCATTGTGTTGTTTATATTCTTGCATAAACATACATTTTATACTCTGGAATAGTTGTCTGTGCTTATACCTATCTCCTCAGGCAAATAATGCCTCTTAGGTATTTTTTTTTCTAAATCTCTGCTATGAAGTTAAATATATGTAATTTTAAAATTTTTGACAAAAGTTGATGGTTAGAATGACAATTAACAACTATTTTGGTATATATGAGAAGACAGCATGTAAATTCCTTGGGAAGAACTAAATTTTTTTGCAAGGCATGTTTTCGTAATTTGTAAGAAATGTAATAATAATACTACCATTTTAAATTAATTCTTATTAAACCACTGATAAATTTTAACATGGTTCAGTGTTTTCAAAAGACTTTCAGGTGTCTCCAATCATAAAATCCATACAACTCTGCATGTTGTGAAACTGAGTGTTCTATGTGTAAGACTCATTGGTAAACTCTGTCTCCATTTTCACAATTATCCTTCTGATAACTCTGTAAGGAAGGTATACTTATGCTCATATCAGAAGTATAAAAGTGAGGTTTAACATGCCCAATTTATATAATTACCTAAATTGTAGCAACTGAGACTTTAGCGTAGATTTGTTATACCAAAGCCACTGCCCCTTTCCTTAGAGGGGAGTAGTTTGCCTCAGAACCCACAACCCTGACTACTTATTATTTGTGCTCTACTATGCACACTGCATTCTTTAGAAATC
Source organism: Galemys pyrenaicus (assembly GCA_019455555.1). Lineage (NCBI taxonomy): Eukaryota > Metazoa > Chordata > Mammalia > Eulipotyphla > Talpidae > Galemys > Galemys pyrenaicus. Next base: position 3,311,778 of record JAGFMF010012266.1, read on the forward strand.
AAGTACCTTTACAAACCACTGGAGAAAACATTTCTTCCATTCCTAGAAATCATTCTTTCAAACTGTACCTCTTACACTGAATATGCATGCACTAAGGCCAATTTACATGTGTCAACAGAAGGACATCTTTGAAGTGCTTCTAGTTCTCAGTATGGTTATAAGACCTAGCATTTTAATAAAACTTAAACTTCCATGTAGAGCCTGCTGTTGTCCACGAATACTTTACCTGATCAAGCTTAACCTGAGTTTGATTTCAAGCTATATCTATTATAGAAAATTACAAGGTTGCAGGCACAGTTAAAATAAAGGCACAGGAAAAGCCTTTCTTTATAATAAATTTTTACATTATAATAAAAAGTATATGTAAATTTTAAAATATTTTAATAAAAAAATGAAAAAAAATTTAAGAATAAAGTACTACTTCTATTTCCAGTGATAATTAGAAAATTAAATTACTGAAAAGGAATTTTCTGTCAGAAATATTTAATGGCAAAAAGATAGTGCATTCATGCTGTATTGGGAAACTCATAAATACCCAGCAGTTAATGTGATATCATATTTTAAAATAAAATAATTTGCAATTCATGTGGTTACTACTATTCTTCATCATAGACAAAACATGAAGTTTAAGTTAACAAGTTACTCATCATTGCTAAATTGTGAGTTCTTTCATCTCCTTCCATAGATAAAACATTGAGAATATTCAGCTTTTATTATTCAGACTTACAGATTTGATGTATTTCCTGAAAACTTCAGCAAGTATGTGAATATAAATAGTTTATAGGGCAACTTATTCATCAAAGCAAAATAGTATATTATGAATCTCAAAATATTTCATGAATTTTTTGAGGTATCTTACATCAAAAATTGTGTAAGTGTCGTAGCAAAATATTTTTCTTTTTATTTATCTATGTATTCATTTATCAGTGATGATGCATTCCAACCTATCATCAATTATTTGATGACTGTGTGCTAGCAATAGTTATGGTGCTGAAAAAATGAGGAAAGCATAGTTCCTTAAAGGTGACCACGTGATGTTTTTAGAGTACATGAAATTTGTCATTGCAAAATTTCCAGTGCTATCATTAAAGTCAACTAGATTCTCAGGGAAAAAAATGCCCGAAAGTTGCAATCCTGAACAAAATGAATAGTTTGTGTGTTGGGGTGGGTGGGTGGAGAGGGAAACAGAGAGAAGAAGGGGGGTAAAAAGAGAGATGAGAGAGATGGGAAAGGGAGAGGGGAGAGGGGAGAGGGGAGAGGGGAAAGGAGAGAGGGGAGACGGGAGAGGGGAGAGGAGAGAGGAGAGAGGGGAGAGGGGAGAGGGGAGAGGGGAGAGGGGAGAGGGGAGAGGGGAGAGGAGAGAGGGGAGAGGGAGACAGAGGGGGAGGGTGGGAGGAGGAGGAGAAAACCTGGTTGAAAGTTTGACATGTTCAAACATATTAAGTTCAAATTCCTACAACAGAAAATGAGCAATATTTGATGAGATATAACTGAGAATTGAAAAGACACCAGATTTTGGACTGAGGAAGCTAAACTAGCATCAGTGTAAAAAACATTACAATGAAACTGCAGAAAATCACAGACAAATATTTCTTAAAAGTAGTTGTGAAGAAAAAAGCAGAGTACTGAAAAAGGAAAGATGTCATGTTACTTTGTTTTTCTATTGGACTTAAGATGCAGGGAATTAAGGTTATAACAAAATGGGTTATCATTAATTCCTCAAGGAACCTTTTAATAAATCATTTATTTTTTTCATTTACTATTACATTCCCCTTCTCCTGCCCTATATTATAGTACATATCATGTTAATAATTCTGTTATTTGTTTATACGTATCCTCGTAAAATGTGTATAAAATATACTATTTATCTAATTCAATTTACTTTCTTTACTCAGCTTTATTTCTAGCGTCAGTTCTTTTGTTCTGTGTATAGCTACCATTTCTTCTAGGTGCTGAATTGATCTCTATGTTCTACATTCACAATATTTTACTCTTTGATACATAGCTAGATTGTCTATAATATCCAACCATTATTAAAAACAAAAACAAGACCAAGTTGCAGTAAATGTGTTTGAGCTTAATCCCATCGCCAATCATGTAAAAATATTTCAGAATGAATTTACTTGGTCATTGTATGTGTGTATATGTGTATATACTTTGTAAGCACAATTTTTTTTCTTTAAGAGGGCAACATTTTCCTCAGAATAAATACATTCTACATTTCTATGGTAAGTGCAAAAGGGTTATAGTAGTACAGCTGGAACTTGATGTTATCCAGATAATTTCTTAGAAGACAGTATGTTTAAAACAATATTCAATGTTGTTTTAAGAGCCACGTATCTGATATTAATGGTTGTGAGCATGCCTATCTATACCTTATAGCCTTTGGGGGCTTCCTCACTGGCTTTCTCAATGAAAAGTTTAGATATTAAAGTACATATTAATTTAGATATTAAATCACATCCTCAATGAGTTTCTCATTATATCTTTTTTTATAAAACTACACTAACATTTGTATTTGTATTGCAATCTTGTCCTGTTCAAGAATATATTATGCTTTTCCATTCATTTGTCTTTTTCCCAATTTCATTTTTGAATTTCATTAGTTTTGGACACTGGATATAATTTAGGGGAATGGACTCACAACTCTCCTCGTAAGGCTGCCATCTTTACTATTTCATTTGTTTATGCTAGATATCAATCTCTTTTTGACTTGCAAACTGCAAGTATCTTTTCTCATTCTGTGATATATCAATTAAAAGTCCCATCTATTTCTAAAATAGGGAGCAATCTTTAATTTTAATGAAATGAAATGTTACTGCTATTGTCTTATGGTTTCACTATAAAAGTTTGCTTTAAAAGTTCCTCATCATCTAAAAGTCAGAAAGATACTCACTGTCTCTCCCACTTTTTTTTTTTATCATTTCATTAACCTACTAATAATGCTGCATCACATTAGATGCCATTTATTTTTAACCTGATTTTTTATATTATTGGTAATAATGAGCTCCTATGTTTTTATGCAATTCACTTCATATACATTAATTATTGCTATGATATGCTGACACTTAGGTGGGTGCTGAGGTCAAAAGTGGAATAAATAATAGTCTGGTTTCAAGGAATTCACAAATCCTTAGGCATACTACATTTACTATTTCCCTGAACTAGGATGGACATGTTGAAAGTGTGGTTGATGAAATTCATTGACATTAAATGCCACACTTTTTCTTTGTTCTTTTTCTCCCCCTAAAATGATGAATGTTAGTGTAGAGCTCAGTCTATGTTATCTGTTGTCTCAAGAAGTAACCAAACAGCAAAGATGTCAGATCCTTAGCTTTTTATTTAATAAGTCACCATCCAAATGTCAGAGAGAAAATGTAGAGCAAGTGATTATATATACCAAGTCTGGTTTCCCTACATCAATATAAAGACCACTTGCTAGAAGCTGAAAAGGAGAGATGAAAGAACAAAAGTGATTTGATACTGGATGGGAGGGGAGCCTCTTTTTAGCTCAATTTTGGGACTGAAAGGTGGGAAGAGAATTGGATCCTTTTTGTTTTTTTCTAAAATTGAGGATCTGAGGTTAGAAGGAACTAGCAAATTCGTGTTTTGATATAAATGTATGAAGCCAGACAATTAAACTGCATGGCTTCTCAGAACAGATTTAAGAATAAGATAAGATCCAACAGAATATTGCCATAAGTAACTGAAAAATAATCTCAAAAGAGATGTCAAAGTTATAGCCAACAAATGCAAACCAAATGAAAAAGAGTGGCACTATCTAAACCTATTAATTTAAATAGAAAGATGCAAGGTAAAACTGCTATTTTCAAATGACAACTAAGATGTAAATATACCTAATATATCTATAAATTATAACAAGACAAACCTAGCAAAACTGAAGGGGAAATTAGATAAATTAATGATTGCATGTAAAGATGTTAGCAAAATTAAGGAGAACATATTTAAATGACATCACTATTAATAATGGTATACACTATACAGTAATATAAATTATATATTCTAATAATATATTATAAATTATGGTTAATTTTACATATGTAAAGTACATTAAAATTGTATTGATATTTAATATACACATAATATATGTGACAGAAAGTAAGAGCGATTCGTGCCCTCAAAATAGAATATATATATTCTTTGGAGGCAAACAAAGACATTTTTAAAAAGGACTACAAATTAGGACCATAAATGAAACCTCAATATATTTCAAATAAGCCATGGTATATTAAGCTTTCTTCATTTAAATGTGTAATTAAATAAAAACTTGTTGTTTCTAAAAAATGGGACATAGTAAAAATCTACATTTAAAGACTAAAATATCATATTTATACATGCAGTCAGAAATAACAGAATATTGAGATTTAATGAAAATTAAAATACTATAAGCCAACTTTTGTGTGAGAGCTAAAGCAGTACATAGAAACTTAAAAAAAACCCACACACATACCAATAGAATATTTGCTGTGCCATATTATTTCTGGTCACAGAAACAGCACCGCGCTTCTCAATAAAAACCACAAACACGTCTAATATTTAGCAGTAATTTGTATTCACTCATTCATTTTATTACTAACTAATTCTAGTTCAGGGCCATAAATACAGGGACTGTATAGTAGTGGCTAAGTGTACAAGAGAGAATCCAGCTCCGGACAGGATACCTTTCTATTTCAGGTACTCACACATACCCACACTCACTCAGACTGGAGTGACTCAGACATGCCAAGGAACCTAATATGCTCATGCTCATCTTGGACATGGGAGGAAAGTGATGAGTCATGGAAAACCCACACAGATGAGGGAAAAGACACAAACTCCAGATGGACAGTGGCCCAGGCCAGACTCCATTTAATTTCCTAGTCAACTGTATAACAAATGTTCAATTTAACATCACCATTCAGGGACCTGCTATAGATGTCTCACTAACAGACTCAGACCAACAAGGGAAGAACATGGTAACTTTGATGATAAGAAGAAAAAACACTTCATCTTCACCTATGAACTATAGGTGCAATTTCTAAATTGAATGAAGATAAGTAGGTAGTATTATAGATACTTACATACATTCACATACACAATGTATTTAATACTAAGTGCATATAAAAAGAAAAAAGAGAAAGTAAATAAATGTCGATGCTCTGGACCCCCTGCTCTGCCCCTTGCTTCTATCAGTTGGTCTGTCTATCAATTTCTGCATGACCAAGGTCTACCTTCAACATCTTTCTTCTTCTTCCAAAGGTAATCAAAACATGTTCTCTTGGAGAAAAAGATCTTGCTAGAGCAGAGTCATCAAGCAGGACCCTACAGCAGGTTTCATCTTTGTTTTGGACCATTTTATAAGAAGGAGGAAATGCTTCCCAAACCTCACCACAGAAAGAACAATTTTGCTTGACATAATTCATGACCTCTAACTAGAAAGTAATTATGATTTCTGATAAAACACGAGTAATTTTTTGATGGGCTTAAATGAGATTTCAGAATTCTGGGAAGCTAAGGTTGTCCACCCAACAGAGCAAAATTCCAAAAAGCATTTTAACAGACATAATTTTTAATCTATACTAACAGTAATTACCTAACAATTCTTTCCTATCAAATGTCTCTTCTAGGACAGAAACCTTTGAATATTCATCTTTAAAGTACCTCTTCTCATGACAGTTTGCAAAAGCACTTTGACTTGCTCTTTATCAATTAATTTGAGAAGTTTGATTAACAGGAACAGGAAATCTAAACAAGAAAAATTATTTTTTAGCACACGATTGATATGTGGCTGCTGTAGCAGTTCAATTTAAATGACATATACAGTGCTATCTATTTTATGCCTGAAACAATACTGGAATATGGGCAATTCAAATAGCGTAAAGCAGTGTTGCATATAACATCCTAGCTGTATCTTCGCTCTACTTCCACAATGAGGACCCAGGCATATAGAGTATACTAAAAAGATATGTTAGAGAACTCTATGTCCTCAGCACCACTACAGAGAAGTTTAAATTCATTATCCTTTTGACCTGAGTAGCAGGCCACATTTCAACAATTCTTTGTTTTCATATGCTTTAACCTATTTCAGTCGCCCAGGAAAACTGATAAAATTTATATATGACCCCAACAGAAGAATGAATTTAATACCTGATGTGTCATTGACAAAAGCATTACCAAGTTAGCTTGTGACCTCTTGCAGTTTACTTTTTTGTCTACCCCAGGACCAAAAGTGCCGGATAATTACTTTGTTGATTCAGGACATGGTTTTTTTGGTATGTGTTTTTCAGGAGAGTCCCAAAGTAAAAAGAGAGAGGGGAAATAGGGAGTACAAGGGTAGATGAAGGATTCAACTCAAACTTAGCGGTGTAATCAATATGAAGCTAACTAAAATGTGGCCCATCCATTTTGACCTATACTCACAAGGATTATTTAAATGAAATTTATCTGCCATATTAACGATAGTTTAATAACACCATTTTCACTATTTTAATCCAATAATAAGATAAAGGACAGTTATTTAATTAGATGCAACTCTTGGCTCTTCCCAAGTTTTCAGTCTCCAAAGGAGGCAATATTTTCCCTGTGCTGGAGGAACTAGCTCATAGCTTAAACTGGATAGTCCCATCAATTCCAACTTGACAGAGTCACTAAGAAAATAAAGCTGTAAGTCACAAAATATTTACAATACACCCACTTCAGGGACTACAATTATAAAATTTAAATTATACTTCAGAGCACACACCCTGTCCAATACCTCATGCCATTAAACATAGATAACTCCATAAAATTGACTCAAGTTCTTCAAGGCTTTGTGAGAATGAAAGATAAGGAAGATCTGAATACACTAAAGTGAACATGAACTGTAACTAAGACAGTTGATGTGATATATTTTAAAGGTAACTTAATTTTTTCTACCAGCATTTCAAAAGGATTTCTTTTGTACCCTGTAAAAAAAAAAAAAAAACAACACAAAGCTCCTTATGCAATGCATACATATACAATAAGAATTTAAAAGTTTATGTTTAAAGATGTATCATGACTATTTTTATATGCTGGCAAACTTGCTGCCATTGTAATTTAATGTAACAATTCCAAATAATTCAATGGGCTAAGTGTACTGCTATTAAAATAATTAGATTGAGCTCTACTTTAAATTCCTCTCATTGCATAATTATGAGTATTACTTTAGTACCTAGAATAACACACTGAAACCATCTAAAATGTTCCATGCTCAGTTCTATTTAACTGAGGATTTACCAAATATCAAATATCAACAAAGAGCTCAAAGCAAAAGTAGGATAAAAATAAAATCTCAATTATCACCAATGAATTAAAACCATGAAGACTGTGTTCACTATTAAAAATGTATTTAAATTAGAAGCCAATACAAAACTATAATTAACATATATTTAAACATTTTTTAAAATCATGTTTAAAATAGCTCACTGTTGAAACAAGAAGTTACATTAAAGAGAACATACTTGGACTGAACAATATTTTAAATAAGATATTTTATCACACTGATAAAAGTTATTGAAACTGATATTTGAGAGGAAGTAAATATTATTTAACCAAGTATCCATCTCAAGAAATATAATAAACTGATCAAAAGATGTAACAAAGAAGCAGAAAATAATATCCTGAAAAGAAATTCAATAAGAGAATAGAAAACCAAAAAATAGGTTTATAAATAAAGTCCCTGAAATACACTTTCTTAGTAAATTCCAGTATTCACACAGATTAACTATAGCTGCCATGCTGCACATTACACTTCTAGACTTATTATGTTCTATAATTGCAACTTTATACGCTTTGACCACCGTCTATTCTATTCCTCTATATCCATACCCTGTTTAAAAACCTAGTTCTGCTCTGTTTCCATATATTTGACTTTTTTCAGATTCCACATGTAAGATGATCCAATGCTTTCTGTGTTTGGCTCTTTTCACTTTGCATAATTATTTCTGACTGTTACTACATTATATATACTACATATATTCTGACTGTCACGTCATTAAATATGTGTATCAAATCATGTTGCACACTTAGATATAACTCAATTTTAATTACAAATAAAATAAAAATGGGTGGGTCCTTGGGAATGGGTGGGTCCTCTGACCCAGTTAGAGCAATTCCCTCATAAAACTAAAAAGAGAAGGAAGGCAGTGAGTCAAGTAGAAAGGGTGACACAATAAGTGAGGGTTATACAATAAGTGAGGTAGCCCAACTATTGTGATTACTGCAACTTACTGCCTTGAAAGAGTCTTCAGATTGACAAACAGGAAGAGGGAATTCAGGTACAACTAGAAGGCTGCCTGACTGGAAGAGACGGGGAGAACAGGAGACTAGGATTCACAGAACACAGTATAGAGAGGAGAGAGCAGCACAGGGAGAAAACTGACAGTCTGCAGAGAAGTACTGTTAAGTAATTCCACAGAGAAATGGTCGTCCCCATGTGTGTGGGAAAACTACCTAAGGCTGGAGAAAGAACCACACAAATAAAATTAAATGTAATAGTGCCTGGTGCCCATGCATAGTCAAAAAAGCACCTGTTCTTACCAGTCAGTTTGGAAAACCTCAAGATTCATGGTGGGTAATGAGTTGTACAAACAGAAGGGTCTTGCATAAGTAGTGGGAAATAAGGATCAGTAGAATAAGCAGTGCTTAAGTACCTCTTAACAAGCACACACAAGTCTCACAGAAATAATTTTTTTCTAAGAAAAACCTGCATGATGGGACAAAACTCAAGAAGATTTATAAGTATATAAAAATACTCAGAACCCAACAAGGTAAAATTTACTATATCTGATATCCAACCAAAACTACCAGTCATGCAAAGAGGAAACAAAACATAATCCATAATGAGAATAATCAATAAATCAAAACCAGTGCAGAACTAATACCATAGCATTATCTCACATTAATCTTTTAAGCAATCTTATGATTTAGCACTACTAAGAACTATACTCTTATAGTGGAGGAAGCTCTTACAGAAGAGATGTCACAGCATCTGGCAAGTGTTCATGTACTGATTAGACTGAAAGATGTGACTTATTTTGTTAGGTACCAACAGCACTTTCATAATTTCCTTCAACATTTATTCTTGCTGAAAGTAAAGATGATTATGGGCTATTGTTCGTTTTTCTTGCTCTCCCAGATACACTCATCTGTCTCTTCCTTTGCTCTGGTATGTCTTATTTTACCCAAAGTACATTGCAAAAACATTTAATATTGAGTAAAGAGTTTCAGATTTGAAACAGCTCTGTTTTACCAACAGTTTTTTAGTTAAAGGGAAGTGGCTTAAGCCCTCTTATTTTTTTCCATCTCATAACTGGAGTCAATGCTCTGCAGAACCCACCTTACACATTATATAAAGTCACAAATAAAACCATCTTACACATCAAATAAAAGTACAAATGCGGAAGCCGTTCACAAACTGGAGATTTCTCTGAAGCTTAAGATTGGAAGAACTGGAAAAGGACATGTGTAGAAATGCAGCAGGGGTGGGAGAGATATTAAGGCAGAGTTTAGATGGCCCCATTAAAGTTCATTATCATACACACACACACACACAAACAACCTGTGGAATAAGATGCAACCTGAAAGCTGTTAAGGGAGCTAAAATTGCTAAGTTTTAAAAAGAGTCTGTTAGAGTTTTTTAGAAAATTGCTGACTAAAAGGTTTATTAATCCTCATGTTATCAATTTACATACAAGTTTCATGCTCTGCAGCATCTCAGGAAATATTTTAATTACCCACTAATTATAACATCATTGAATGGCTACACTGAGGCAACCATATAATTATGGTGCATAGAGCTCTGAGCAATTGCATGGCTGAGCACATTGGTTGATTACAATAAATCCCAGATCATTGTTGGTATTTGTCACCTGGTTAATGTTCCTAATCTCTGGATACATGAGGTAAACCATGACCAACATAGGAAATGGGGCCTTCAGAGCAAAATCCTGACTGAAGTGAGAAAGAAGAACATATATGCAATGAACTAATGAATTGGATTATATGTTCACTTCTATTTGTCCAGCCAACATGTAGTTTCAGGTAATTGTTCTAGTAGTGCCTTCTGAGCCTTTCAATCCATGAGAGGACTGAATGCATAATGCAATGAATTAGTAGTAAAGATGATTATGGGCTATTACAGAAGCCTAGTAGGACCAGTGACTTGATGAAATAGTGGAGAAGATTCAAAAAGATATTCCTACAAGAGATGATGTCAGTTCTACAAATGATGAAATTATTGCCAAGTGTGTAGAGAATTTTTGAGAACATAGTTTTCATAATGGTTAGTAAATTAGCAGAGAGAGAGAGAATAATCTTTTTTTGGATCTCCTGAAAATAACTCCCTAGCTCAAGTAACCAGAACAGTAATCATCATAGTCACGAATGGAGGAAATATTTACTGGAAGGAACCACTGTGAAAGCCAGTTTTAGATGATTTGATTCTGTCTACCATGCCCAAGTTCCTCCAGCAACCCCTTTGTGCTACAATCTTATGTAAAAGCTTCCCTTAGCAAATCCAATAATTGACCGCCACACTTTAAACAACAAAAGAATCTTGGAATCAATTAGGACATTAAAAAGCTGTAAAATGTTACTAGATAAATGTAGAAAATTTACTTTACATTCTCACATTACCTCCAAGACAGCATTGTTTTTGTTCTGTACCTTTCTCTCCAAATCTAAAACTTAAGTGCCTCTGGTAGTTCCGTCCTAATCATTTTCTTAAAGAAAGGTTGTAAATATTTCAAAATATTGAATTGATATTTTCAGTATAAAGTATATAGATTTCTCTGGAATTTTTTTCAGATCCTGGAGGCCAAAATCAAAACTTCAGTCACTGTGTAGTTAATACTTACCTTTGATATCTATGACTGGCTCATGATCAGTTCACTGAGGAAATGAAAAATAAGTAATTGAGTGTATTATATAGCTTAGAGCTATGTAAGTTGATTTCTCACATAGAACTATGTTTCTATGTGAACTCATGGCAAGGAAAATGACAGTCAATTTCCTTTGAGGCACCATGACAAAAATTATATACTGTTCTCTGCACATAGTAACATAGGGACATTCAATGAATATGCTGATTAACTTAAAAATCTGAATCATGACCTTGACATAGTTTTGTCTCTACTTAGAATAAATTAGACTGGGACAATGAAAACAACATAGAAAACTTAGTGTGATGTGAAAACCCAGTTTAAGGGAGAGATAAGAACATCTATGCAATGACTAATGAATTGGATTATGTGCTCACTTCTGTTTGTCTAGCCAACATGTAGTTTCATATGACTACTCTAGTAATCCTTGTTATACAGGGCCTTTAAAAACATGATGGAAGACAGTCTTACATGCACTGAGAACTCTATAGTCAAAGACATTGTGTTTTGAATATCAGAATATCATCTATTTTATCAAAGCTTTTTTTTTTTTTGCACAGCATTATAGAGTCAGTGCTCTCTGCTAATTTACCTAACTCAAAAACCATGTCTGAAAACCAATGCTCTCCATAGAGGTCATGTCCAGTCGAACCTTCCAAATTGCTTACTACATAGATGCATTCAACAATTCACCAGTTTCTTCAGTATTTATTACTTCAGGAAAAGCTCTTGTTGACATTTGTAGAGAAAATGTCAATTTTATGAAAGTACAAGTAAAAGTGAAGAGTTTATCATAATCTAGATCTTTCAGAATCCTCTATGTCAGTATAGTGTCTCTCTCAGTGCCTTGAAGACTACAGGTCCTCAACTTACTCCTTTTGAGAGATTTTGTAAATTTAGCCTCCAACTTTTACCAATGAGGTTTAAATTATTATCTTTGTATTCCCCAATATATGTTAGCATATCTTGAAAATAAGGAAGCAATACCTGGCCTAATCTATAGCTACTAAATAGTACACAGTATAACATATTTCACACTCATGCTAAAAATGGGATGTTTACTGTGTTTAGTTAAGAGGCACTGATGGACTCCATTTCTTTTTAACAAAATGTAAATGGAAATATTTATCCTTAGAACAAAGTGTAAATGAAATAGAGATTTTAAAAGAAATTTCTCTGTTGTAAAGCTTCCTGAACAGGCAAGTTCTTTAGTGAGTAACAGCAAAAATAAATATATCACCACTTCATATTTGATCCCCTAAAAACAGTTAAAACAATTTCCAGTTTTTAGTGGATATAGGGAATGTCTAAATTAAAAATGATAGATTTTTTTATTACTTTCCTTAGTGTGCTGCAAACTCCCAGCCATTGTGGACCTCCTGATGAGGTCACTACATCATCTTTCCAAAAAGTATCACATTAAAACAAGTGTGATTTAATCACGAAGTCCTTAGGCTCAAAGACTATTAAGTACATGCATTTATTCTAAGTAGAACTGTCTGGAAAAGAATGATGTTAGATAAACATGATTATAAAACAGTATAATAGATTATTGTTTAGGCATGAGTATGAAGAGTGCTTATTATCACTAGGACCCAGGACCAGAACTAAAATTCTCACTCTTCCATATATAGTTTTAAATATATATCAGTAAAATACATTATCATATCCTATGTAATTATGACTCTAGTAAGCAGAATATCTTTAAAACTTTGAAGAAATATAAGAAGTAATGCTTTCTATGTTCTAGAAGGAAGACATTTTAGACCGGGAGTTTCCATTTTTCTTTATGGTTTAAGCCTGAAAATACTTTGAATGTTCAGATGATTTTTAGAATATAACCTGGGACTAGTATAGCCCTGAAGTATCATCTCATATTTATTAGTATCCTAATCATGTGACATTCTAATGCCCAGAAATTTGTTTATACTGTCGAACAAATCTAACTCAATGCTATGTAAAGGCAATTCATTTTCTAAAGCTAAAAGATATTCTTGGAAAATTATTCCCCAATCCTTGAGCTCCTATCCTCTCAATCAATCCTTTGATCCCTCCCCATGAAGAATCAAAGACATTTGGAATTTCAAACTTTTTTTTTTTTTTTCAGGAAATTACTGTGGTGTAAGATGAATATAGAGAATGACAGAAAACTTTTTTTTTTAATTTCAGAAGAGGAAAGTATGAAATGACTGGAGAACTAGTTGTGTAACAATCTGTTCTCAAAGCAAATGGGTGAGGAGGTTCTCTTTGATGTGCATGAAAAAGCTATGCCCAGTCACCTGATATCAAAGCATCTTTTTTTAAAGACTTATTTATGCATGCAAGAACTGTGGTGTAGGACAGAGGTGTGGGAGTGAGAGGATTCACTAGCTGCAGAGTAGGGACCAGGACAAGTGGATCTACTGAAATACACTGCTGAGGGGACCAGCAGGCAGAGGTCTGCTGCAACAGAGCAGTTAACAAACAATGCTCGTGCTGAAAATAGCCAAGACGACGATGCCTATGAGTTTAAAGGGGTGTAATCTAAATTCCTGTGTGGTTGCTACTCTATATGAAGTGTTTTACAACACAAGACCGTTCATATCAGTGGTTCTCAGCACTCTAACCTTTGCTTTTGAAGCCAAACACAAGTTCTCAATTAGTTTTCATGCATTATATATAGGCGTAAGTATATAGGCTTGTCTGTAAATACAAAGGAATAATATCAAATCTAAAGCATAATAACTAGTCTTGAGATGCGCTGGCATAGTCCTTCATTAGAATGATTAAAATCATGAGGATGTATTTAGCATTAATGTGGCATTTGCAAAGAATGCAGATTGGTACACCCTTAACAGAAAATAGTGTAGTACTTCCTCAAATACTAAAAATAGATCTACCATATAATCTAGCAATTGTATTCCTAGGTTATCTACCTGAAGATTGCAAAAAAACACTAATTTGAAGGAATATGTGTGTTCCTATGCTCACTGTCCCACTATTTACAATAGTCAGGTTATGGAAACAACCTAAGTACCCAAGGACAGACAGGTGGACTAGAGTGAATATTAGTCAGATTCATTTTTTAAAAGGGTGAACTTCTGCCACATATGATAATGTGGATGGAACCAGAGGAGATAATGCTAAGAGGAGTAAATCAGAAGGAGAAAGATAAATATCAGATGGTATCACTTATATGTGAGAGATAAACAAAATGAAGATCAGAACTAAACCCAATAACATTCTCTAGAAGTCTGATTACAGTGCTGAGATAATCAGAAAGGAAGGAGAGGATGGGCAACAGAGTATGGAGGGGACCTGGTGGACTGTGGCTATGGGTAGTTGGTATTGTGCGGTGGCGTATCTGAATATGTATAATAAATGTTACCTCAAAAAATAAATAAAATTTAAACAGTCTCTCAGACTACTATAAGCACTAAATCAGCAAGACCATGTAGGAGTCTATCGTGTGCAAGGAAGTGATACTGGTTTGAAATATAATGAGGAGTCAGGAATTGCCAGTGCCCTAGGCATTAGCCCACACTGCTCTCAGCAGCCAGACCTTACTATTTGCATGCTGTGCTCATAGGTCTACCTGTCATTAGCTCTTCTAATAATTCCTTTCTTCTTCTTTTTTTTTTTTGTATGTATATGTATGTGTAGAAGAACTGGGGTATAGACCACAGGTTCTTCTCTTTACAGGAATCTACATACTTATTTTTAAAAGCCTAGTAAAAGAACAGTCTCTTCCACCAAGTCATCCATAAGTCTGGTGGGATTGAGTTTAATGTATCTGTGCTGCTTTGAATCTGTACTTGATTTGACACTGCCTTGTGACCTGTGCATATGTCTGTTTATACCTTACCCAATGTTCATTTATTCTCAGTCTCTCTCTCCCTTGCTTTCTCCTATGCACACACACACATGCACACACATCACAGATATGATTCCCGTGAGAAAAGTGACTTGACACATGGTAAATACAAAATACATTTTCTGTTGAATAAATGAAGGAAGACACATTTTATTAAAGTGAAAAGATCAGAAATTGGCTACTACTTATACAGGCATTATGAAAACAGGTTTTTTTGGCATTATGAAAATGGGAATTTTTTTCAGTGAACTCATGCAATGTAAACTGTTTAGCATGAGCGTGTGCAAATATGCAGGTACATATGAGGTATCAGGGATAAAATTATAATAAAACAAAATCAGCACTGACTGCTAGTCCAACCATCAGGCTTATTTGAATTGTGACTGCAAAGTGCATTATCAAAATAAAAACTAAACAGGCAAACAGGATGCATGCAGGCTCATATATTGTGAAATAATCCCAGGTTTTTTAAGAAAGCTTTCCCTCCTGCATCTATAATTCCATGATTAAAAAGAGTAAACAATAATTTTATAATTATATTTATATATTATATAAGTCATAAATATAATTATAGTATAGAAATTATATTATAAATAAATTATAATTTATATAATTTTGATATATTATTTAATATATAATTTTAATAAATGTTCTCTATTCCAAATAAAAATTATTTTGATAGAAATCACGGAAATGAATAATCATGACTGACATGAAACTAACCCTAGTCCAGACCAGTGCCAGCTATAAAATAAAGTGCAAACATGCCCAGCTTAATTCCATCGCATGAAGTATTAATTGCAGATACAGAGAACAGTTATGTTTTGGATACAGGCACTATAAAAGTATAAAAAGTAACTTATAGGCCAACTGGCTTGTGGTAAATACCACTTTCTTATAAAAATGATACAAGACAGAGAGAAAATCATGGGACGAATACTGTATAAGTCAAGATCCTCAGTGCATGGTGAAGCAACCAAAAGGCACTGACTGACCTTTCTCTCCTCAATATGACCTGGGTTTGTATCAGTACTATGCCCTTCTACTACTTACATTGTCCAACAGTTTGTAGCTGGAGTATATAGCTTAATTACTGACATACACAAATGCAGTGGCCAATAATTCTCTATAATTCTCATCATTCTCAATAATTCTGAAACCACTCAGCTACAGATGGAAGAAGGGAATCTGCTGCACGATAAAGCACTGCTTGGGTTAGAAAGCATGAAGGCAATCATGCATGCTGTGAAAACCATAATGGCATACTGCACCTGTCTGTGGCTGCTAAGATGATAATTAATAGGGAGCCAGAAGGTGATTGCTGTCTCAGAGAATTGATTATTGAAAGACTGAAAATTGAGGGCAGTGTATTGGTTCAAAGCCTTCTGTGCCACCTGGATTCCAATCACAGAACACTGAGCTTTTTATTAACTGATTGTGAAATCTTAAAGCCATTATCTTTTCTAGTCTCTCTTTTCCAGTAATGGCCTTTAGTGGCATTACATATTCCATCAGAATTGATCAACATTTTTTCCTGAATGTAGTAGTCATATCTTTAAAATCTTGTCTCTTTCTAGCTCTGTTTTTCATCAATTTGCAATGTACAATATTATAATATGCTTTAATATCTTTTCACTTTCCTTTACCTTCTTTTTTTTTGTCCTTGTAGTTATTTCTTCATACAAACAAAATACCTAGAGGAAATAATGTGGACAAAGGATATTTAAAAATTTAATTGAATTCAGGCCTTCACATTCAGGCAGTGATTATTTGAGAATTCCGAAAGTCCATGTCTTCCTCAGTGTTTTCTTAAATCCCTTATCACAAAATGCATCCATCAACCACAGGTGAGAAATTATCAATTTTATATTAAATCTACTACTAGAAACCAGTCTCTAAGTCAATTTTAGTAGATATTTCTGAGAAGGCATACATCACCATATTCCAATTTCATTGCTTATCCTATCCCAAAAATTCTTTCTGATGCCCAATTGTGTTAAATTCAGATTATTAGTGAACACTAATATTAGATTTCTAAGTGAATCCTTGTTATCTTCTTGAACAAATTATGTGAGAACCTGAGAAAATTGTAACATAATGGAAGAACATTACATTACATTCAGATTATAAAAATGATAAAACAGCATTAACAAGAGAACATGCTCTTCAGAGCTTGGCTTATACTGCAAACTGTTTATATTATTCTGCTTAGTGCATTTTAATTCTTGTTCTCATTTTTTTTAAATTTTGTGTATTTGATAAACTTTTAAAAATCTCTGAGATTTTATAAAAGTGGCATAATATGCCCCCTTTCATGAAGGACTGCTATGATAATTAAACAAAAATAAAGAATCAGAATGTCTGTGTGGTATAGGTTCATAGTAGGTGAGTATCTTAAACAAAGCATCAGAAACTGACCCGCTATAAAACTGTACAAAAGAAAAAAATGAACTATTTAGGTTTGTTTGCTTAAAAACTGTGCCATCGTACAATCCAATGAAGGAAAATGTCAAGACCAGGAGCAGGAGTTAGGATGGGAAGATGACCACAGTCCTGAATTAAAGATGGTTAGGGGTAGAACTCCAGGAGCTGTGACTGTTCTACCACATGGTAGTTACTGCCATACATGTAATATAGCTGCTGGTAGTTACTGTCAGAAATATATGAGTTACTTGTTTGCTTTATTTACTTAAGATCTATGAGGACAGGGAATATAATCCTGTACAGCCATGTGTATAAATATTTCAAGGAATGCCCAAGTCATCATATTTGAGAAATATGTGTTGACTTTAGTCCAAATTGAGGATCACCCTTGCTAAAAGATTATATTTGAAAGGAGTATGGAGCGCTGTTAGAATGCACACATACCACTTTAACGTCTGAGAGGTGTTACTTGACCTATACTCATCATTACAATAAATGCATTTGGTAGCTCTCTCACTGCTGTATCTTTTTTTTTTTTTTTTTTGTGATTCCCTCATAAAGTGAGAGAATAATGTTTGTAAGCTTTCACTGACAGCCAGTGTCTCATAGGACTCCTCACACATCAATGTATGTCATGGAAGTCCACACATACAATTGACTGATCACCATGGACTCTTACTGCCCTCAATGCTGTCTGAGGGAGTTTACGGCACTTCAGGCCCTTCTCTGGCTGCTAAGAAACCACCTCTGGCTTTGCACCACTGGCATGAGTGACCTCATACTCTTCTGCAGTACATGTGAATGTGTTGGGTGACATGAAGTATATGGAGACAGGCTTTTTCAGTGGACAAGGCAAGTACTCAGGATGCTGGCACCACTGGCACAGGCAAGACATTTCCTTACCGTAAGGAAAAGAGGGTTTTAGTTCTAAGGAAAAGTGGGTTTCAGTGTATTTTATAATTTAGAGATTTTTCACTTTAAATATAATTTCTAATTTAAATTTTCCAGTCCTTAACTTCCCTAATGAATATTCAAAATCAACGTGAACATGAGGTTCCATTTCACCCTTTCTGTTCCCTGACAGCCTAATTTTTATCAGTGTTTTCTAATTTCCACTCTAATTCAGGCACATATTACCTTGGACCCATGAGAAAACAAGCCAGGAATCCAGCCTAGAATGTCAATATGAACAGGTACTAACTGAGCTTAAAGACAATTCTCTCATGCTCTGAATTCAACCTCTGCCTCTTATGATAGCACATTTGTGCTCTCCTTGTTGTTTTATGTCCCAACAGTTCCTATAGCTATGCGCCAAAGACTGACCACACTCCTGAATTATGGCTAGCTTTTTGAGGTCATTTTGGACACCCTCCTTTCTGCTGACCAATGTTTGTCTCTTCAGCACTTAACCCATATTCTAAAGTCCCCACATCAGCCTCTCCAGAGTGCAGCAGTGGTACTCAGGGAAGGCTGATGTTAGTTGGTTTTGCTGTTCCTCTGTACCTGATTCCTATAAAGAGAAATGGCTCTGTTATAGATTTTTAACTAAAGTCAGAATCAGACAAGATATTAAGAATGTGAGTGGGCTACAGGGAAATTGGTTTCCAGCATATTGGAAAGTGGTAGCCACAAGTATTCATCAGAAGCCTATTCGCTCTAACTATGAAGTAGTCTTCTTGTACATGTAGAAACAAAATGTGGTCTTGCTGATACTCAATTCAGTCCAAAAGACAATCTGTTTCTCAAACATATTACCAAATGAAGTACATGAACTGTGTACATTGTTTATGAATCATGCTTCACTATTAAAGTAGAAAAATGAAAATAGTGAGGCTATAAAGTATCACCCACACGCTGTACTCCCCCAATGGGTCCTCGGGACACCATGATGCTGCTCTGAGATTTGCTCTGCTTTCTCCCCTGCATGGCCACCTCACCTATGATTAGAAGTTGCAAATATGGCTAATTAAGTCACAAATGCAATATTACAATGACTTCCAACCATAAATTACAGCCCACTATAATGTTGTACACATCCAGAAGTTGCCAAATAAAAACCTACTATTTGGCCAGGACTTTAAGACTCTCCAAAGAATCATTCAAACCAACAACTCCCATAGGTATATTTTGTTTCAGTTGAGCTTATGGGTTTTCACTATTACCTCATCTTTCCACATCTGTACCCTTGCTCTGTTGATTTCACAGCAGACTCTAGTATCTACCCCTAAATTTCCAAGTCATCTCAAGTTCCATGTGAAAGCTACTTCACAATCCCTGGTTATTCATCTTTATGTTGATCTCTCCCTTTCCCTCCCTCTCCCCCTTCGTCCCATTCCCTCTCTTCAACACTAATGGCACTTTATTAATATTGATTTTAATTTTTCTTAATCCACCTTTTGCTTTCATATTAATCATAACCCTCTTGCTAATTTCCATTGCACTATAAGACTTTTAAATTTAGTATTTTATTCTTCAGAGTCAAAATATGTTTGCTGACTTAAATTACTTATTTGCAAAAAGGAAGAAATTCCTTTTTAAAAGGTACAAGCAGAAGTTTCAAAGTGAATCCAGTAGCAGTGACTTACAGACTTTAGTGGGTAAAGTAAAAAAGAACTGTATTTATGAAGTCTGTGATACGCTCAGGAAATTGCATTTTTAGCAAGCAACTCAAGTGATTTTGATGCAGGTGGTTCAAGCACCACACTTCCAGAAAACACTGCTAGAGAGAAAGCACAGTTGCTAAAGAGATGAAAGGCAGGTGGTTGTTACTGGATATGACACATAATTATCCATAATTTAAAGCTTAACTAGTTCTGCCTTCATAAAACAGAAAGCTGGTCCAAGTGAAAAAGTGGTTGGTTAACTACCAACAATAAAAATCTCATGACTCGACAAGTGTATTGAAGGGAAATTACACTGGGCAGTTGTTCTGCAAAACTTGAGGAATGGATGTGGTAGAACTATTAAGGTGATCCTGTAGGTTTTAAGAAGAGGGGCAGAAATTTCATATAGATAGCATATAAGTAACTTACTTAGAAGCAGTCAAAACAAATATTAAATCACATGACATCAGCCTCGAACTTAAGATAGTAAAAGCACCATAGAGAATTAAAATGTCAAAAATGAACAAAATTTAATATTAACCACTTGCAAAAGAGGTATCTAATTTTGTATAGAGGTCTATCTTCTGATAATGATCTGATTTTCTGCCTTTTAAACTATTTAACATTTACTTTTAAACAAAACCTTATTTATTGCAATATATCCATATTTCCTCAGACCTAAAAAGCCTGTGAGGAGACAAAAAAAAAATCATAATTATAGCAATGCTTCTAGTTCTGCATCGCTTGCAAAGGATTTTGGTCCCATAGAATAATCCCTCTGCACTGCTTCTGGAAACATTCAAGAGATATCACATAGGCTCAAAAATAGATCTTTTATTATGCACAGATGCTTACATGCTTGGTATCATCCAAGTACCACTATCTTTGCCAAGTTCCCATCATCTTTTGTCAGTTATCACTCAATATCTCCTTCCTGGTCCAACAGAGGGTGTGATCTCCCTCGACAGCCTAGTCAATGGCACCACCAAGGTGCTAAATTCTGTGGTGTTCTCTTGCAAAGTGAAAGAGGATGCATCTCTCCTTTGGTTCATACTACATTATATGCACACAAAATTCTCTGAGTAAGATCAGCATTTTAAAGTTTTCAGTCCTTTTTTACTAACAAATGTATTAATTTTCATAGACCCTACATAGTAACCAGAGGAGGAAGGGCAAAAGTTAATATGAATTACATATTGCCTTCCCAATACTTATACATCCAATGTACACTGCTCTAAAAGCTTCCTATTCCTCATGTAGATGAGTTTCTCTGATCCTCCGTCATCATTTATAGGTATCCTACCTATAAGAAGCGAGAGTTTTTGTTTTTTTGGTTTATGTTAATCATAAGAGTTTAATCCAGGGCCTCCCTGGTGGTGCAGGGGTTAAAGTCTCAGTACTATCAAGCTATCACCAGCCACTGCAGCATGAGTTCAATCCACAGCTAGGGAGCTAATCCACATGGCACCACAGACCTTTCATGTCTCACCTGCTACTCCCCTCAGCAGTGTATTTCAGTAAATCCTCCTGTTCTACTTCCCTCTCAATCTCTGGTGAATTCTCCCCCACCCCTCTGCTCACACCTCTGGCCTACGTCCCAGTTCTTGTATGCATAAATAAAACTAAATCTTAGAGAAAAGTAAGAGTTTAATCCAGAGACTATCAACTTCCCAGTGGGTACTTAAATTATGTAAGCCATGGAAGAAATAAGAGTATGAGATTAAATCAGAGCTTGAGATTAAATCACATCACAAATTGCTGTGATGGCCTGTATATGTGTATGGCCAGCAGTATTTATAACATGAAAATAACTGATACTAATTAAAAGTAAAAATATGATAGTTGACATTTATTAAAACCTTATGTAGGGTCTTAGTGAATTTAACTCATTTACTCTTCACAAAATCCTACAAGGTACTGCAACAGTTCACATCTCCTGGGATAAAAAAAAATATGGTATAGTCTTGAGAGTCTCCAATACAGCACCTTTTTTTTTTTTTAAGATTTTATTCATTTATGCATACAAGAGCTGGGATACAGGTAAGAAGTGGGGGTGGTGGTGGTGAGAGGATTCACCAGAGACAGAGTGGGGAGCAGAACAGACAGATCTACTGAAATACATTGCTAAGGGGAGCAGTGGGCAAGGCAGGAGAAATCTGCTGTGCCATGTAGGTCCCCTCCCTGGCCCCGGGATCAAACTCATGCTGCTGTGCAGCAGAAGCTCCACACCCCTTCCACCACCAGGGAGGCCCCTACAGCACCATTTTGGATTCTATTCAGTTGAGAACACTGAGGCATGGAGTTCTGGAATAATTGAGGGGTCACACATTTGTCAATGGTAGAATTAATTACAAGCAGAGTCTCAGGTTCTAAGGTCTGTCTTCAGTAACTCTAACTCTAAAATCAGAAAATTAAATATTAAAATTCCTGCTTCAGGAATTTTAATCAGATTATCTGGTAACATCTGCCCCTTGTTTTCTAATGAGCTGGAGGTATGATGGCTGCCCCCTGCATCAGGACACACCCATAACCATTCTAGCACTATTCATTTCTCTCTCTAATCTCTGACAGGAAGCTCTTTAACATGTACTTGCCTTGTTTTTTTCTGTAGTGGAATTTAATAGACAGTCAAAGATTTCTCACATGAATGTCTCTAACCCAAGAGTTCAAGAGAGCTAGTATTCTGCAAGTCCTTCTTTACACACTTAAGTCACCACTGGTCCTATATGTTTGTGAGCTTGTGAATCAAGATCTAGGTTTTCAAACTAAGATCTGTAAAACAGCACATCTCAGATTATATTTGTGGCTATATAGTTGCATTACAAAGCATCAGAATAAATTTTGATCACAGGCATTGGATTAGACATACTTAATTTAAATAATAGCTTCACCACCTACTAGCTGTAAGAGTTAGAATAATTACATCTTAAGGTCTTACCCTTAGTGTCTATGACTGATTAGTATACCTGATAACACAAATAATATGCCCAGCCCATCCATACTCATTGAGTGATTAGGTGAATTTAATTATATAAATTAATTTTGTAAAATATTAAATGAGTCATCTTTATTTGTATAAACTCAATTTCATGTCTGAATTTTTGACACTTTAATAGAAAAAAGAAAGGTGCTTGGGCTTCCCTGGTGGCACAAGGGGTTGAGTCTCAGCACTGTGAAGCTATTCACTGTCACTACAGCATGAGCTAGATCCCCAGCCAGGGAGAGGACCCACATGGCACAGCAGAGCCTGCTGCTCCCCTCAGCAATGTATTTCAGTAGATCTGCCTGCTCTGCTCCCCACTCTGTCTCTAGTGACTCCTCTTACACCCTGCACTTCTGGCCTGTACCCTAGTGCTTGTATGCATAAATACATATATATATATTTTTTTTTAAAGGAAAAGTGCTTAAATTAAATTACTTAAGGTTATTTACAAACTAACGGTGTTACCCTTGTAGCTTCTAAACAGGATGTTAATACAATGATTAGGTGATTTGCTAAAACTATTTTTCTGATCTACTGATGCTTAGCTAGCAGAGATAACTGAGCATTACATCTAAGATCCTGGCCAATGACTTTATTCCTCTATAAATGAATGGATTTTTGTTATTTTAATATATTCTCCCTCTAACACAAACCTTGAAAAATCAATTTATTTGCCTGACAAGTATCCTTGTTTCTTTATTGACAATGTATTCACAGAAAGTGAATGACAGCAAAAATGAAATTATGATATACATTGTTTTCCTATAATATGTATCTTGCTGCATTACAAAATTTGGACATTGGACTGCTGCAATGTCAGATTCATGTGACCTAATACTCTTGAAGGTCCAGCCAAGTGTTTTACAGAAAGCAGACATTCAATAAATGCTTGCTCAAGAAACACTAAAAGATCGGTTGAATAAATAATTGAACGCATAGCAGGAAGTTCACTGTGTTCACACTCATTTGCATGAGATCACATACACAATCAGCATCAAGAGCAGAAGCAAAATAAAATAGATTAAGTCATGGTCTCAAGAGAACTCCCCTCACTTCCCTAGATTAGGGTCCCTCCAGATTTCCAAAGGTAAAGCAATGAGATGCAAAGCTGGTTTTAGCTAGTCCTTTGAGCATATAATAATTTCCTGAAGAGAACTTGTGAGGGCTTCATGACTGTCCCTATTAAATATACAAAGATTTCTTAAAGCTGAATTCAAAGGGGGATTTCTCATGGGCAATGGATATAATATCAAACTCCAAATGGCTGCCCTGTGCCACAGTATGGAACAGATGTATCCAGAGAATTCCTTGAATGTGTTAGGATGAAAGAGAAGTGGGAAGCAGGCATTGAGTGCAAAGCCAAGTTCCAGTGAAGCATGTGATAAAAGTTGAGATTATTCCATAACTAAAATATTAAGAGATTGCAAATGTACAATTCATAATGTAAGTTATATTTAGCAAGAATTATTTCAACAAATGCTTGATTTTTAATTAATTCCTTAAAAATATGGCACTTGTGAGGCCTGTTTATTTTTTAGTAAATGCTAGTATTAATTCCAAAATATAAAAATGTTTTAGTATGTTATCTATTAAAAGCCTTAGAAGTAATTTGGAGGAAAAAAAAAAAAAAACACTCCAAAAGATAGTGTAACAGTGGCTAAAGACAAAGGCTATTATAGATGGTGCTCCCTGGAGGGGGTGCTGGTGAGGGTAGACAGCCTCAGGGAAAATGTAAATAAAATATCATTGTGGGTGGAGACTGATAAGAAATGTAAAGGACTGTGGAAGTATTCCCCAAGATTCAGGATGTGGGATTCAGTGTTCAGGACTGAGAATTCATGATGCAGCATTAGGGATTTTAGCACTTGCAGATTTTCAGCATTTCCTGGGTTAGCAATTTCTGCCCCCACCACACCAATCTTCCAGCAGGCTGTTGTGGGTCTGGCCTCTGAATAATGTGGATAGGCCTCCAGCAGCCAATCTCAGAGAAGAAAGGCTCGGAGGCTTTGCAGGTAGCTGAGTGACTGTTCCCAGCTTTGCTGCTGGTATAGCTGGTATAGCCTGTATGGGAAGGTGAAGACCCAGAGCTGGGTGCCTCACTGAGCTGTGTGAGTGTGGGCCTTTTGTTGGGTTGTTCGGCAGCTGCTGCTGCTACGACTATTTTGTGTGTCTTGAGTGTTAACTATCTGGTGCTGTTCTAGCACATCTTGACAGCTCCAATGAGCATCTCCTGTCGGTTTCTTCTCTATCTTTATAAGTTGGATATCAGCCTATTGTCTGGCTGCCTCGAGTTCCAAGCTTTCAGTAATGGGAAGATACCACTGGACCATCCTTCAGGTGAGGTAAATGGCATTTGTGGCCTCAATAACTCTGTTTTCCCTGGTTTGTTAAATAAATCCCATCATTGTTGTTCTTTGAACCTAAGTAAGCTTGCAACTGTGCATATGGATGAAGATCTTAGACAGTGACCAGTAAGCTATTTGGTCAGTCCTTGGCCAAGTTTTACCGTCCCTTGCTGCTCTGTATCAATAGCTTATGAGGTAAAGGTAGTGATAATAAAGCAGATTTTTTTTTAATATTTCAACAAGATAATTTTTAAGATGCATTAGAATATGAAAAATCTGGGCCTCCCCTGGTGGCGCAGTGGGTTAAGCAACGCACTACGAAGCAAACCGCAGCCACTGCAGCACGAGTTCGATCCCTGCTGCCGGCCATGGGGGGG
>JAGFMF010012266.1:3337351-3350620 GCA_019455555.1 Galemys pyrenaicus
TGTTCTGCTCCCCGCTCTCTGTGGTGAATCCTCTCACCCCCCTATACCTCTGGCCTGTACCCCAGCGCTTGTATGCATAAATAAATAAATCTTTAAAAAGAAAAAAAAAAAAAAGAATAAATCAAAGAAAAATAAATAAAGAAAAATCTAATATATTGAGTTTAAAGTAAATATTTTTTTCTGAGAAATGGCATACTGAACAATAGTTCAAAATAGCAAAAAGAAAATTTTCAACAATATATGGTGACTCAGGAAACAGGTCAGGAATAACCCTACATACTTGGGCTGAAGTGATAGTGGGTTTTTATGACCTGCCATTTCTAGTTATTGAGTGCTTCTGTAGCTACTAGCCATCTCTCTTCAGTTGGAAGCCACATTCAATAACTGGAGGAATGAGTGTTTTATTCTTGAAGTATGTGGGTGGAGATTAGAACAGCAAATATCAGTGTTCACCAGGCACACTTGAATCAGAAAAGTACAAAATGTATGGCTTAAAAGATTTTCTTGAGGAAAATTATCAAACTCTAAAGGAAAAAACAAAAATATAAGGTCCTTAAAGGAATATGATAAAGATAGAAGGATTCAAACATATGTATTAGTAATATTCTTTTACAAAACAGAATTTAAAAAGAAATAAAGTTCTCTATGATAACTAAATTAAGGGAAAAATAGCAGTAAGACTGAAAAAGAATAGAAAGCAAGTGACTCAGAATTTATCAATCCAAATTGTGATGAATTTACTGAATTTGAATTTTAGAAGTTCAAATGAAATCAGTAGCTCTTTTACATAGGGTGGGGTAATACTGACTGATCTCTTATTGTTTTATGATGACAATTGTCGATTCAGAAACTATTAGAGTATTTACAATCATTGTAAAGAGCAAGACATTTATTTCCAATGATTTGCTTTTCACACTGAAAGTATCATTAACATTTAGTGTAATGTGAAGTTCTCAGTGAATCAACCAACCTTGAATACCTTTTTTAAAAAATTAAAGTTGTAATCATAAAAGCTAACAGATGAGCTAAAAATAAAGAATCTTGAAACAGAAAACCTATAGTTGGTATAAACAAACTGCAATTAGCACTGGAAACCAAATTAAATATACAACCAAGGCATCTAAGGGATGCCATGGATAAGGAGATAATTATTTAATGTCAATGCTATAAACTTTGATATTATAAAGACAAAAATGGGTGGGGTAATAGAGAAAATGAATGTATGAGTATATTTAGTTACATTCATTTTTTTACTCTTTCATGGTGAAAACTTTCCATAAAAATAAAACAAAATAAATATTCAATCTATTTATGGATTGTGTGCTAGTAAATAAAACCAAAGGTTTCAAACTGATTATTAGTTTAAAAATTGGACCAAAACATAAAATGGAAAATTAAGAAAAAATAAAAACCAGGAAATGTCACACATAAAGGACATACTCTAAAAAGATAATATAACTGGTATTTCATCAAAGTACACAAATCGTTCATTCATATAGGATACAGTAGGAAAATGGACTAATACACTTTATTATTTATTTATATCACCCTGAAAATTTAATGTAAAGTCTGAGTAAAATCATTACTAATATTAGCTTACAAACTAGCCTGGTAACTAAGTCTATAGATACTAATAAATCATGTATCTAAGACAAATGGAATATATTTTTTAATGAGTCTATATTTTAATAGAGTCTAAATGTTTTATAAAAATTCTCTTACAGTTTATTTTTATACCCTTTAATAACCAATCCTTGAACCAAACAGGAAATCAAAACCAAACTTTATAACACCTTGAAAACAGGGGCCTGCCTAGTGGAGCAAGGGGTTAAGGTGCAGCACTATGAAGTTATCCACAGCCACCACAGCAAGTGTTCAATCCCCCAGCCAGGAAACTGACCCACATGGCACAGCAGACCTCTCCTGTCTTGCCCGCTGCTCTCCTCAATAGTGCATTTCAGTAGATCTGCCTATTCTGCTTCCCACTCTGTCTCTGGTGAATCCTCTCACCTCCCATAATTCTGGCCTGTACCCTAGTTCTTATATGCATAAAGAAATAAATCTTAAAAAAAAGGACACTTTGAAAATAATAGTCAAAGTAATCCTGACTAAGGATTTAATTTAAATTAGTGAATTAGAAGACAAGGAAATAGTTATAATAATTCTAATATTAGGACTGCTGATAGAAGAAAAAAATTAAAAAATAGAAAGGGTATCCATAATAATCAACAGAAAGCAGGAGAAAATATGTTCTTACAAAATTGGTTATAGAAGGGCAAAATAAAAGAAAATACACACATTCATGAATTGTGCAATTAAATACAAATAAGTTTGATACCAGGTTAAAGTATATTTTTTTTCTTGAATAACATAAAATTAGTAAAAATATCTCAAGAAGAGATACAAACTTGAAAATAAAGGAAACTGAGAGAATTTCTAAGGGGTAATATCCAAATTTAGGTTCCATAACTTTAAACTTCAAGGAAAAGATAAGCTCAAAGATATTTAATTCTTATTATAACCTGAAGTAATCATAAGGTTTGACTGTCAACTATTGAATCTCTACATTCTACACCCAATTTTACACACAGTCACCTCCATTAGAGGATTTTCTCATCACAACTACTCCATCACCTCCTGTCAGCTTCCATCCCTAGACTTTGTTGAGCAGCCCTGGGAATGAGTTATAGCTGATACACAGTCATAATCTGGAGTTTTTGTCTTCTATAGTAAAGAGGGTTATCCTGGAGTGCTTGCTCCTGTTGTTAACAGATGCCTAACTCGTATACTCTGGGTTAGTGAAAGGGTTCATTTGTTGTCTTGGTGCTACTGCGGATGGAGTTTTGACTATTCTAGACTCAGGCTTCAAGTAGCAGACTCCTTGATGAAGACATACAGGTCACCCACCTAGTTCTCCCCAATAGTTCTTCTGGGGCTCTGGCTGTTCTATAATGTATTGGGCTTTCTAGACAAAGCCCATAATCCACATTCTATCCCTGCTCCTATAGTTCAACAATTGTGCACACTTTACCCTGGACACTGATCCTGTATATCCCTTAACCACTGCAGTGCTAGTCTTCAAGGTCCCCAATGCTGGCTTGTGCCCCCAAATCAGGAACTACAGGGGGTTCCACAGCCAATACCCTCCCTTTTGTGTGTTGCACTGCCCCAACATCACTGTAAACATTATCCAATAAAACATTGTCCTACTCCTCTTGCCTGACCACTGCTCCTGATGTGTACTATAGTAGTCTGCTTCTCTTTCAGGGATTGTTTACTTTGTTTTGCTGATTTAGTTATGAGTCTATGGAATAGGAGAGGCCAGAGTCTTCACTCTACCCTCTTGTCTGACTCCTTTCATCACAGCTATTGCAAACTACATTTTCTATTTGCTTAAGTCAACAAGCTTCATTTTTATCATTTCTTCTTCTTTTTCTTGAACCACATATCTATTGCACCAAAAAATCCTATTGACTCTACTTTTAAAATAAATCCAGTTTCCCCAAAATCTAGACCTTTTTCATTCCTACATCACATCAACTTGATTTAATTCACCATCATCTCTCATTCAGACTTCCCTATACCTTCTAATTTTCCTCACTCTGTCCTTGCTTCATTTTTTTTTTTTTATAAAAAGTGTGGGACACTTGGTGGGGAGGGAGAGGGTTGAGGGCAGATAGGAGCACAAGGGACTGAGGTGATGGTGCACTGGTGAAATGGTAATGGGGAATACATGGAGATTACAATTGATGTCAAATATATATAATAAAGAAAAAAAGTGTTCTTGTCCACCTTGCATACCCACTCTCTTGTTCAAAAAAACAACCAAGATAAACCTTTTAATGCAAAAATCCAGAACATGACTAGAAATTCCTCTGACAGGACTCCTTCTAAAGGGTTCTCATCTCACTCAGAATAAATACACAAATCATAAGACCCATATGATCTGGTCTCCTTTTACTTTCGAGTTTCCTCTCCTACTGTTCTCCCCATCGCTCATTAATATAGATATACCAATCTATTACAAGCCTTTCTTGTAACATGCAAAGAATGGTCTGGTCCCATACCCTTGTTCATTGCTGTCTACTTTGCTTGGTATATCCTTTTCCCATGTAACTGTGTAGCTTACTCCATCACCTATTCAATTCAAGTGTCTCCCTCTCATTGAGATTGTATTTATTTCTTATTACTACCATAAGAAATTACTACAATCCAGGAGTTTAAAACAACTTCTTTCATATTTGACAGTTCTTTATGTCAGAAGTCTGAGTATGCTCAACTGCTTTCTCTGCTCTAGGTCTCAACAGTCCCAAATCAAGTTGTCAGTCAGTTTCGGCATGTATCTGGCATCTCTGGGGGAAAATATGCCTTCAAACTCATTCAGGTTGGTAGTACTTCCTTGCAGCTGAAAGACAGTAATCTATTATCTTGCCAGCTGCCAGTCAAAGCCTTTCTCAGCTCCTTAAGGACACCTGCATTCCTCATCACACTGGCCCCTTCACCTACAAACCAACAAGAGTTGTTTTCCTTTACATGCTTCTAATCTCTCTGACATCTTTCTGCCATATCTCTTCTGCTTCTAGAAGAAAGTTCTCTGTTGTAACATCTCCCAATCATTCTATTGGGGTTGTCTAGTTAACTGAAACAGAATAATCCTGCTATTTTAAAAGTTGTAACCATAACTATATTTGCAAAGATTCTTTTGTCATTAAAAACAGCATATCCATAGCGTCTAGGGCACACATATTTTCTGATGGAAAGGGTTGTCTTCTTACCACCCTACCGTGATCACTCTGTTATAAATAGCAATAGCCTACATCCACAATACTGGTCCCTTTATTACTAATTTTTTTTCAAAAGCCCTGATGATAATTTAGTTGTTAATAATGTACTTGTTAGTATTGGTAAACAAATTATATATAAACTCCTAAAACAGAATTTTTGAAGGACCTCCCTGGTGGCACAAAGGGTTAAGTCAGCACTATAAAGCTACCCACAGCCACTGCAGCACAAGTTCCATCCCTGGCCAGGAGAGGACCCATATGATGTGGCAGAGTTCTCCTGTCTCACCCGCTACTCCCCTCAGCAGTGTATTTCAGTCTATCTGCCTGTTCTGTTTTCCACCTCTAACCCCCTCATCTCTGGCCTATACCCCAGTTTTTGTATGTATAAATCATTATTTTTTAAAAATGAATTTTGAATGCAAGGGATTTACATTGTTTCATTCACTATTAAATTCTGAAAAGAGTGGTTAATACACTACTATTCATATGTTTACTGGATGAGTGGATTAAATGGTATTTAATTATCTGAGGATAAAGAATAAATAAATCTCCTATATTAACATTTCAAAGTTACTGCAATATATTAATGATATTTGACAAAAATAGCTCAAAATGGAAAAATGAAGAATACCATAATGATTACTCTTAGAGAGAAAAATAAAATTAATAGACTATGTAAAAAGATAATTTATTGTGAATTGTTTAAAATATCTATAACCAAGATGCATTTAGTCAATATTCAAGTAATTCAAATTTATAAAAATGGCATATTTCAGAGCAAATGCTTCTGAAATGCATATGGAATCACAAAACGATTCTGAATAGCAAAAGCAAACTTACAAAGAAGAAACAGAATGGAGGAATCATACTTCCAGACCTCAAGATACATTATAAAACCACAATAATTAAGACAGTCTGGTACTAGAACAAAAATAGACATATAGACAAATGGAATAGAATTGAGAGCCCAGAAATAAACCCACAAATATGCAGACAGTTTATCTATGATAAAGGAGCCACAAACATATGCTGGAACAAGGATAGCCTCTTCAATAAATGGTGTTAGGAAAACCAAGCAGGAGGCAGGGAGGGAGGGAGGGAGGGAGGGAGGGAGGGAGGGAGGAAGGAACTAGAGCACAGCAGTATACCAGGCACCAAAATCAACTAAACATGAATCAAAGACTTTGATGTAAAATACACAGAAGAATACACAGGCAAACATTTCATTACATAAGTTTTAGTGATGCCTTCAGGGATTCATCCCCAAAGGTGAGGTCAACAAAAGAGAACATAAACAACTGGGGCTACATTCAACTAAAAAGCTTCTGTGCAGCAAAAGAAACCATAAGTAAAACAAAAAGACAGTCTGCTGAATGGGAGAAAATATTTTCATAATATACATCTGACAAAAGGGCTGATATAAAAGATAAACGAAGAACTTACGAAACTTTGCAAAAAGAAAACAGATATCTCAATTAAAAAATGGGCAAAAGTACTAAACAGACACCTCTCCAAAAAAGACCTTAGAAAGTCCAACAGGCACATGAAAAATGCTCACAGTCTCTTTATTATTAGGAAAATGCAAATCAAGACCACAATGAGACATCATATTCACCAGTCAGAATGATCCTATTGAAAAGACCAGTAATAAGAAGTGCTGATGAGGATGTGGAGAAAAGGGAACCCTCTTAGACTGCTAATGGGAATGCAAACTGCTCCAGCCCTTATGGAAAGTAGTGTGGGTGTCTCAAAACATTAAACATGGGCCTGGCATTCAATCCAGTAATTCCACTCGTAGGCATCTATTCAA
The DNA here is from genome assembly GCA_019455555.1 of Galemys pyrenaicus. NCBI lineage: Eukaryota > Metazoa > Chordata > Mammalia > Eulipotyphla > Talpidae > Galemys > Galemys pyrenaicus. The sequence goes on from JAGFMF010012266.1 coordinate 3,343,946, forward strand.
ATAATTCAAAACACTAACTGGAAAGGAAACTTGCACTCCCATGTTTATTGCAGCACTATTTACTATGGCTACACTATAGAAAAAAGCTAAGCGCCCCCCAAAAAAGATGAGTGGAGCAAGAATATGTGGTGTATATGAAAATGGAATTCTACTCAGTGATCAAAAAAGACAAACTCATGCCATCTGCAGCAACATCTACAGAGACTGAAAGGCTAATATTAAGTGCAATAAGTCACAGGAGAAAGATAAATACTGGATGATGTCATTAATGTGTGGAAAATAAAGTAACTAAATTAATAGATAAAGACAAGCTAAAAAACTAACACTTGATAGCTAACTAAAGAACTGAGACACCGAGAGAAGTGGTCTCAGGGAGGGGAAAGAACTGGGAGAAAGGGAGGAATAATGGTCTGTGATGGTGGACTATGGGCAAGTTGTGGTGGATACACTATGGTGGTAATTAGCTGATCAGGATACCCCAACATTACCTTAGTTAAAAATTAATATTAACAATTATAATTTCTTTCCTCAAAACTGAAAAAAGAACAAAAAATGAAAACCCCCACATGAATCAGTTTTAATGCTAATCTGAAATGTGAATATAATGAAAAATAAATTTGAACAAGTTATCAGAGAATTCTTAATCAGTAAAGTAGGGAGGACTAGACATAAAGAGACTACATTCAGTAATACAAGTTTCATAAAACTTTGATAATGGCACATGATCAGAAAGATTAATAGTACAGAATGTAAGCTTTAAAAACAATGCAAATAAATACGGGCAACTAATGACTGGCATAGCGTTAATTCCATCCAGTAATGATTTTTCAGTAAGTAGCATTTAGAGATCTTTAATAAATTGAGAAACAGATGAATATGGATCCATAACTCATTATTAATGCTCAAATAGACTCTAGAGTAATTTCAATTAAAATACTAAAACAATAATACTGCTTGAAAAAAATAGGTGCATATTTTTATGATCTTAAGTTACAACAAGGGTCTTTCTATGCAAGGCAAAATCCAAATCAAAATGGAAGCAATTGATAAATTATAGAAAAATGAAATAAAACTGTGCAGAAAAAGTTCAGACCCTTTAACAAAGGTAAATATGAAAGGCAAATCTGATAGATACCTCATTTGTATATATTATGAACATGAACTATATAAGCTATATATTACAAAATACTAATTTTTCTTTAAGTGGCAAAAATTTAGATACAAAAAATAGTCAAAGAAATAAATAGTATTGACTAGGAAATGAATTAAAGCAGTCTTTTGATGTATAATTAAAGAAATGCAAATGTCGTGTTTGACAGCATGTTTTTATCAATGAGATTGCTAAATATTAGAAATGCTAACATACAAAACTCACACGTTCTAAGACAGGTTGAGATGTATACAATCATTTTCAAAGATACTTAGATTCTCTATCCTTCCATGTTCCTATCTATCGTTTATCTTCATATACATGGGAAAAAACGCTCCCAAAATAGCACCAAAAAACCCTCCAAAAATAGTATATTTACTTTGCACACATACCTTTTTATCCATTTCAGTTACACTCTTGAACATGGATAATATATTCACACAATTGTGCAAAAATATAAGTAGAAAAATGATTTCACTCTGTGATTATGTAAACATAAATAAGCAAATTTCAATAAAGTGATGCTGAATAAATTAATGCACACCTATATAATGTAGAGCTTATAATAAATGAGGTAGTGAGAAATAGTTGAGTAGTTTGCCATGTTTTCCACAGTAAAAAGAATGCTTTATATTTAATAAATACCTGTGGGAAAATACTTTGATACTATGCACATACCGTTTTTCTCAAAGAGGAAACATTTACTAACTAAAATAGTACATTTTTTTGCAGTTGTTGTTATCTATAAATTTAATATGTGCAAAGTACTGTTTCCAATTTAATTATATTAATTCTATTTTTTCATATCCCTTTCATTGTAGTTACGTTAGTGATCTGTAATAGAATTATATTGTTGTAGTTGGTATTTCATTTTAGGCTCAAGGAACATCATGGACTTGAGAGTTTTCTAGTTTTTTCTTCAGCATATTTTGGAATGAGTTTTCCCATCTCTCTATATTCTCAAGTGAAAACCAGAAGCTCTGATCAACATTATTTTTCAAGAGAAGTGTTCTTTTAAATATGAAAAAAAAAAACACAAATAACTAAATCTCAAACAACCCCCAACTCATGAATACATCTGTAAGCATGCCTAATGTAATTATCATACTGAATTGCCAGGAAAAGACAAAATTCCAAGTATACTGCATGGAAATTGTTGGTCCCCAGTGTTAAGATCTTGGTTTGCAAGATTCCACAACTTGATTTAAGATATATTCAGTCACATTTCAAAATGCCATTCTTTGATGCCTTTATTTCCCTTTGGGCCCCCAATGATTCCCTCGACATAGCTGTGCCTCCATCAGCCTTGGTAATTACCCAAGCTTTTTTAGGTTAAAATAAAGAAAACAGCAATTGAATGAATATAGTTCTATTTTGGCCCACAGTGAACTTAGTTTTCTTTGTAAGTGTCTTTATTATTCATTCTACAGCTGCATTCAACTTCTTAACTAATGTGGAGCTTTAGGAAAGAATTTCTAAGTTGCTGGAGAATCAAAGCAAGTAATTCTAAATCAGGCTACACTAAGTTCATTTTAACTGTAATTTACAGATGTGTTCAGATTTTTAAAATGTATAGTAGCATATTATATAAGGACAGATTTCCTTCTGTATTTAAGTTTAACTGTCACTCATAAAACACACATAGTACTGTATTATCAATAGAAGGATTTAAAACACCTGACAACTGTTGAACAAACACAGTAATTCATTAAAATCTTGGGGAAGTTTTCTCTTTTGCAGTATGAATAGCTTTTCTTTTACTCCTGTTCAGAATGCTAATGCAGTGAGCTCATGATTACTGTACTGGAGATGTGCTTTTAGGACAGGAGTCACCCCACATTGCTGTTTCTGTTTGATTCTTTTGTTCTCTAAATATGCCACTTGTAGCAGAAGTAAGCAGAGATAGGAAGTGCACAAGAAAATCAGGCAAGGCTGAAATGTTTCTGATATTCTGATACATCTGAAAGGTTTTCCTTTGCAGCCCAGCCTTTGCTATAATATCCTTTCTCTGCTATGGGCAAAGTGACTGACCAGACAGCTACTTCCTCACTTTCTAGCTGTTAGGAATGTTCCTAGAAGTTGACAAGCAGCCCACACAATGTGGCTTGTATTATTATTGAAGATGGGCTGAGAATGCACTGCTTGCTCTGGTGCTCATTGTTGCAGCTATTGCTAATGAGATGGTTTTTGTTATTTATTTATTTATTTATTTATTTATTTATTTATTTATTTATTTATTTATTTATTTGTAGCAGTGAGACTCTAGACGTCCTATGACAAGTCACAAATGTTGTTTTCTGGTACAGATCAGATCATCCTCTCAGACTTGTCCATAAATAAATCTTCCACTGTAAATGGCTGTGTTGCATGTGTGTACTATCAATTCTAGACTTTACAATTTAACATTTTTTTTCCTGAATGCTTTTCAGGAGCATTAAACTCATTTAATCCCATTTAAAATGAAAAAAAAAGTCCAAGTAAGTTAAAAAAAATAGCCTACATTCTTATTATCGCAATCTGATATAACTTGTCATCTTTAACAAGGAACTCTTGTATGGAAATAAATTTAACATCAAAAATCATGTTTTCAAATAATATTTAATAAAATGAGAGCTATTTATAATTAAAAATAGGTTAAAAATGATTATGATCTCAGTTCTGTATATGTACCTATAGTTGGATTTCTAAATGTTAATCACTGGAACAAAAGAGTCCAGAAATAGACCCTAACTTGAATGGTAAATTATTCAGAGGATCAGGATAATTTTCTCAACAAATATCACATAGACTGGACATCTGCAGACCAAAAATTAAATAAAGAAACCTTGGCCTCATTCCATAAAAAGAAATGAACTCAAAATAGATTATAGACTTAAATGTAAATATTAAAACAGTAAAACTTAGAGGAGAAAATCATTATGACCTTGGGTTGGTCAAAGGTCTCTTGATATGATGCAAAATGCACAAACTATAAAAGATTAATAAAATAGACTTCATGAAACTTTAAAAATGTGCCTTTGGAAAAATGTTCACAGAATTAAAAAGAAGTCACAGACTGAAACAAAATATTGCAAAACAAATATATAATGAAACCTCAAATATTAAAATTTTAAAAAATGAAAAATCCAATAAAAGTTCAGCATAAACTTCTGACTGACACCTCAACATAGAAAATATATACAAAAACCACATGAAAGCATGCTGTCAATATCATTAGTCTTTAGAGATGTAAAGATATCACTACATATCTATTAGAGGGCTCAAATCAGAAGAAAGGGAAAATAACTGGCTGTATAAAAATGCTGACTAGGATGCAGAACAACTAGAATACTCATATTTTTGATGGGAATACAAAATCCAACATTCACTTTGCAACAAAGGCATACATCCACATAAAATCTTATACATGAAAGTTCTAAAAACTTTATTCCTCACTATCAAAAATGTGAAATAAAGTTCATCAACTGCCAAGTAGAAAAACAAATCATAAAAATTCTATAAAATGAACTCTCAGAGATGTGGATTCCTTACAACTACACTATGCTCAATAAAATTAGTCAGACCCAAAGGTTATACATTGCATGGTTTTGTCTACATGGCATTCAGGAGTAAGCAAAACTATAAGGACAATAACCAGATCATTGTTTGTCTGGGGGATGGGAATGGAACTGACAATGAAAGTATGCAAGGAAACTTCTTAGAATAATTAAAATATGATTTATATTCAGCATAATGGTGGTTGTATGATTTAATTTCACAAAATTCACAGATAAGGACATCTATAAAGGATGAATTTTACTGTGGGAAAGTCATACCTCAATAAACCAAGAAAAACATTAGTATTACCTATTACTTGGTGACATTCATCTCTTTTCTGTTTTATAATTTCTAAATTTTGTTTATCAACTATCATAGCATTTCAATACTGAAAAGGTATCTTTCCCACACTAGTTTCAATTCATTTGTTTTAAGGTAGAGTCTAAAGCTGACTTTGGTGCTAGCTGGTAGTCCAATGTCACTGACACACATAACAAATATAAGTGAAAATTTTCTCTGGAAGAATTTAGAAATTGTATTTAGAAGCCATAGAATAGAAAATCTAGATTGTAGAAAGAAAGGATCCTTCAATGCCTGCATGAGTCATGAAAAATCTCTTATTCATGCCCTCTTATTCTAAATTGATAACTATAGTCCCTTGTGATTTTCATTGAGGCTAAACAAACCATAATCAATCAATTCATAAAATGAAGAGACATAGATACTGCAGTTATAGTCATAATACTATTTAATAAATGATCCTTGGTAATTAAAGGGCATTCACTCTTTCAGCTTGCTACAATCCTACAAGTAAATGGTACATTTAAAAAGGCAGAGACAGCCAAACTTGTAGCAGATAAAATAAAATTCCAGCTAAAAATGCTAACAAGAACAGGGATGTTTTATATAAGGATTATGTGATCAATATATCAGGAGGATATAACACACATCAATATATACACCCCATGTGAAAAGAACATCAAAATATATAAATCAGCTATTAAAGAACATTTTTATTTTTTAGTTACTTACATTTTTTTTCTTATGTTTGCTATCTTTTCTAGATATAGTCCCCATAGAATTCCCACCACCAATTCACCCATGCACCATCACCATAGTCCCTTGTGCTATTCCCATCCCTGCCCTAATCCTAATTCCTTCCTCATCCCTGCAAAATGTCTGTTTTGTAGTTGTCTGTTTATTTTTGTTTTGTTTAGTTGTGGTTTTGTCATTGTTGCTGATATTATTATTTTTCTTTTCTTGTTCCCTTATATTCCTCCTATCAGTGAGACCATCTGGTATTTTTCTTTTTCCTTCTGACTTATTTCACTGAGCATAATCCCTTCAAGCTCCATCCATGTTTCTATAACTGGCTCTAGTTTGTCTTTTTTGATTGCTGAATAATATTCCATTGTGTATATAAACCACATCTTGATCCAGTCGTATATTTTTGGGCATTTGGGTTGATTCCAAGTCTTACCTATTATAAATAATGCTGCAATAAACATAGGTGTGTATGTATTCCTTTGAATTAATGTTTTTGTGTCTTTTGGGTAAATCTCTAGGAGTACAATTACTGGGTCATAAGGTAGCTCCATTTTTAGTAGACCGAGGTATCTCCATACAGCTTTCCATAGTGATTGGACCAGTTTACATTCCCACCAGCAGTGTAGGAGAGTTCCTTTTTCACAAAATACTTGCCAAAATTTAGAGTTGCTAGTTCGTTGTGTTTTTTTTTGTTTGTTTGTTTTGTTTTAATATGTACTATTCTTACTGCTGTGAGATTCTATCTCATTGTGGTTTTGATTTGCATTTCCCGAATGAAAAGTGATGTTGAGCATTTTTTCATATGCTGTTGGCCACTTGCATTTCTTCTTTGAAAAAGTGTCCTTATACTCAGTGAAACAAGTGAGAAGGCAAGAGAAAAATATCGGATGGCTTCACTATTAGGAGGAATATGAAAGAACAACAACAACAATAAAGAATAA
>JAGFMF010012266.1:3350670-3361226 GCA_019455555.1 Galemys pyrenaicus
AAATATAACTAATAAAAAAGAAAAAAAAGAAAAAAAAAATGAATTCAAAAAAAAAAAAAAAAAAAAAGAAAAAGTGTCCTTTTAGCTCTTCTGCCCATTTTTTGACTGGGTTATTTACTTGGTATTTGTTCAGCCTCATTAGCTTAAAGAACATTTTTAAATATGTCAACAACCCAATAAAATTAGGGGATTTCAACATTCCATTTACATTAAAAAAAAAAACATATCAACCAGGCATAAAATTAACAAGCAAACAGCTTAAGTGAGGAATCAACTCATGTGAGGAATCAGATCATATTAGCTTAATAAACATATATAGGACACTTCCCCATGAGTGTGTGTGTGTATTGAGTTCAAATTCCTCAAGTATACACGGAAATTCAAGAACAAACTACACATTGGCCAATAAATTCAAGTGCCAATAAATTCAATAAATGCCAATAAATCAAAAATATTGAAATTGTATGAAATAACTTTTTGATCACAAGTATATCAAGCTAGAAAGGAAGTGGGAAAAATCTCAAAAATGTGGAGACTAAGCAACACACTACTGAATGACTTAATGATGCTATTAAAAGAAAAAATTTGAAGTACCAGTGAGTGAACAAAAATAGAGATACTGCTATCAGAACCTGTGGGATGCAAGAAAAGAGTACTAAGAAGGAACTATATAGCATTATAGGGCCATATCAAGAACAAGAAAGGCTCAAACAATCTAACTTTACAACTTTAGGAACTAGCAAGAGGGACATGAGACCAAAATTCAGGAAAATGAAGGAAATAATAAAAAAAATTAAAATAAATAAAAATAGAAATCAAGAATACAAAAGATCAATGAAAATGAAAACTGGTACTTTGAAATGGTAAATGAAATAGATATGATCATTAAAGAAAAAAATATAGAAAATAATTAATTGACTCATTAACTAAAAAGGAAAAGTTAAAACAAGTATCACAGAAATACGAAGGTTAAAAATTAGAGGATAGTATAAACATTTAATGCCAATAAATTGGATGATCTAGATGAAATAAATAAATTCTTTATACATGCAACCTCCGAAGATTGACAAGGAACAAATAGAAAATTTCACAGACCAGTTACAAGTAATGAATTTGAAATAGTATTCAAAAGTCTTAGAAAAGAAAAGTCTAGGACCAGAGGGTTTCACTTGTGTGGTCTACCAAACCTTCAAAAACAAGTAATTCCTATCCTCAAAGTTCTCAAATTTGAAGAGAGAAAGTTTCTAATGCATTTATAAGGCCAAAAGTACCTGGTAACAAAAGCAGTCAATCAAACAAATGAGAAAACTTCAACACAATATCCCTGATAAACACAGATGCAACAATTTTTAGGAAACCAAATTCAACAATACATTAAAATTATCATAAACCATGACTGTATGGATTTTATTCCAGGGATTCAGGGATTGTTCAACATACGCAAATAAATTAATGTAATTCAGCACATCAACAAAAGAAAAAAATAACACGAGCATCTCAATAGCTGTAGAGAAAGCAATTGAGAAGATTCCAAATCCAGTTATGATAAAAACACTCAATAAAATGGGGATACAAGGAACACTTCTCAATATAATGAAAACTATAGATGCCAAACTCACAGCTACCATCATACTTACTGGTGAAAAAATGAAATTTTTTATTTTAACACTTAGAGAATGCGTTCAGATTATCACCACACAACGCAAGTATGCTCCTTCTCATCACTATTCAAACATTATCTGAAGTTCTTGATAGAAAAAGAGAAAGCAACAAAAGGAATACAAATTGTCAAAACAGTAGAGCTATCACTATTAACAGACAACATGGTAATACAAATAGAAAACCCAAAAGCTTCATTAAAAAACTATTCGATAATAATGAATAACACAGTGACAAGGCAGGCTACAAAAATCAAGTGTTGAATTCCTACAGGCAAACAATGAACCAGAAAAGAAAGAAATGAAGAAACAACCCTATTCACAATGACACAAAAATAATATTTTTATGGAATAAATTTAGCAAAGGACGTAAAAGACCTATAGAACAAAAATGTAAGACTTTTTTTCTAAAAAATGAAAGACACAAGGAAATACAAAAGTATTTATTTTTCATAAGATTGGGAGAATTAACATTATTAATTTGGTCATATTACCTGAAGCAATATACAGATTAGGCACAATCCCTACTAAATTCCAACTGTTTTATTCACTGAAATACAGCAAAAATTACTGAAATTTATATGGAACCACAAAAGAGTCCAAATAACCAAAGCAATTCTGAGAAAAATGAAGACTGCTCCCAGACTTCAAGCTATACTCAAGCAATAGTCATCAAAGCAGCATTATATTGAAATAAAAATAACACGATCAGTGGACTAGAATTTCACTGAATTTAGAATCCATAAATAAGCCACACATATGGATAGTTAAAATTTATGACAAAGTTGCCAAAAATATTCAGTGGGGACAGGAAAAGTTCTTCAACAAATACTTTCAGGAAAACTGGACAGTCATGTGCAAAAATGAAATTAAACCACTATCTCACATCACAAACTGATATTAATACAAAATGGGTGAAAGTCTTAAATATAAGACCAGAAACCATGAAATACATAAGGGAAAATACTCCATCTTCATTTTAGTTTGCAGGAACTCGACTCTAATGGCAAGGGAAACAAAAGTAAACGTAAAGAAACGGAGCTATATCAAAGTAAAAGCTTCTGCATAATGAAACTCATTAGAACCCTACCAAAGGTCAGGTCACTCGCACATCATACATGTAACAGGGGGCTTATATCCAAGATCTAAAATAACTCCTACAACTTAAGCACCAAGAAACAATCCAATTAAAAAATGGGCAGGTGAGGTAAAGACATAATCCTACAAAAAAAGATATACAGATGACAAATACTCATCATCATGAAAACGCAAACTAAAACCACAATGAAAATAAACTCTCATACCTAAGATAATAAAACATATCAAAAAGACAAAAAAAAATATGATGAGGATCTGAGGGAAAACAAACCTCCCTATACTGTTGGTAGAATGCAGAGTGGTTCAGCCTCTATGGAAAATAGTACGGCTATTTCTCAAAACATTAAAAATAGATTTATTCTGTGATCCAGAAATCTGTCTCCTAGCTATTAATCACTGATAAAAACTAATTTGAAGGGACATACGCATTCACATGCTCATTGCAGCACTATTTAGGATGGCTCAGTTATGGAAACCATCCAAGTGCCCAACAACAGATGACTAGATAAAGAAGATGTGGTATCTGCATACACAATGGAATACTACTCAACTATAACAAAATCTTGCCATTTATGATGCCATGGATAGAAATGGGACATGGGTATTGTGCCAAGTGAAATGTCAGAAGGACAAACGAATATACTTTATTTCACTCAAATGTGGAATATAAAAGACAAAGCGAAAGACCAGACAAACAAACACTTGAAAAATGACTGCAGAACCAAGGCCACCAGAAGAGTGGTAAAGTAGGAGCAAAGTGAGCAGGGATCTTAGTGAATTGTAGTGGAGGATTACTGGTGTTTTTGGATAGGGAGTGCTGTTGTAACATACATTTGTATGTTACACATGAAACATATGAAACATACCCAGTGTTATAAACCAATATTATTTCAATGAACACATTTTTAAAAAGTAGAAATCCACATCGTTTGGTGCTTTAATTAACAAAGAAAAAGTATCTCTAAATGAAAACTTAAGTATTCACCTTAAAAAACTAAATAAGAACTATAAACTAAGCCCAAGATGAAGTAAATAAAAATTAAAACAGAAATCAATGAAATTGAAAGCAAGAATAGAGAAAAATCAATGAATCCAAATGATGATTCTTAAGAGTGAACAAAATTGTTCACGAAAAGGAGAAATCACAAATTACCAAACTCAGTAGTGAAAGTGAATTACTGAAACAAAAAGTATTACTAGAGAAAGAAGTATGTAACTTTGTGCCAAAAAAACAGATTAATGAAATGTACAATTACTGAAACTGGCTGAATAGAAAGTAGAAACACTCAGTGAACCTATAACCAGTAAGGAAATGAAATTGGTGATTGAAGTTATTTTGTGAAATGTATAATTTCTCCCCATTTTATTTTAGAGAGAAACCAAATAAGGAACCAAGAAAAAAATAATTATAGTAAAAATCAAAACCATCAGCAAATACAAATGAGAGACATTATGTAGGGAAAGAGGAGTGAGAAGGATCAGGATGGGGTGAGAAGAGCATAAGAAACTATGGTGGAGGTGCATGGTTAAATTAGTGGTGAGAATTTCATGGAGAAATCATACATTGTACAAATATGAAGGATGATGTAATAGATAGATAGTATCATTTCTTAAAGAATGCTAGTGATTGGCCGCCCTGGTGGCCTAGATGTCAAATATCAGTGCTACCACCTGCAAGGCCCACCACGAACACCTGAGTCAATCCCTGGCCAGGGAGCTAATCCACATGGTGCAGCAAACCTGTCCTAGTTCCCTCGCTTCTCCCTTTACCAGTTTATTTCAGTAGATTGCCTCTTCTGTTCCCCACTTTGTATCTGGTGAATCCTTTCACCAATCCCACTACTGGCCTACACCCCAGTTCCTCTACACAAAGTTTGTTTTTTTTTTTTAAAAAGAATGGTAATGATCTTTAAAAAAAAAGAAAACTCAAAATAAAGTAGGCTAAGAAGTCAATACTACTTTGATACTATCCACAGATACAATCGCAGAGCAAAGTCCCTTATGCAGAAAAAAAAAATATTGAAATTCTCACAAAGCAAATCCAGCATCAGTGAAAGGAATATCAAACAGGAGCAAATGAAATTTTTACCAGGAATGAAATATTGGTTTAATATTCAAAATCAATTAGTGTAACATATCATTAACAGCATGACAGACAAGCTCCATATTTTCATAAAAATATATCAATTATAACTTGATTATTTTTTCATGATAATGTATCTCATCAAATTAGGAATAAAGGGGAACTTCCTCAACCTGAGAAAGGCAACTATAAAAAAAACCAAAAGCAAACAATCCAGTCAAAAAATAGGCAGAGGAGTTAAAAAGACACTTCTCCAAAAAAGAAATGCAAATTGCCAACAGGCATATAAAAAAAAGTTCAACATTTTGAACATATATCAGGGAAATGCAAATCAAAACCACAATAACATACCACCTCACTCCATTAAGAATAGTCCATATTAAAACACCCAGAAACAACAAAAGCTGGAGAGGATGTGGAGACAGAGGAAACCCCTGTTACACTGATTGTGGAAATGTAAACTGGTCCAACCACTATGGAAAGCTGTGTGGAGGTTCATCAGAACACTAAAAATGGATCTACTATATGAATCCAGTGATTCCAATCCAAGGAATCTACCCAAAGTCCTCAGGGGGAAGGAGTCCTCAGGAGCCTCATCAAGGAAATAGGCAATTACAACCAAAAACAAACAAACAACAACAACTCAACAAGAACAAAAGGTCAAAGATAAACTGAAGGGACTATGGGGGGCTGGGCAAAGATGGCGATGAGGGTAGAAGGAGCACAAGGGGCTGAGGTGATGGCACACAGGTGAAATGGTGGTGGGAACTCCCTGGGGAATACAAATGATATAAAATATAATTAAATAAATCTAATTTTAAAAAGAATAAATGAAAATATAGTTCATTTCCATGTATTGGAAATCCAACATTATCATGGAAATTCTCCCCAAATCGATCTACATATTCAATGTAACTCTTAATAAGATCAGGTTTTTATTTTCTAGATCTTGACAAGTTTACCCCATACTTAGTTTGTAAATGCAAAGGACCTGAAATAACTAAAATAACTATGAAAAATAAAATAATTAAAGAGCTATACTACAGCTAATCAGTGACATAAACAGTATGGTACTGGTATATTGATGGACATTTAGATGAAGGACTGAGATTAAGTGCCCAGAAATTATATTTATATTTATGATTATTCAGTTTTGGTTTTTTTTTTTTACAAATAGTCCATAGAATTCAGTGGGGGGAAAAATAGTATTTTCAACAATGATGCTGTTAAAACTGGATACCATATGCACAATATGGATCTAGATACTCCACAGCAATGTATCAGTACAACGCAAAACAAAGATTTAAAAATAAGAGCTAAAATTACAAATCTTCTGAAAGAAAACACAGAAGAAAACGTTCATGACCTTGAATTAGTTGAAAATTTTTCAAATGATATCAAATCACAGAAATAGGACAAACTGATCAATTGGACTCAAAAATTTTTAATTTGAGAGCTTCCATGTATACTGATTAAATAAACAATCATAAGGTTGGAAAAAATATTTTTAAATCATAGTCCAAATGTTGTCCTCATACCCAAATTATACACAGAATTCTTGAAACTCAATAATAAGATGCAGAATATATTTTTAAATGATAAAAGGATATAGGATATTTCACCAAATGTGATATGTAAAGGCATAATAAGCATGTGAAAAGATACTCATCATTATTAGTCTTTAGATAAATGCAAATTAAAACCCCAATGAGTTACCACCTTATGCTCCCACTTGAATGATGATAATCAAAAAAAGAAAAAGTAATTACTGGTAAATTTGTGGAGAAATGTGCCTTTTGTATTGCTGGTGGGAATGTAAAATGGTAAAACTGCTTTGGAAAACAATTCTTTAGTTTATGACTTCGAAATTATGTTCTCATATCTACCCAAGAGAAAAGCAAACACGTGGCCACACAAAAGCTTATATATAAATATCTCTAGCATAATTATACATCATAGTAAAAATCTGTAAACAATTCAAATATCTATTAACAATAGAAATGATAAACAAGATTTGGTAAATCTACGCAAAGGACTGTTATTTTTGAATATGAATGAGCAAACTACTGATAAAATTTTGCAATAATATATATATATATATATATATATAGTGTGGAATTCCATTTATATCACTGTTCCATGAAGAGGGTAAAGCTATTCAAACAGAATGCTGGTTCAGGTTGTCTGAAATTGATGATAGGGATGAGGATAGATTTCAAAAGGGATTATTTTGGGGTAATGGAAATGTTTTAAACAATTGTGGTGATGGTAGCACAACAATAAAATTTTGTAAAAGCCATTTAATTTTACTTTGATCATGTGTGAATTTACAGTATGTAATTTGTATACCTCCAAAGAACTATAAAAATAAAAATCTAAGTTAATATATGTATTGCTGTCAGTTCTTTTCAAATTATAGGGATTCTGAATAGAAAAACCTGAATTCTAACAATGTTAAAAGAGAAATTGCTTCCCTTTTTCTTTATTCCTTTTCGGTTGACTAGTTTAATGTTAACACATGAAAGTATTTGGATATTAGTGGAACCTCATGACAGCAGGCAGGGCTACTAACTGTTTCTGTCCTACATTCATTCTTTATTCCAGCCTTTATCAGCATGTATTACAGAGCACTGGATTATATTTTCAGACCTAATAATTTCATAAGGTTAAATTTCACAAAATGCACTTCACCAGATGTTAATATTATTACTCATCTCTACAATCTTAAAATATTTTGTGGGTCATTAAAGTTGGATAACAGGTTTTTTTTTTTTTTTTTAATATACGTCATTATTACAGTCTTCAGTCCTTTGCAATTTATTATGACAGATACAAAATCTGTGTCCTTTTTTAAAATGAGGGAACCTCACTTGATTCTTTGGTTCATACACCCAGAGGTTTCTCAATTATGGATGGAATATGACTGCAGATAGAAAACCCTGAATCTCTTCTATGGAAAGATATGATGTATCTGAAATAATTTCTTCAAATTTTTATGTTCCAGGTTCATCATCTGAACTCTGTTTTTTTTCTTTTGTTTTGTTTGCATTTCTTTTAAATTTTGTTTAAAACTCTCATTTAAAAAATATGGAAAAAATGCTTTTTATATAAAAATATATAAAAAAATCACCTGTGACATTTGTTCTATTAAGTGCACAATATGTCCATGTTATCTACATTTACCTTAGTTCATTCCTTTAAAAACAGAATTAATGTTTGTGGATGATTTACAGTTATCACTTTGACATGTAGACTTATATTTAATTCTCATAATGTTTCTGGAAAGTACATGTTATTAGTCCCATACTACAAATAAACTGTAGTGAAGAACAGTGTTCTTTTACACCATCGCTGTGAAGTTGCATGACATGTTTTAGGAGATATATAATAGGAGTCTTTATCAAATCAGTTAAGATTGCGGGACATTTCATCTCAGTCACTCAAGGGCAATTTTGAGAACCTGAACTAATGAAATAAAATCTACACTAAACTGCAGGCATTACTCATGAGTTCATTAGCTTGATAACCCTAAATCCACTGGGCATTGCCTGTAGGTTCCTGTGGTAAGTCAACATGTACAAAAAACTTTAAAAATCTACCTTTTATTTCCTACATTAAGCTTTAAATCTAACTGTGCCAGAACTTGATGGGCAATATTAAACTGTTAAGTATGAACAATTGTGTTAATGCTAATTGAGTGTTACAACAAACTCAAGTACCACAAGCATAGATTTGAGGGGTATTCAAGTAATCAGAATGAAGAAATGCTTTGAGTGACATTTTAAAAATAGGGAGAAAAAGAGAATCAAGGCATGAGGAATGGTAAAGATCAAAGAGAAGCAAGAAGCAATATGTGTTATCTAAACAGCATTGCACAGGCTGTTCTATTAAATGAAATGTCCTATTAGGAAATTAAAGATTAAAGCAGACAGAATAGGGAGTTCCTGGAGCCAAGGAAAGAATGTTGAAACTTTCCATATAGGTGGTAGAAATCAAATATTTCAGAATTACCTGTATCTGAAATTATTCTAAATTTTTGTAACCTCTCACTTGAAGGGAGGTTTTGAGTAATCATTTGCCAAGCAACTTGCAACTTAGATGCACTAGATAAATCCCTACAAGACAAACTACCAAACTGACCCTCTAAGAACCATCACAATAAAGACAGAGAATAATTGTAACTGACTTTTACAATGAAAACCATAAATTATCAATGAAAATAATTAAAGAGTTAAATAAATGAAACAATATACAAGGTTCATGAATTTTGAGATAATATTCTCAAAATGACAATCTACATATTGAATACAATCTATCCAATCCCAGCAAGCTTTTAATGTGGAAATCAAAAAATAATTCTAAAATGCATATGGAAACGCAAGGGGCCCAGAATATCCAAGACATACTAAGAAAATTCACTAGTATATGGAAATTAAGCAATATCCTATAGAAACAACTTTGGGTCAAAGAACTCAGAAAATTAGAAAATATCTCAAACAAAAGAATGAAATATAACATACCAAAATTATGGGATATAGTGAAAAACTGGTAAGAAGAGATTAGAGTTCATAGTTATAAACATACAAAAACAGGATGGATCTCAGATAAATAACCTAGCTTTACATTCAAGTTGCTAAAAAACACAGAACAATCTAAACTGAAAGCAGAGAAGCAAATAACAGGGCAGAAATGAATGAAATAGAAAATGTCAACAAAACTGAAATTTGTTTGAAAATGCAAAAAAAGCCCGTACTTTAAAAAAAAAAAAAAAAAGATGCAAGAGGACTCAAAAATGTAACATTATAAATTAAAGAGCAGGCATTACAGTAGATGTCATTGAAATAAAAGGTAAAACTGGAGATAATTATGAATAATTATAAACCAACAGACCAGGTAAAATAGAAAATGACTAAATTCCTACAAATAAACAACCAACCAACACTAAATCATGAACAAATGGAAAATATGAACATACCTATAACTAATGCAGAGATTGCACCAGCAATCACAAACTTCCGATAAAATAATACCTAGAATGAGATGGTTTCAATTGTGAATTCCACCAACACTTAAAGAAATAATGACAGTCTTCTCAAACTATTTCAAAATTTTGAAGATGAGAAAACCCTTCCAAATTCATTATATGAGGCTAACATTAACCTATTATCAAAAGCAAGGCAAAAATAGCATGGGAAGAAAATCATGGGCCAGAATCCTAGATGAATATATTCTAAAATCTTCCACAGAATACTAGTAGGTGTTATCATACATCAAAACTAAGTTGGATATACACATAGGAGTCACAGGTGTTTCAACATGTGAAAATTGATTCTTATGATATACCAGGTATACAGAGTAAAGGGTAAAAATTACACGATCATCTCAACAGATACAGAAAAAGCATTTTTTAAAAAAACTAACACTTTTCATTATAAAGTTCATCAAATAAGGAATAAAAAAAGGTACCATGATATATTATAATAAAGGCCATATATGTAAGTTTTTTTCCTTACATCAGATTCAGTGGTAAAGAACTGAAAGTTCTTCCTTAAGATTATGAAAAACCAAAGATGCACACTCTCCTCACTTCTATTGACAGAGTACTGGCATTCTAACCAAAATGCAAAAAAAAAAAAAAAAAACAATCAGGCAAGAAGAAATATGACATATAAATAAGTAGGAATGAAGTAACATTGCTCTTTTTGCAGACTACATGA
>JAGFMF010012266.1:3364746-3454894 GCA_019455555.1 Galemys pyrenaicus
GGAGGGGTGGGGGAGGGTTGAGGGAAGATGGGAGCACGAGGGACTGAGGTGATGGTGCACTGGTGAGATGGTGATGGGGAATACACGGGGATTACAATTCATGGCAAGTATATGTAAATTTTAAAATATTTTAATAAAAAAAAGCATGATTTTTAACTTCCTAAAAGATACTTTAGTTTAACTCACAAATTTTTGCCTTTAATCTCCTTTGATGAAGTCTTCAAACATCATTCTTAGCATGGGAGACTCTATACTTCTTTTTCTTTTTGAAAGTGATTATAATTCTTGATATTTTTTTTCTTTGTATTTCAAAAGATCACCAGAACCTCCAGAGAAAATTTCTCACATTTTTAATCAGAAATGGGGGAGAAAAGCACAAATCTTGAACAGGTTAAGAGGCAACTATGTAAAGAACAGATTCTCTGACAATGGGAACAAAACACCATAATAGACAACCAGAGAGTCGTCTTTCATTTTTTGACCTTTAATTGAAAGATTGAAGATAAGTACTTCCAGGGAGAAAGCAAAAGGCTGATTCACTTGCCCTCCTACTTAAAGCAAAAATGCTTCCTGGAAGCCTCACTATATAATATGAATCACTCTCTTGTCACTCTAAGAAGTTCATAGCTAAGTAAAATACCAGAAATGGATTGATGGTGATGTGACAGGCACTAGGGCTGGAAGAGGAGGTGAAAGGCCTCTAGATAATACATCTGGGCCTCCCTCAAGGCATTTTTTGTACAGCTGATGTTTCTAACCTAAGGGTTTTCTGTCTCATTGTATCTGAAGATTATTCTTTTAAAATCTCTAGTATTTTTAAAACATTCCAATATATAGATAAGGTTATGAAAAGCCAGTTCATTTTTTTGTCCTTTCAATTTAAACTTTCCCTGTACCTTTCTCTGTTCCCTTTAAAAGGGTATGCAAAGATAAGTCCTAAACTACTAGTTGTCTTTATTAAGGAAGTCATAAAAAACTCTAATCGTCCCTGAGCAAGAAGCTGCTGAATTTTTCGTTTTCTTTTTGTTGATTTGTAAGACTTATGAGTCTTACACTTTGTAAGACTTATCCTTGAAAGTAGACCTTAGCTCTGTTGTAGATCTAGGACACTCAGGAGGGGAAGGAAAGGGAGCTAGAGATAGTTAGGGAATGGCCTGGTGGAGAATGGTGGAGGGAACACTGGTGGTGGGAAAATTATGGTCACTGCACCTGTAAGGAGAAATCCTATACTGTGAAAAAATAAACAAGGATGTTTAAAAAAGGAAGAAGCTGGGCCTCCTGGTGGTGCAGTGGGTTAGGCAATGCACTATGAAGCAAACCACAGTTTGATCCCTGCCGCCGCCCAGGGAGGGGCCCCAGATGGCACAGCAGACCTCTCCTGTCTCGCTCACTGCTGCCTTCAGCAGTGTGTTTCAGTCAGTCTGCCTGTTCTGCTCCCCACTCTGTCTCTGGTGGATCCTCTCACCACCCTGGACTCTGGCTGTACCCCAGCTCTTATATGTATAAATAAATAAAAATCTTTAAAATAAATAAAATAAATAAAAAGGAAGAAGCTGCTGGAGACAAAAAAGGAGAAAAGTTGAATTCAAGCTAATATTTGAATATAATTTTACAATCTAATGACCTATTTTTTCCATCACTTTTTTTCTGTCACTCAAACTTATGTGTCTTTTTACATTTATTTACTATAATTCAGTCATATTTATATTATTAATCCTCCATAGATTTTAAAGTTTTCACTACCAAGGCCCATCATATCCCTAATGATAAGGACATTTCCTAAATTATAATTTTGTTCAATATACTTGTTATATGAATATGTAAATAATGATCATAGTGTTCGTTAGTATATATTCTCATCATTATCAAAACAAAATTTTAGGAAGGTTAAGGACATAGTAGTCCTATGTACGAAAGATCAGAGAGAGAAGACTTAGGGACTTCCCTAGTGGGGATGCCATCACAAAACCTTACGTGAGACGAAACCTAGATAATTGTGAGAATAGATGGAATAAAAGGGAGCTATTCAAAAGACATTACAATGGATGAAAGAAATGCCAGAATTCAGCAATTGATCATATTGACTGAAAAGAGACTGGCTGCCTCAGTGCAACATACATACTTAATAAAACCAATAAATACTTAAGGTTTTGAGCCTTAGAACTTAGAAAAATATTGATCTTAATTCACCAAAATGAGGGTGTCAGGAGAATGAGCTGATGTGCAAAGAAAGTGAACATATCTGGATATTATATGTGTACATGTACATGTAATATGTGTTTTCTATGCCAGGAATTATGCAAAAAGCTTAAATTCATTATCAAATTTTCATCAATGGTCATATGAAGTCCATGCAACAAATACTCTTTACACAAAGAGGAGACTTTACACAA
The DNA here is from genome assembly GCA_019455555.1 of Galemys pyrenaicus. Taxonomy (NCBI): domain Eukaryota; kingdom Metazoa; phylum Chordata; class Mammalia; order Eulipotyphla; family Talpidae; genus Galemys; species Galemys pyrenaicus. The sequence continues at coordinate 3,367,140 of JAGFMF010012266.1, forward strand.
AAATTAGACTTTACAGTGACTGTCAAACCCAGATAGGATACAACCAAAGCGAGAATGTGTACATATACTATCTTGAGACCAGAATTCTACTCATGAGGCGCCACTGCATAATCTGAACATCAAATATTATGAAAGAGGAAAGAATATGAGTTGTCCAATAACTTAAGTGAGAGTTTTACATTTTGCCATTAAAATTTTTCTATAATTCCTTTCATCTTACTCTGGAAGTGGTTACATAACAGAATCCTTTGCCATGTAATCCCATATTTGTTCAATCACTAATATTAATTCTAAGCAGATATTTTCACAAATATGACTCATTTGACTACTGAGGTAGCCATGATGAAAACAGAAAGAATCCTAGGTAACACTGACCTTTCTCCAGGCTGACACTGAAAAAACTTCTTTGATGTTTTACCATTGACTTTGTAAGTTATTTTCCACATGAATTTTCTTAGAAACTATTAGAAATATATTCATTTCCATTCTCAGGGGACAATTTCCAATTTTAAAATAAAAATGTTGAAAAGCAGTTTATGTTGTATTTAGTTGCTTTATGGGATGAACTTTAACAACTGTCCCTGAGAAACCCTCTCCTGTCTCCCATTTATCTAAGCAAAGATGACATTATCATTCTAGTGAAATTATAACTTTAGTAAATTTCCTGACTCATCATGATCATTCACCTTGCTTACATTTTGGTTATCATATCATCCCTCAACAAATATTTAATTACAAGTCAAATATATTTTTAGGAAATCACTTAATTATGTAATAGTGCTCAGCCAGTATGTCACCTAATAATTTGGATACATTTACCTAAATATCCAAGAAATAATTCTGTACTTATTTTTATTAGACGAGAAGTAGCTCTCATCTCCTAAGCTACAGTACTACCAAACCAGTGTTGGGTTAAGCACAAAGCCTTTTAGACAAGAAAAATTAGACTTTACAACAGTCATCTAAATACAAGGCCAAGCTTCTGGAAAGATAATTTGAAGTCAGAGGTTTAAGTAAGAAGCAGTCAATATTGGATAGTAAAGCTTGAATTTGGGACTAGGTGACAACAGAAAAAAGTTTGTGTGGAGTTACATGGAATTTTGCATTTCTCTACTTGATTGCTTATGATTTACTGTGTTCTTACATATCCTTCACAGATCTCAGTTCAGATCCCTGCTCTTGATATGTCCCTCATGAATGTTTACTGAATTGGATGGAAGTTGACATTCTGAAAAAATTTAAGTCAGATGGCAGAGAAGCTTATAAAAGATTGAAAGTTTCAGTCATGAAAGTAGAGTAAGTCCTAGTGAGCTCCTGCGCAGCATTTTGTCTTTATAGTCAATACTTTATGGTTACTTAAAATGCTGTTAAGGTTAAAATTTATGTTAAATGTTCTTATTATCAAAAATAAGGAAGAACAGGAGGGATACTTTTGGATATGACGAATATGGTTATGGCATAGACATGATGAGGTTTCATAGAGAATACTATTAACCAAACTTAAAAGTCATATACACTAGACATGCTTTTTGTGTGTCAGTCACACCACACTATTTTTTAAGGTCCTATATTCTGGCCTCACATGACGTATCTTGCCACTTAAAATCCTTAGCTCTGCTGCAAATCAATGCTGTGGTAATTTGGCAGGCTTACTGTACTCCCATGTTCCCTAATTCAGGAGCACCTGAAAGTTGTCAGTTTGGAGACAGATGTCAGTGTACAGCAGGGTTGTGGAGGAGGGAGCACAACTGTAGTGAGGCGCTCCAGTGCTCCAGTACGGGACTTCATTTCTCAAGGGTCATGTTTCCCACTGGTTTGCACACCAGATGCTCTCCAGATCTTGCATCCCAGTCCTCTGAGAGATTTCTGAATATGGCTTATATATTGTGAACTATAGTCTATTAGGGTTTTTTTTATGACCTTTTTAATTACTTTACTAACAACAGCAATTGTTTACTGGAGTTAAAAAAAAATAGGGGCACAAAGGAAGATCCATTACAGAGATATATTTTCTGACTCATAGAAAGAGTAAGTCTCTATATGCATTTGAGATGCTGATTGCCAATTGCAAAGTTTCCATTGACCTCTTGCCCAGATCATACCAGCCCTGGTCATGAAAAACATTTTACTCAGCCTGAGTTTGAAGTCAGTGCTCAGTGGAGGCATATGGGTATTGAAGTACTGGATTGTTATCACTCCAGCAGCTTCATAATTATTGGAGAGAGGTGCTCTCTTCCTTGGAATTAATTTTGTTTATGTTACAAAGGATACAGTAGATGAGTGAGAATAGAATCTTTTAAGAGTTTTCTAGCCTAGTAAAGCTTGGGTTGCCCTAGAAAATGGAAATGAAAATAAAAAGACATTTTAGGTTTTATAATTGTAAAGCCTTTTTGCTTCCAAAGAGCAGAACTACTAAGCAGAACTGACATTCCAAATGGATGGTGGCAGTAACAGCCCATACAATAAAATAGGCTCAAAATCTCTATTCGGAATCCATTAATTTGGGCTTTATTATAATTTCAAGTCACTATATATTAAGTCTACTTTTAGAAGAGGTTTACCACCAAAAAATGCACTAATGCAGAAGCAAATGTTATCAAAGATGGCTGCCAACAATTGGTTGTTTTGCAATTACCTTAAGAACATTTGCAAAAAAAAAAAAATTACATTAATAAAAATAAGTGATATTCATCTATTCAGTAAGATGTCAAGATGCTCCCTTGAGAGCTTGATATTTTGGCTTTTGTTAGTATTCACATTGCTACTGTTTATTATAAAGACAATATAACAAGTAGAAATTTGTATCAGTGACTTGGAAAGAATGTATTGGTCCATTCTATTTAAGAATGACTGACTTTTATTGAATGTTTAATATCTGCCAGCACTGTACCTGCATTTTGAAATTTAATTACCACAACAAATACAGCCTGTAGGTACTTCCTTATTATGTTTTATAGACTAAGATACCATAGCTTAAAAAGTTAAAAGCAATGTGCCCAAAGCCAAATGGCTAATTTATGACCCAGACAGGGAGTAAGGCAGCACACCATGTGTTTCTGACGCTACTGACATATTGTTTCTCTATTTCTCTGCTTACAATAGGATTACTGTGTACAATCTCTAGCACAGCAGTATCAAGCAATTAATAAACTATATTATGTAAATAAATCATCTGTGATTAATATATTCATATAGATCCCGGCTATGTATCAGTCAGACTTTTTAAAACCATATTATTTTTATTGTTTTAGGATTTAATTCCACAACTAATAGTCTTCTAAGTTATTTCTTACTCTATGGACTGAAGTTAGTGGTGATTACTTTCCTAAAGAAGTTAAATCAAAATCCTATAAGTCTGTAATTATTTTAAGACCAAGTTAAAATCTGCTTTGGTGAGAGTAGAAATAAAATGTGTTTCTTTAAATGTAGCATTAATTTACAGATCACTAAATCAAATTATTATTCCCTCAATGATTATGAACTAAATGACATTTATGATCTTTCTAACTTGAGTCTGGAGTCTAAACTTCTTTGGCATAGCAAACCGCTATTGGACCACACATTTTAAAAATCCCACTTAGGCTTTTACAAAATAGACTATTAGAACCTCAAAGGATCCTCTACTGACTCTGTTGTCAATAATTCATGGATTAGTGTCTACCCACAGGCTTTGATTTGATAGACTAGAAAGATGGAAATACTCTTTAAAAAAAGTATATATTAATGCATTAAAGGAAAATTCAATCTTTGTCTAGGATCATTTTTATACTTTTTTTTTTAAAGTGTAAGCAATTTTTCATCATTAAGAAGAAAATTGGCTCTCTGTTCTTCCTCACAAATTTCTTTCATACCCCTTTAAAAATGAAAGAGAGAAAGTGAAGAGAAGTGGAGGGAGGGAGGAGTAAAAAGCAGGGAGAGGAGTAGAGAGAACAAAAATAATAGCTAGGAATTATCAGAGGCCAAAGAAATATAGAGGGAATAGTGTTTGGAAACCTTTGCTTATCCTAAGGAGAAAAACTAAGGTTAGATGGGATTTACTTCTTAATGTCAGTGATTTATCAAATGAAACAATGTGGATAATAAATATGTATCATCTGGAAATCTAAACCTGGACTATCATAGGAAAATGAGAGCCAATAAAGTAGAAAGGAACACTGAGACACTGTAAGTATTAAGAGGTGTGATCCAGCGCCACTTTTTCATTAAATGTGTATTTAGACTAGGTGTCCAGCAACCAGATACGAAGCACTGGATAAAGACAGAAGCAAAGGTTCTTTGTAGAATTCAATAGTAGCTAAGAAGATATATAAAAATGCACTCAATTAAATAACTATATGCTATGGACTGAATTGTGTCCCCTCAAAATTCATATATTGAAGCCCTAACCCCCAACATATTTGGGGAAAGGGCTGTTAGGAGAAAATTAAGGTTAAAAGATATTATAAGGGTAGGGTACTAAATTGACAGCACAGGTGGCTTTTAAGAAGATACAGTGCCCTTTCTCCAGACACATACATCAAGGAATGGTCATGTGACCACAGCAAGAAAGCAGCCATCTGCAAGCCAGGAAGAGAGCCCTCACCAGAAACCAAAGCAACTCGCATCTTGATTTTCTACTTCTTTGCCTCCAGGACTATGAGCAAAATATCTCTGTCCTTTACATCACCTAGCCAATGGTATATTGTTATGGCAGCCCATAATGACATTATGTAAGGTATATAAACATTATATGAGACAGGAAATGATTTTGGCCCAAAAATATATTATAGGTAATTTAGAGAAAATCATTGCTGGGGTAGTCAGGGAAAGAGGTAGGTATTGAGAATTTCCTTGCAAGCAGCAAAGCAAGGATTTCAATAAACACAAATTGTACAATGAAAGCACAAAACAGAGAAGTGGGCTGAGCAAGGAAAATGATTATAGTCTGACTGAAGTGGAAGTTCTTGTAGGTTGATGGAGATAGATGATGTCATAGTATCACTCTTCAGCTAAGGAATCTGGAAGGAACAATGGAACAAGCTACAAGTTTAGGAAGTATATGGGGAAGTTACATATTAAAAGATTGTCAGGGATAGATGTAAGGTAAGAAGACTAATTTAAATGCTTCACTTTAATCACAACATGAGGAATATTACCTCTGATAGTGACAGTTAATAGAAGCTTTATCATCTCATAAATTAGGAAACAGGAACCAAGTTCTAAGGAGTCTAAGATGGTTCTTAGCTGAAGGGAAATTGTGAAAACACAGAAGATCAGGGCAAAATTATAAGGAAAATACAGGGAGGGCAACAAAACTGCATTTGTAATTTATTATGGAGTGAGGGTTTTATTTCCTCCATTGGGACTTAAATATTATAAATATTAAAATAACTCATAAATGTGCTTTCTTATCTAAATGTATGTTCTTCCAGTTCCTTATAAGATATTCCATGAGCATTTACTGTATTAGAGTTCTCCAGACACAGAGACCTAATAGGATGGAGATATAGAGTAGGTAGGTAGGAAGATAGGTTGGGAGCCGGAGGGGGGGAGAGAGAGAGAGAGGAAGGAAGCATGAGGTAGCATCAGAAAGGCATGGGTACTGCAATTGGAAAGGCCAAAGTTCCAAGATCTGTAATCTGATGGTCTGAGAGCCAGGAAAGCCAATGGTATGAGTTCCAGTCTGAGCCTGAAGACAGAACAACAACTTACTCCAATTGCTCTGCATTTTGTTCTAATCAGAACTTTGGTGGATATACCTTGCCCATACAGGGAGGACAATCTGGTTTACCTGTTCTGATTCAAAGTTTAATATCGTTCAGACACACCCTTGCCATCATATATCAAATACTGTTTAACCAAATATCTAAGCACCTGTGACCAAGAAAGTTGACACACAAAATTAATCATGAGAACCTCAAAGTAAAACATTATAAACCTGAAATCAACTTTTCCGTTTTTACCTCCACAATTAGAACCATTATTAATCCAGGAATCCAAGCTTCATCGACTTCCTCTCTCCATTCAATGGGTCAAGAATGCTAAATTATAAGAAATCTGCCCCCTCCCTTCTGTATAACGTCCTACTGCCTTTGCTCAGATCTCCATCTCCAACAGCATAGACTACTGAAAAGACTTCCTAGTCTTCCTTCTAACCATCACATTATACAAATTTCTCTACTACTATAAATACTTGTTTTCTTAAATGCAATTCCAATCATATTTCTGTTTAAATCAGTTTTTGATATTATTTCAAAGTAGGTCCAAATTCCTGATCATGACTTCATTCAAATCTGAGTTTTGACTACCAAATCATACCAAATAGGGAACATTCTACTTTCAAATAACAGGGGAAAATCTGAATAGTAAACATGATACCTATACTAAACTATCAATAATTAAAATAATCACTAGAACAGTTTCAGAGAGAATTGCTCCTGAAGAACTGAAAGATAAATCCTAAATTTTAATCTGGGAATATTTCTGTGATGAAAGGAGAAGAAAAGTGAAAGAGACAAATACAGTTTGGCTAAATGAAATTAATATGCTGATAATGAAATCTTAACCACAGATGTCTTCACCAAGTAATTCTCTAACTTTTAATTTTTATTATTCATGTCTCCATATCATGAACTCTATGCTCCAACCATTTGTGCAACTGTTGATCATTACCTTCTCACAGTATAGGATTGTCATTTCAATTCTCCAACAGTAGGCGCTGCACTTCCTAACATGTTGTTCATGGAAGTAAAAAAAATTGATAATTCCCAACCACTCCCTTTGTATCTTTCTTACAGAATCCTATTTTTATCCAGTTAGCAATGCACTTGGCTAAGAATTTCAAGTTCTAAGTTGGCTAGCAAGTAGGGTGACCACAGAAACTTCTCTGGGCAATGAAATAAAGTCTAAAGAGACTGAGTGAATATTCTATGAACGATCCATAAAGATGGATGGCACTTTGCGATTTTCTCACTCATCTCTTCTTCTCACTTGGAGTTAAAATGCTAGACTTATAGCCACAATGCAACAGTAAGAATGAAAAACACCTGCTAAGAATGACTGAGCAGAAAGCTACAATGAGCTTGGTGTGGAGGACAAAGCAGCAAAATTTGACTCGGGTACTTAACTCTGGCTTTCTAATTGCATGAGAAAAATTAAACTCTGCCAGTTTAAGTTGATATTAACTGTATTTTTTTTCCACCCAAATTCTCAAACTGAAACAGTCCCTTCATCCCAATATGAAAGGAATTAGATTTCCAGAACTGAAAACGACAGATAAAAATACAATGAATAAATTTAAGAAGCTTATCTCTAAAGTTATAAAAGCGAAACATCTTAATAAGAGTAAGAAAATCTATGGTTGTGGTAAATATGAGAACACAATTACATTAGTTTTCTAAGCACTGAGGCCTCAAACGTAAGTGACTTAAAGCAACATTAAATTATTACCTTATAGTTCTTTAGGCTAGAATTCCAGCAAGGGTCCCAGCAAGGGACTTAATGGACTAAATCAAGGGGTCAGCAGTGCTGATTCCTTTCTGGAAACTCTGGTGAATTACCCCCTTACCTTTTCCAGCTTCTAGACCACACATACTTCTTTCTTCATGATCCCTTCCTCCATCATCAGAACCACTTGTTGGAAGTTCCATTCGACTCTGACAACAGCCTGGACAGATTCTCCACTTTCATGACTCACAAGATTGGGGTGGGCCCAGATCTTAAACCTTGACTTAAGCACATGTACAAAGTCTCTTATTCACAGGATTTGGAGATGAAAATAGTCACAGATTCTGGGAATTAAGATGTGAACATCTTTGAGTAGTTGCTATTTTTGCCTACCAGAAAATCATATAAATTGTGAACTACATGACTTTGTTCACGAGTCAGGTTTTCTATAATCCATACAGACAGGTAAAGGAAGAGTCCTGGCGCCCTCGGTGACTTTTTCAGGGTTGTATTGATTTTTCTGCATCATTTTTAATGAGGTCACCAGGTACCACAGGCAGGAGGACAGGGGCGCCAGGAGGCTGGGAGGCCTCCGAGCCCATGTGTCTTGCAACCATCCCAGAGCAGGTAGGCTAATCATCCGTACAAGCAGTCTCCTTGTTGTCTCAGCCATCTGCATATTACCTACTGTACTCCACCATCCTCTACCGCGTCACTTCGGCTTCTCCTCTCTGTGGCGTCCCCATGACACCACCCTTATATGCTCCGTGTCTCAACCCAGGTGCACTCACTTGCACATGCCCACTTAGGCATGTGTGCATGATCTCAGGTGTTCATCATCCCACAAATGGTGGTGGGGGGGTGGAGGAGGCGGAAAAGCCTGATAACTTTTCCATTTAGCCTACACCATGGCAAATCACTCTCTCTGAGCTCTCTGTTGAGGCTGCGGCTGTGGCTACCGCTGTGGCTATGGCTGCTGAACTTCTCTTCTGCTGCCTGTTCCTGGAAACACTGTGACGCCACCCTTATAGGCCCAGTGTCTCAGCCCAGGTGTGTCCAGCCCACACCCGACTCCAGGCGCCCACATTCAAGCATGCGTGCAGGACCACAGGGATCTATCATTAATACTAATGGCAGGAGGGCGGAAAAAACTGGTAATTTTCATTTACCCTACACTGGTATTAGTTATTTCTTGAATAGAATTATGCACATTTATGCATATAGTAGTAGAGATAATAGAAAGATAGGAGGATAATAGAAAATAAAAATATAGAAGGATATTAGAAAAATAAATATCATATCACATATGGGAAATATTATACTGTATTTTAAAATTCCAAACCAAAGTAAAACTATTATATCAGCAATAATTTGCCTTTCCAGGGTGGATAATGAGCCTGAACTTCTTTAAAATTGGGAAAGCTGAAAACTGAATTAGGCAGAAATAATGAAAAATTTCTATTATTCACACATGGGTTGTTGCAATTTTTCAGCAGGACAGATTATGGAGGTAGAAAATTTTATAGAACAAATGACTACTTCTCAGTAGTTTTAAAAATCAGAAAGTGGAAATTTATACAAAAATTGTGTAATAAATATATATAGGGTCAGAGAAAGGTTATCAGGCTTTTCTGCCCTCCCACTATTGGTGTAATGATGGACACCTGCGGTCCTGTACACATGCCTAGGTGGGCATGCGCAAGTGGGTGCACCTGGGTTTAGACACAGGTGTATAGGGGCGGCGTCATGAGGATGCCAGGGGAACAGGAGAATGAGAACAAGAGCAGAAGAGCATGGGTGAGACAGAGGCAGAGAGAAGCAACAGCAAAGCAGCAGCCCAGAGAGAGGAAAGCCCCTGTGCCAGGGGTTAGGAGGCCTGCTAGCTTTCTGGCCCCCCGGTCCTCCTGACTGCCATGTACCTGGTTACCTCTAAGATAATGATGCAATAAAAACTGAAAAAAGCCAAGGAAGGCTCCAGGACTCCTCCTTTATCCTGTCTGCCTGAATCATCAAGAACTTGCTGTGTACCCTTGCTGGGTCACACATATTAAAATTCTGTACTGTTTATAATGTGAATTTTCATATATCGCATCCCACTTCATGCTACACTTTTTTCTAATGTTAAGGAATACTAACAAGGCATTTTTTTTTTATCACTCTTCTACTTCATCTGCTATGTCTGCTAAAATACCAAATCATTTAATTCTTTTTCTTTTTCAGAGAATCCTTTTTTCTATGTTCTTACCATCTCCACAGTCAATAGTCATGCTGAAGCATGACAATATTATTTAGATTGCCTATGGTTTGTTTTTATCATAAACCTTTACCCCCATAGAATGTACTATAAGTTACTGCCAGAACAATCCTAGAAACAAACAAAAATTTAGTAAGTATCCTAGATTTGTGACAGAGACACTCATTTAAGGGAGGCTTGAGAAATAGCCATCCTCCTGTTTTAACATTTAGGTAGCAGATAGTGCTGTTTTACTAGCCATATTATATAGCATTGTTTATAGCATAAACTTTTTTTATTAGCTTGTCAACTTTTTAATTGAAGTAACTGGTTTACAACATTTTGTAAGTTTCAGGTAATTTTTTTTATTATTTGGAAAATACTCTCTTTTCATGTTGTAGGGTCAGAGAATGATCAGGTCTTTCCACCTTCCCACCACTGTAATGATGGACACCTGTGGTGTTGCGAGCATTCCAGGGTGGGCATGCGCAAGTGGGCACACCTGAGTTGGACACGGGTTTAAATGGGCGGCGTCATGAGGACACCAGGACCAACCGAAGGAACCGAGAGAACCAACAGGGCCGACAGTACAGGACGAAGGAGCAGCAGCAGCAGCACAGAGAGAAGAAAGCAACCGAGAGGGTGAGATACACTGGGGGCTGGGAGACCTGCCCGCCTCCTGGCCCCATGGCACCCATGCCTGTCATGTACCTGGTCGCCTCTGATAATAAAAGCATAAAAAGCCACCAAGGGCTCCAAGACTCCCTTTCCTTGACCCGTCTGCCCAGAACCATCCTGAACCTTGCTCCTGTGCCGCCCCTTCCTGCCGCTACACATGTACCTTCCTACTTTTACCTTTTTAAGCCATATACACTAATTCATCAGCACTGTAAGTTTTCAGCCATTTGAATACAGCTAAAACATCTCTTCTAGATTTCATCAAAGCAAATCCCAGTTTTTCCAAATCTTCCTCCTTGTACCTGGAAGCTCAAGATTTCCCTGCCCTCCTTTAGATGCATCAAAGTTCATCAGTATATTGTTGGAGTTAACTGAGTCTTCTCTAGACCAAAGTATACACAAAGCGGGTAAATTTTACCTATTTTTTTATACTGCACATGATTTCTGAGTTCTGTGACTTTCATGCCATAATCACTCTGATGAATTTCACATGACTTGCTATCAATTCTGATTTCCACCTCCCTGATATTTTTCAATTTATACCTTTAATTACCGTTGTTAAACATGTCATATCTACTTGTAGAAAATACAATTTAAAAACACAAACTTGACATTTAAAGAACTATTAAGTATTTGAATTTGTATCTAGATGTAAAAATCGCATATTCTATTTACCAAGAGATTAAATTATTCGGACCAATCTTTGCACAAAGGACAACTAGAATTACAGAAAGACAGATGATTAAGCCTACAGGTGGTAAGAATTCACAAGTAAGAACTAAAAGATATAATGGACATAATAAACAGAATAACAGAGGCTGTACATATACTGGAAATAAAACCTACACGTTTTAATATAAAAAGCTGAGAATTTTGAAAGGGACATTACAACAACATGAAGGGAATTGGATTTGAAAGAAAGTAGAACTTCTAGAACTGAAAACATGCCAGACAAAAAATTAAAAATACAGGAACATTTTAAAGACGTTATCTCTCTGTAGGGTCAGTGAAAAGTGATCAGGCTTTTCCACCCTCCCACCGATGCCAATGATGGCCACCTGCGGTCCTGCATGCTGGTCTAATGGCAGGCACCTCAAGTAGGGTGTGGGCATGCGCAAGTGGTAGCACCTGTGCTGAGACACGGGCTGTCTAAGGGCAGCATCCCAAAGATGCCAGGAAAGAGAAAGGCAGAAGCAGCAGTAGCAGCAACAGAAACACAAGAAGCTAAAGAGCCCAGAGAGTGATGATATCCTGGGGGCTAGGAAGCCTGCCAGCCTCCTGGCACACCGCACCCCCACCCCCGCCCCCCCTGCCTGCCATGTACCTGGTCACCTCTGAAATAAAGAGCAATAAAACCCTAAAAAAGCCATGGGGGGCTCCAGGACTCAGTCCTCCTTGACCCGTCTGCCAGAATCATTGAGAACCTGCTCTGTGCCTTGCTGGCACCATCGCATAATCATAAAAACACTATGTAAAAAAAGTACACAGTATGACAAAGTATGCTTTATTCCAAAATTGACTTAAAATTTGCAAATCAATTCGTTTATTAAAACAAAGGGTTAAATTTACATGGTTCATTCAATGAAGGCAAACAAAGCACTGGATAAATTTTGATACCTGATCATTCTAAAATTTCTTGGAAAACTAGAAATTAAAAAAAATAACCTAAATAAAAAACAGAAAGAACATTCTAGTAAGCTACTGAACAACTTTTCCAGATCCATAAATAAAGCAAGAATGCCAACTGTGGTGCCAACAAGGGGCACAGAGCAAGTTCTCGATGATTCTGAGCAGACGGGTCAAGGAGGAGTACCAGAGTCCTCAGTGGCTTTTTCAGGCTTTTATTGATATTTACATAAGCGGTGACCATGTACACTGCAGGCAGGGAGGCCGGGGACCAGGAGTCTGGCAGGCCTCCGAATCCCCAGGACGTCTTCACTCTCTGGGCTCTCTAGCCTCTTGTCTCTGCTACTGCTGCTGCTTCTCTCTGCCTCACTCTCCTCTCTTTTCTTTCTCCTCTTTGTCTGCTTGTCTTCTCTGCTGGAATCCTCGTGATGCCGCCCTTATATGCCCCATGTGTCAATCCAGGTGCACTCACTTGCACATGCCCACTCAGGCATGCCTGCAGGACCGCAGGTGTCCATCATCACACCAATGGCGGGAGGGCAAAAGCCTGATCACTTTTCCATTTACCCTCCATCAACTATCCTATGGTGAGCACAAAAAGCCATAAAAAAACTTCCACTTCTGGTTAAGACTGAGTAGCTCTATTTCTCTTAGCTCCTACCTCTTACAACTAAAAACTCAATACAACACAATAGACAAGCACAGGAAGATTAGGAAAATATAGCAACAAGACAACAGACTGCCTTGAGACTGGTGGTAGAGTAATGGCAGAGCAGTGAGTTTCCTGGTTTCATTATTGCTTCCCATATTCCAGGTGTATGACACTGCAGAAGACTTCAACCAGAACCTGCAGCACACCCAGATAAATAAGTCCCAAGAAAATCCTGTTTTGCTTAGTCAAAGAACAAGAAATGGTGTGGCTAACAGAAAAGGTCTTTCTTACAACGCAATACCCACCCTGCTATAGTCAAATACCAACATCACCACCCCTAAAAGTTTTCAGGGATCTGAACAGGAATCTTCTCTATTATGCAACCCAGCCCTCCCTGGCAGAACCAGGCAGTGACTCCAATAGGTCCAATCTGGGAGCTAATAATTTTATCTCCTACCTGATCAAAGATGGTAGCACATCAATTCCCACTTTAAGTAGTGTCAGCTGAGTGAATTTTCTGTCCACTCTATACCAGCAGCAGAAAGTGACACGCTGATTCCCCGATCGCTCACTTGGTATTAGTAAATGGTGCTACAGTTATTCTACCAGACTAAGGCCAGTGAGATCCAAGCAGGAGGCTGAAATTTAACCTATCCCCAGAAGCCATGAGACAGAACAAAACACTATGAGTCAAAACTAGTCATTACACTTAACAGTGTTACCTGGGACACTTGGAAAACTGAACCTGTACAACCCCGCAGCAACAATGAGAACTGAATGAGTACAACGTGAGGCTGAATAATGGGAATATTAGATATATCCCACTGTCAGTGAAGTCCATCTGGAGATTTGAGCCTCTAGTCCACCTAGCCATAAGAAGGCAAAATAGGGTACTTGGCAGCAAGAAGGTTTAGTTTGTATTCTGCTTCCTTTGCTCCCCTCTACTGGTATCAGTGAGGCCCAGCAGGAAGTTGAGGTTAAATAAAAAAGGTAACAAGGAGGTGCATACATAGGTACTGCAGTTCATCTACAGTCCATCAATGAGGCAGAAGGGGAACTGAAACTGCAACAAGGCAGTGCCAGTTGGCGCTCTCCTTTCGCTAAGTAAGTGATGGCAGGGCCTGGCCTGAAGCTTAACAGACACATACACCTATCTCCAGTCTATCTCAATAGGGCAACTACCTGCTACAAGAAGTATCTACAGTATTCAAAGTTTCATATGTAATGTCATAATGTAACATTTAGGTACAATCAAAAATCACTCATTTTAACAAATATCTTGGAAAACACAATCTGAATAAAAAAGATAATAGATGTCTATACTATTATAAATCACATGTTGGAATGACCTGAAAAGAATTTGAAAGCCTAAATTATAAAATGCTTGGAGAGGCCATTGTGAAGCTCCTTTAAACAGGTGAAAATATAAACAAACAAATGGAAGTGATAACAAAGAATTGAATAGAAATTTTAAAAACTGAAAAATATAAAACAAATTTAAAAATCGCTTCATGGGCTCAATAGTAGAGTGGAGACCACTGAGGCCAGATTATGTAAACCTGACAAAGTAATCTCAACAAAAGAAAGATCTCCAACTGAAAAAAAGAACAGTATGTGGGACAAAAATAAAAGAGTCAACATTAGTATAATTAAAATCCTAAAGATTTGGGAGAGAGTGGAAATGAAAAAGTATTCAAAGAAATAATGACTGAAAACGCCTCAAATTTGATGAGCTAAAGCTAAAGAGTAGATTTGATAAAAGATATAAATCAGGATATATATCTAGTTTGTTCTATTTGCATACTGATTTTTTCCAGCAACATTCATTGAAGAGACAATTTTCTTCACTGAGTATTATTTGTCTCCTACTCAAATATAGTAGGAGTTGACTGAATGTGCAGGGGTTTATTTCTAGAATCTTTATTCTATCCCATTGGTCTATGTGTCTGTTTTACTCCAGTACCATATTGTTTTGATCACTACATCTTTGTAATAAAGTTTAAATCAGAAAGAAAAAAACACAAATTAAAATTAAGAATTTATAAAATATTTTTATTGGAAGGTAACATGATTGTGTGTAAGAAATAATATCCAAAGTTGCAGAATACACATCGAATTCAAAAAAAGTTTCCACATCAGCATCACACATTTATAAATGGAAATTTAAATACACACATACATATATGTGTGCTCAGAAGTAAATATAATATGTACCAGAACTCAACAGTAAAAAATATGAAAACATTACTTATAATGTGAAATAATTTAACAGCTTAATTTTTAAGTATTAGGAAACTCCATATGAGAAGGAGGATAAATCTTCTTTAAATTTATCTTTAAATCTTCTATGAATATAGAAGACTGCAGGGAGTGTAAAGTGTAAAACATTTGAAAATTGATATATACGTGGAAAGAACCTAGATTAGCCAAGCAATCTTTACGTTGAACAATGAAGTTGGAGTAATTATACTCTAAGATTTCTAGACTTATTCTAAATCTAGAGTAATTAGAAAAGTGTTGTTTGAATACATATATAGAAAAACAAACCAATGCAATTGATGGGACAAAGCTGAAAACACATGAATATCATATATTTACAGTCAACTGTAAATATGCACAAGTTTATTCAAGATAAATCACAGACAAGGAAACGATAAAGTTTCTAGAATAACTCTGGGTGTGATCAAAACTGGTGTAGTCAAAAGATCTCTTAGTACTCAAAACTGATAATCATAAGATAAAAGATCATTTAGTTTCATGAAAATTAGATTGTTTTTATCAATCAGTATACACCATTAACTAAATAAGAAGACAGATCACAGACTGGGTATAGATATTGCAATTCACATAGCCAGCAAAGTACTCGTAATCAGAATATAAAATGTACTCCTGCAAAAAATTTTAAAAATGAAAATAATTTTAAGTATTATATAGACACTTCATATAAGGGAATCCAAATGATCAATTAAAATAGAAAAATGCAGTCAGCACCCTTACTTTAAAAGGTAACAAAAAAACGCAATTCATAATTTGATATTACTACATTTCTTCCCTGAAGACTCATATTACAAAAAGTGACAATATCAATGGTGTTAAGGATATGAAATAACATGAACTCTCAAAAATCACCTATAGGGAAGTAAATATTTACCACCACTTTGAGAAATACTTGGGTAATATCTGCCTAGGTAATCCAACTCCTACCCATACCCACAAGAGAAAGGAGTGCTTAAATTCCCCCCAAGTGCATGCAACGGAATGTTTTATAATACTCTGAAACTGGAAGCAACTCTAGTTTCTACCAATAGTAGATTCAATTAATAAATCATGGATTATTGATACACTATAATATTTATTATATCGATATAATAAATTGTGATGTTATAGCACAATAAAAATAATTTATTTCCACATAAAACAACATGGATGAATCTTATGGCTATTGTTTTGAGTGAAATATGTTGGGTACCAAATATAAAAATAACTCCATTTTCATTAATTTCAGAATGTACAATACTAATTAATAGTGATAATACATCAGAATGTTGCTTACCATTGACATGAATCCTCCAGGTGTTTAGAAATGTTCTATATTTTAAAAGTAGTATAATACATTAAGATAATTATTTGATTTCACATTTAATATTAATACATTTTATACAATCCACCATATGTAAATTATACTTCAAGAAAACAAGTTTTTAAAATGATAAAAACTTTTGATATTATCTTTCTCCCAGGGGGTTTAAGTTTTTAGAAAAAACAAAAAAAAACTTTCTATAAAACAAACAGACTACTGGCAGAGCACTGTGATCTATGGAGGTATGATTTCAGATCTCCCTCTGTTCTTAGGCCTTGTTACTTTTCCTGTGCTTGGGGTCCTTACTCTTAGGGCATGACTGTCCTGGAACTCATCTGAAAGTCCAGAGAATTTATGAGAGCTCCTTCACTTTTAGAGTGCTAGAATTCCAAATTTCTCCACTATATAGTTTAGATGCTAAACTCCCTGCTCAGTTTTTCAGCTTTCTATAAGACAACATATTTACTGGATTTTTTTTTTTTTATGAGCTGCCTTATACACACAATTTAAGCACTGACAAAGTAGGCAGATTTCAGAACGCCTTGACCAGTTTATCCTTCAGTCCAAAATTTGACCTATAAAGTATAAGCAAGTTGGAATCTGTTTCACAATTAGTAATTCTACCAATTTCCTTTCCTCAAGCAACAGTTTGGAAAATGCCCTCAGAAGACAAACCTGGATTGATTGGAACTCATCTACTAACTTCTTTCCCCTTAAGGATCACATCCCTGTGTGACAGGGAGACAACTTCAATTAAGTCCAGTATTTGGATACTGAAGGAATAATCCAGAATCTTCTCCGGGTAGTTTGATCTGTGGTCATCATCCTTCAGTGGAATGATTCTTTGGTTCTTTCACTAGGCAGTGTGGAGGAGAAACCACAATCCTTTTGACACAGCACTATGATGCCTAAATAATAATATCATCTACTGTTTTATGTGCTTCAGAGAACTTTACTCATTACAGATAAGAAAATGAGAATCAAAAATGATAGACAAAAGTGTCAACTATCAAGAAGACCCAGTAGAATTATTGTTGCTGGTAAATTCCATACATTATTTTCTTTATATTTTTCATTGCTATATTTATTTTTTAAAATTTCCCCTACCATCATTTCTTATACCCTCCTTTTTGACTTTTTCTCTTCCCCTATCCCTCAGTCCATCTCAAACTACTATTCCTTCAATAGTGTCTGCTAGATTTTATAATATTTTTGCTTTGTCAAATTGTTTGAGATGTAAATGTCCAATATGTTTTTGTTATTATGACTTGCTTTATATAATTCCCTCAGACACCTTCCATTTTGCTGAAAACTGAAACATTTTGTCTTTCCTTATGTCTGAATAGCATTCCATTGTATGGATATAGTATATTTTCTTGATACAATCACCTTTATTAGTCACTTTGGTTGTTTCCAAGTTCTAGCTATTCTAAATAAAGCTGCAAACACATTAAAAAGTATGTTTTTTTAGTTGAGGGATTCATATTCCTTGCATAAGTGCCCAAGAGTGGGATTGTTGGGTCATATGGTATTTCCATTTTAGTAAAGAAGATGTGACCGTGCAGTCATTTTTTTCATATAAGGTTTAAGACTCCAAGAAGGAAAACATAGGTAACCATTTACATGACACTGACTTAGAAGCGGTCTTGGGGGACTTGACTCCAACAAGTAAGGGAAATAAAAGCAAAAAAATGAGACTACATCAAAAGGAAAACTTCTATGCAGTGACAATAACTATCATTAAAATTATGCCCTGCTTAATGGGAGAATATATTTGCACATTCTACAGCTGATATCCAAGATCTATAAAGAGCTCATACAACTCAACAAGGAAACAACCCAATTCAAAAAATGGGTCGCAGGGTTTAATAGACACTCCTCCAAAGAAGAGATACAGATGGCCTAACTTATCATCAGGGAAATGTAGATCAAAAATACAGTGAGATAACTATCTCACATTTGTGAGAATGGCCCATATCAAAAAGACCAGAAACAACTATGGGTAAGGATGTAGAGAATAAAAACAAAAACAAATAAACAAAAACAAAAAAAAAAAAACAAAAAAAACCTTGTACACGGTTGGTGGGGTTAGAAAATGGTCTGGCCCCTATGGAAAACAGAATGGAGGTTCCTCAAAAATAGATCTACCATATGACCCACCAATTCCAATCCTTAGTATCTCCCCAAAGAATACAAAAGCACTAATTTGAAGGGCTGTAAGCACTCCTATATGCAATAAGCACTATCTATAACAGCTAAGCACTCAAAGACAAATGAGTGGATTAAGAAGACAGGGTGCATATGCACACTGGAATACTACTCAACTATTAAAGATGAAATCTTGCCATTTGTGATGGAATTAGTGGGCATTATACTGAGATAAATAAGTCAAAAGGAGAAAGATAAATACTGACTTATGTCATTCATATGCAGAATATAAAGAAACAGAACACAGATACAGAACTAAACCAGAAAAACCCTAAAAATCTGTAGAACTGAGGTTATCCAAGTGGGAAACTCAGGGATGAGAAGGGGAGAGAGTCAATGATTGTGATGGAGAATTGAGGGTGCTTTGGCGATAGGTATGGTGTGTTAACATATGTATGAAGAGAAATGAATCCTAAATCATATAGATTGTTGTAAACCAGTTACCTCAATAAAAAAAAAATTAAAAAATAAATTCTCAGGAACTGATACCTATATATATCTATATCTATATGTAGATATATATAGATATATCTTAGGAGTGTTTTTTAAATTACATATTTTTTTTAAGATTAACTCTTCTTGCAATTTAAACTTTCAGCTTTCAAACCCAGATTTTCCTCAAGATGTTCCTCCAAAGCCTTGATATTGAATTATCTATATGTTGTTATCTCTTAGTACATTTTCTCTTCTCCACATAGATTTCTCCCATCTGAAATACCAGGCTATTTACTCATTAAATTTCAGTCCTATTTTCTCTTTTTGACTTAGGTCATTGAAAGTATGTGAAATGTTCATTAGCTTTTTACTTTTTAAATTTTGACTCCCATTATACGTTGTTTATATATATAATATATATATTATGTGATCAGAAATACCCACTTAATTATAAAAAACTATACTAGTCATATAGTATACTTGATTTCCTTCTTAGGTAAAAACCTCTACCCCCTTAGCCTTTACTACACAATTCTGTCCCAGTGAGTCTACTCACTTTTATACCCATTCCTTCTTCATATTTATGTCAACTACTCCTTATTCTCCTAGCCTTTAAGGTTCATGTACTAGAGTCACTATCTTAGAATTCTTTTTTTCATATCATAAGTGCCTTTTAATGGGCAGATAGATTTTACAAAATCCCATTTTCTAAACCAACTTCTCTATTGAGCTCCAATGATCTACTGGATATGTCCATCAACGAATTCCTTAGGCATCACTGACATGCTAGTTGTCCCAAAAGGCATCTGGATCCATGGTCTTTTTATTTCCCCTGTACTTCTCAAACATTGCACCAAACAGTGCATTCCATTTCACTGTATACAATTCCACTTCACCAGTAGTGGAAGTTCGTACAATGCACACTATTCTATTCCAGGGGATGTTATCCATTTGCATCTACCACCAGTGAAATGACCTGCCTTGCTAGACATTCAGTTCAAAACTTCATTTCACAGACTGTTTGTCAGACTCTGCCAATTGTTGCAGATTCAGCTCCCTGCAAACAGTCTCTGTGGAAGAGAAATGTGTAGAAGAAATGTAAAATACTCTCTGAATCATCACTTGTCAGGGGAAGTTAAATAAGCAGGATTGGACTGGGTAGAGAAGCTGAACTGTGATATATTCTCATCAGAGACTCCAGCTCTTTCTTTCTATAGAAGGGTCCTGTAGAGAGCTGGAAAGTCCCTTCAAAAATTGCCTGGACTTGGAACAATAGAGATAGGGTCTGTTACTTGTATTGACTAGTAATTATATAAGCGCTGACCCCAAGAAAATTGTACATCCTTGAGTAAAGCAATTATTCTCAACCACTGTTAAGTCCCAGAGAAGAACTCAGCTCAGATCTGTAAGTAGAGAATGATCCTAGAAGCTAAGAAATGAACACATTCATTCTGGCCAACATACTCCTAACCAGTAGCTTCTGATTTTCTTAAACTGCTAGAGCCAATATCTATGTCTCAGGAGCTGTTTCTGAGGCAGCACTGCTAAGATAGCTCAATTGTAAAGTAGGAAGCATTCTCTACATATTTATCACTAATCGAACTGAATTACAGGAATGCAGAGTAAGGCCTTGGAAAGTGCAAGCTGCCCTGAGTCAGAAGAGCTGGGCTAAAACTGTCTCTGTAATTTGCAATGTGTTTGAACTTCAGACGAGCTCAAAAATCTTACATCTTTCAAACTAAGAATCACAATAATTCATCTCAGTTTATGCCAGAAGAATATTAAATTCTCAAATGAGAGAAATTTTGTAAGCATTTTGCATTACACTGTTTATACATATTATTTAAACATAAAAAAGCTATTATAACAAATTCTTTGAAACAGAATGCGTAGCTATAAATATAGTTTTGTTAGATTAGTAACTTCTATTTCCAGGCTGTAAAATATGGAGATATATAGAGGCTTGAAATAGAAGGTTCTGAGGAAGCTAAAATAAGAGAAATTTTGTTTAAATCTTGGCTCCACCAATTTTAATACTGACTTTTAAATAAATTATTTCATTTCCTAATATCAAGATTTCCTCATTCATAAAGTGATTAAACTAATACTAAATTTTATGCAAAATATGGCATGTAAGAAGTATTCAGTTATTAAGCATTCATTGAGCAAATAATAAGTACCTACCAAGCAAGTCATTTCTCTGCGTGTCATCAGTAATTTTTAGTATTTTTATTATGTAATATGAATCCAGACAAGGAAATTCAAAATATCACATCTACTTATTTATTTCTTGGTCGACTTTAAACCTTTGGGGCTTAAGCAGGTTATTTTCTAAAAGAGGTTCTTAAATTTCATTTCATTTGAACCACGATATTCCAAGAAACTGGGGAAGACTTGCTGAGTATATAATAAATTAGTAATTAATTGTTAAAACTGTCTTCTTCTATTTGCTTGCTGTTTGTTCATTTTTCTTAAGTTCCTGACAGTAGAGAATGGTGATATAATTAGCAGACCTAGAGCCTGGAGTTTAGTGATTTGACCTTAAAATCTTTTGCTATGTGACCCTGGAAAAGGTCTCCTCTGCTTCTCATTTATCTGTGAAATGGGAAAGCATATGAGCAAATACTTCCTATCTTGAAGAAATGAAGTTTTATATATACAATGTGATTAGAATAGCATGTAGTCCCAAATATTCAACCATGTTTTGTTCTGCTTCTATTACAAGAACACAATAGGAAATGGTCTCGAATTTACCTCATATGTGAATACTGTTATTTCAGTTTTACTCAATGTGTCAATCTAATGTTGAGTCCTACCAAAGTTACCACATTTTCTTCAGCTTTCAATCCAATTAGAATTCAGATTTTCTTCACTAACAATATAATTACACATAATTCTGTATCTTCACATCTTAGGGATGTGAACAATAAATGGCAATAACTAACAAAAACATTTATTTAATATTCATTGTTATTCCTTTTGACCAGAACATATGGGACATAGACTGGAAAAGGACATCATTTTAATAAAGGATATCATTTTAGTTATGGATCTACTGTCTGTGGATGAGAGTAATGTGTAAAAAACAGAGACTCATAAAGCTACCTGATCAAATATCTCAAGTGAACATTATATATATTTCACCAGTATTAAATCTCACTATTCTGGTATGTTTTTATTTTTTCCTTGCTAACATTATTTCAACTTTATTAGGTAAATTAAATATTTTACATTTGGTTATTTGTTCTATTGCTTTGTCTTAATCATTCTGCACTTGGTTTTATGAATTGCACTTTCCAAATCAAATTATGTCTTTCACCTCCTCAGCCTTATTATAAAATGTCAATATTTTCTGGAAAAACAACTACCCCTCATATTAGATCAGAAGATCCAATTATATTCCCTTAGTATTCTGAACCTTTTCCATAGGACCTACCATAATTTGTATTTGGAAATAACCTAGTTCCCTGTAATAATAAAAATACCATTGATAAAAGGATTTTGTTTTACTCATCCTCACTCCCCTCCATCCCCCAGCACATAACACAGTGCTTGGCATGTAGTAGGCATTCAATAAATATGTGTTCAATGAAGAAAGAAATACTGACTGTTATGTTTGTAAGATTTATTTTTGGCCTGGCAATTAACTTTTGAAGAGGAAGAAATGCTTTGCTTCTGCCATCCACCTAAAAGAATGGGCACATCTCCTGCTATATGCAGGTTACAACACCACAGGGGGAGGCAATCACTGATGAAATTTAGTATAAGATTTATTTTAAAAACAAAATTTTACATTCCAAAATAATCATAGACTCTGAAATTGCAAATGTAATACAGTCTCATGAACTTATTTTTAATAACACATAATATATGGTCATTGTAGAGAATTAAGGAAAAGTGAAAGCACAAAAATCAAAATAGTGATTTTCTCCATACTGACACTAATACTATTATTGACATTCTAGTGCATTGCTTCCACGGTTTTCTATGTATAAGTTTTTCTGCAGTATTAAATTCAAATTGCGTGTGATTAGTATCCTGGCATTTTCATTTCACATTATGACATGAACATTTTCCTATTACATTAGGTAGCTCTGAAAATGCCACTAACTGCCTAACCAGGATACCTTCAAATGAATTTGCCACAAATAGTTTAATCATTCTTGTTTTTGAGTATTCTATTCTTAATTTTACTATTATAAATGCTATAATAAACAGTTTGAAAAATCACCTGTGACAGAGTTTTTATTTCCTTAAGAGAGATTCCTTGATAGCAAAATATTTGATAAATAATATGATTATTCTCAATATCCTTGATTCATACTGACAAATTTCTCTCCATAAAACTTTAACAAGTTTATTTTCATACAAGCAATTTATATAAATGATTGTCAGTTGGTTCTTATCGAAAGTATTCAATAGATAGCATGCCTTTTAAAAAGCTTTCCAAATTTTATAAACAAAAACTAGAGCTTTAACAGTGGTACTTGGAAACCACAGTGTCAATAGTAGAGGCATATCTATCCTTACTTAGGAAAACTGTTAAGTGCATCTGTGACTATATAGCAAAGCCGGACCTGGAACTATGATACCACCTGAGGATTACAGAGACCCCAGTCTTCTCTTCAGAGACAAAAGCAAGCTGGGGGGAAAGGAGGAGACCCAGCTAGTGTGTCCTCACCTATTTGTTTACTACTGTAGGACATAACTCAACTCAAAATTAAACACACAGGGGAAAAAATATAACAACAGAATTTATTTGAAAGCAGTGAGAAAATTAAGTCAGAAAATGATAATGAGAGTGAGAGAAAAGGACAGGGTTAGTTTATGGGTCAGGAGCACGTGACCAAATGTAATCTTTCCAACTCCATGTCATAGAGTTCAAGCCAAAAGCCACATATGTTACAATTGATGGCAAGTATATGTAAATTTTAGAAAAATTTATATTAATAAAAAACAAAATTAAAAAAGTGCCACATATGGAAGATGACTGCTGGCCCCTGAGCAGAGGAACCACTGCAGAGAAGAAGCTGATCATGCATAGAGAAGGCTAATCAGTTGAGCTCTAGGGGCAAAGCTGGAGCTGGGGCTGCACAAGTAGGGGGGTCAAGCTCAGGCAGACCACTGGAGAAGAGATTGACGATTCACAGGATCTGGCATCATTCACCACCCAATAGCAGATACAGAGTCAAAGACAGAAGCACCAGAGAACAATAAATGAAGCTGGAGGAATAGCACACAGTGTGAGCCAAAGTAAAGAGCAAAGAAGTTCCAGCCATATCATAGTCCACAAGAAGAAAGCCAGTCATATGTGTTCCATCTTTTAAGCCCCACAGTTTCTTCATTCCACTCCCTTCCTAGCAGCTCTCTCAGCTCAGGACAACAGGGGGCAGAGTTTGACCCTACGTCCAGGTGGGTAAGTGGCACAGTGGAGTTAGTACTATCCAAGCTGGGTTCTACAAGTTCTTCCTAGATATGGAACTTAGGACAATGAGTAGAACAAAACTAAAAAGACCATCTCAAGTAAAGAGTTCTGAGTAAAGAGTAGCTCTGAGCAATGATGAAAACAGATGCATTCTTGGAACTAACATTCCAGGTAAAGATGCGAAGTTCAGTCAGACTGCTAAGGGAATCCGTAAACCTCTAGTTTCTCCAGTGTCCTGGATTACCTGGGGAATCTGCCTTTTAGCATGGAGTCTTCTCTATACCAGTTCAACCTGCTTGCCAGACATGGTTATTGCTTATGACACCTTTCTACGGCATTCAAACTCAAGTCAGGCCAGCTCCTCAAGTTTTCATATAGGGATATTTTTTGAGCTATTGCTATAGCTATCTCAGCCCCTTTAAACTAATGTGAGTTTAAACATATATCTATGTTAATTTTGTAAGTGTACCTCCAATATATTTCTTGAGTTCAGTAACAGGTATTTCTCAGCTCAGGCAACACGAATGTCATTTTTTGTTCTTAGATCCACTAACAACAGGAATCTCAGATGGAGTGGAAAGAAGGTAAACACAGATAGGTAATACACGTGAAAGTCCCAAGCAAGTATTCTTCAGATTCTCATGACTTTCCTCTTGGTTTTATATTTCTAATGACTGTTTATTTAGATTGTTATTCTCTGTGAATGATTTCAATTCTTAATACTACTTTTGAACAGTGATAAACTTGTCAATGACCTTAATTTCCTTTGAATCAGTTCACAAGTTTTATGGCAGGTTTTTTTTTTCTTTATTTCATATAAAATAAGCTTTTTATTGAAAAAAAAAAAGAACAAAATTTAGAAAGCCATGCAAATGCACAGTCCAGATTCATTTTATTCTGACTCTTAATAGAAGCTGAGTCAGGTCTTAGCTCCTGCAGCACTAAATGATGCAGCTGTCCAAGGAGCAGAAGGCAGTCAAGTGCCACGGTGTTTCAGAGCCTTCACTTGGTGATGAAACATACCACAGAGCTCCTTCTAGTAGCTTGGTCCCATAAACCACAACCTACAACAGAATATTTCACATTTTTTCTGGACCCAACCTAGCTGGAACAAGGAAAGATCATCAATAGAGCAGGAGAGGAGAAGAACAATTATAGTAATGAATTTGCAAATCCCCATTACTATCCAAATACATAAGTACCTTAAATTAGTGATTCTAGTTTTAGATGAGCTTTACATTATGTCATTAGAGAGTGTAGTCCACTGTCCTACTGGAATAATTTATGAGTTATTAATAAACATACATGATTGTCTTGAATCCAGATAAAAATTATTATTTGTATTCTAAGTTTTTTTACTGTTTTCATTACAAATATCAAACCCTATCAAAATATTTTCCTAGATGTATTAAAATAATCATATTTTTGCCTATAATCTATAAGAGTGGTAATTACATAAAAAAAAAAAAGTTTTCCCTCACTGTGATTTAGTATTGGGTCCTTAACCAACAGTGAAATTGAGAATTAAAGACAGAACCGTACAATTCAGAGTGAGAAAGAGAAACTTCAATACAGTGTGCAGTCAGTGAAATGAAGTTTAGACGTTGCCTCCACTTTGCTGAAAACAGGATGAAGAGTCAACTAAGGAGAAGACTTAAAAAAAAAAGGGTATCCAGTAAATGTGCAATACAAAAGGCAAATCTTGGAAGATTAATTTTACTGTAAATTTATGGAATAATTCAAAATAATTTGTAGGTACAGTAAGAGGTGACAAAATAAGAACTAAATTTGGTTATGCTCATTCATTTATCTCTAACCCAGAGGTATGGACAAAAGACTCTATGGTAATTCTACCCCCTTCATCCAGCACCATGAAAGATGTTTCTCATATACATACCCCAAAAGGGAAGATTTTCTTTGTCTCTTGGAAAACAACATACACTAAAGAATTAACTGACACTGGGGCCTCCCTGGTGGCACAATGGGCTAAGCAACACACTATGAAGCAAACCACAGCCACTGCAGCACAAATTTGATCCCTGCCACAGGCCAGGGAGGGGACCCACATGGTGCTGCAGACCTCTCCTGCCTCCACTGCTGCTCCCCTTAGCAGTGTGTTTCAGTAGATCTGTCTGTTCTGCTCCCCACTCTGTCTTTGGTGGATCCTCTCACCCCCCACACCTCTGCCCTGTATCCCAGTGCTTGTATGCATAAATAAATAAATCTTAAAAAAAGAATTAACTTTATAATCTTTATATTATCATTCTAACATGGCCCATTTTCAGAGATTGCTTTTGATTTCACAAAGCTAGTCATATAAATATAACCAGAAAATTCTCATTTAACAGTGTTTGTTTTTATAACATAAAATTATTTTACAAAGTAAAATCTCATGTGACCTTCAGGCAGAGAGAAAAAAAAACCACATTTTGTAATTGAAGTCATTTTCCCATTTCTTATAAATAGTGTACTTTTGTATTAATTCCCTGTAACAACCTAATTTTCATTGATATTTTACTAAGCTTTCTCCAAAACTGAGATGTTAATCAAGACATGGATGGGAAAATGATGTAAATCCTTATGTTCAACACTATGAGTATCTGGTTTATCCTGCATAATGACTTAAAAGGTCTTACCCACAGGCTTTAGACCAGAATTAGTGTAATCATGTATTTTCAGGTCTAATGCGTAGCAACCCCGTTTTCATTCAGCATTAATGACAGTAGTTTTAAAAGAAGCATTTAAAACCAATAATGGAATTTATAATGTTAATGAATAAATTCTCTATTCAATTGTACTTCCATAAACATGATAGAGTTTTTCCTTTTATATTTATTTTCCCATACCTAATGATTACTTTGAATTTTGAAATATTAGATGTTGTTTCACAAGTAATTTCTCACTCTATCATACTCGAGTTTTCTTTTTTTTTAAATTCCTCACAGACTTTCCTGCCTGTTCATTTTCAAGACTGATGTCTCATGTGTTTGAAATTACATAACTTCACAAAATGAATGAGAAAACACAAGCTCACAAATAGTATACAGAAATGTTTCACTGCATTCATAACTTTCTTGAGAGAACTAAATGACTGGTATTCCATTAAAACAAAACACAGAGTGTAATAACATCCTTATTTTAAACTTTTGTTAGGGGTAATGGAATTGTTTTTTATTCACTATAAAGAGTAGAACACAGTTGTACTTGTAGACTATAATTGATCTCGAAATAAGACATTTTTGATTGACTATTTCCACAGTTAAAGGCAACAAGGAAATTTGCCAGTTATCTGGGGTAATAGCTAGAAACAATAAACAGCAAGAACATTGAAACTCCTTCCTGATGATATCCATTTGTGGGTCAAAACACATCAAGATAGTCTATAATCAGTAAAACATATTAGTCCTGACAGAGACAAGTGTGAAGTGATCTCTGTAAAATCACTTCTATGAATTGGACATTCCCATAGAAATAAATCTCTGTGAAGCTTAATTTATGATCTAAAATAATAAACCACCATTTGCACAACACTAGACAATTCTAATTCTGTTATTAAATAATTCTGAAAGTGATGTTTAGCCTAAATATGTTTTAAAGTTCAAAGATAGTTTTAAAAGTAGAATATAAGCCATAGACAAAATAAGACAGTAGAAGATAAAATATTTCCTTCTGTACTTTGTATTAAGACAAACGTATATTATAAACAGCACTCCTAATGGTAAATATGGACCCTAAATTTTGCAATCATTTTCTGAATCCAACTTGGAAAATCATAAAGTAATGAAGATTAGTGGACCTGCTGGTACGAAGATGGGTTAAGAATGAAGTGCTACTCAACTTTGATAATCACTTTCAGCAACTTTCAGTGCCACAAATGCCTGAATGATTCCCTAGGACCTGATGTGGTTCATATGGAAAAGAATGCATCCCTGGTGGAATAAACATATTCATAATTAAAAAGTTGACTTATAACTATATAGTTAAACATTTAAGAATCAGACAGTATGGCTAGTAAGAGTGAAAGCCACCATCTTTAATGGCTTTGGCCTTAGAGGAATACTGGCATAAGTATTTCACCTTTCCTTTGAAAACACTCTCTTCAAACACTCAGCATCACCTCTTTTGAATATGCACCTGTTCCTGCCAGTACTTTGACTGATAAAGAATTTTGCCCATTAAATCAAAAATTTCTTCACACACCTTTATATCTCCTTGCTACTCGCAGTCCTTCAATTTTACAGGTCTTAGATGTATGATTAGCAAGACAAGGAAAGTATTATAGAAACCTAAGCCAGAAACAGAAGCAGCAAAACATACTTTCCCCACCCCAACTTCAGACATAATTCATGAACTTGACCCGAGCTAGAGTTGGGAAGAAGCTTTAAGAGACATCAAGTTTAATGTTTTCACTTTTCTATGTGACTACAATGATATCATGGGACTAGAAAACTTAATACTAAAATAACACAATATTTGGTGTCTCTTAAATAATCATGTTATTCTTCATTAATCAAGGGCACCCAGAAATGTCATAAACTACCCAAATTTTTGTCTATTACTTGAGAAGATTAAACACCCAGAGCACAAATTTAAAGGAATGAGGAGACACATGCAGTTGCTTCAAGATTAAATATCACAATTTCTGCTTGCCCAATTTACGAGACACATACAGAAATAAAATGTAGGTTGAAAGGCTACACATCAAAATCTTGACTAAGTAGCCCCTGGAGATGGCAGAGGTGATTCAACATTAAACATTTATCTATCTTATGTCTTTTATCAAAAAGATATGCAAAAACTGTGGATGGTGGGCATATAGATATTTATAATATTTTTCTTGATTTTTTTACTTATCTCTTTCTTTAGCTGGGAACCTTATGATTGATGAATGTATTTTTAGTTCTCACAAACCCCACTATCCACAAAGACATGATGATTTATACTGCTCACCTGAAAAATGGCCCTCCTATTGGTCATTTCATAGTTTACAATCTGCTTTGAAACTTCAGGCATCCTCACAAAGCAGGAATTCAAAACTCTACTGCAATTATATAAATGCTAACGGGGAGCTAAATGACATTGTTAGCTACAGCTCATTTTGCAGTTATAATTAGGGGCAGTCAGACATGGTCCTGTAACTCAAGAACTTAATGGGAATCCCTGAAGCAGAACTATTGAACTGACAAGTCTGTCTGTAAGAACTAGACATAACACACCCCCAACAAGATCTTTCACTGAAATGACTTCCTAAATTTAGAAATTGACACTTGTCTGTTTTATGGCACTTGTTTAGGGATTTTTCCTTACTTCAAAATCTACTCCAAACCTTTCAGTCAATACTGAACTGCTATTTTCCAGTTCTATTGGAAATAGATACTGTATGGGAGCACTTTTAACCTTTGAAAAGACAGTCCTCATTCAAACTGGGCCATCAGTTGGCTAACTAAAACTAGCCGTCAAAACTTAAGTGAAAGAACAATATCTTATCTCACACCAAAAAATAAAAACCTAGCAACATACTTTCTGAACCTATTGATGAGACTCCAAAGAAAAATAGTACTGTTTAAAAAAAATCTGTCTAAAAAATCCTTTTTTTCCAATTCTATTCTATGTTCTTTCAGAAAATGGCACCTATACCCTAAATTTTTTAAGTGAAAATGTAGACCTAGTCAAATATGAACTTCAGATAAAAAACAATTATATTTCTAGTATAAAGATTTCCCAACTCTTTTGGACATACTGAAAAAAAATGTATTTTTTTTCTAATTTTTACATTATTTTTAGCCTTGTAACACCTGTTTTGTTTTATTTAAAAAAAAAACACAAGTAACACCTACAGTTCTTCATTTCAGTATGTTATGACTAAAGTAGTTGTAACAGGACTACTTCAATTCATATAACACACTAATTTGATGTTGATTAGTTGCTTCAACATTTCACTGGCATTTCTTCATATTACCTGTAGTATGATTCCGAAAGTTATTCTGGAAAATAACTTTCATACACTTCACTATGCCTAGTCAATAAAAAAACATTTACAGAAAAGTATAAAGAATGTCATTCAAAGAAAAATAAAGTAAGAAACCCAACCAAAAAATGGGCAGAAGAACTTAAAAGACACTTCTCCAAAGAGGACATACACATCTCCAACAGGAACATGAGAAAATGCTCAGCATCCCTCATAATCAGGGAAATGCAAATCAAGACCACAATGAGGTACCAACTTACACCAGTAAGAATGGCACACATCAAAAAACCCAACAACAACAAATGCTGGCGAGGATGTGGAGAAAAAGGAACCCTGGTACACTGCTGGTGGGAATGCAAGCTAATCCAACCATTATGCAAGACCTCAGTCTTCTAGAAATGGAACTACCATATGATCCAGCAATTCCACTCCTAGGAATCTACCCAAAGGACACAAAAACACTGATCCAAAAGAGCACCTGTACTTCTATGTTCATTGCAGCGCTATTTGTAATTGGTAAGACCTGGAAACAACCCAAATGCCCAAAAGTAGAGGACTAGATCAAGAAGATGCGGTACATATACAGAATGGAATATTATTCAGCAATCAAAAATGAGAAACTAGGGACATTTATAGAAACATGGATGGAGCTAGAAGGAATTATACTCAATGAAACAAGTCAGAAGGCAAGAGAAAAATATCAGATGGCTTCACTACTAGGAGGACTATGAAAGAGCTACAACAACAACAACAAAGAAAGATAAGCTCAAAGAATTGGGCAATTATAACCAAAAGCAAACAAGAAACTCAACAAAACCAAAGAGCCTAGATAAACCAAAGGGACCATGGCAGGGAGGGGAGGAAAGGGAGGGCAAAGACGGGGATGAGGGCAGAGAGAGCACAAGGGACTGAGGTGATGGTACACGGGTGGAATGGTGGTGGGAACTCCCTGGGGAATACAAACGATGTAAAATATAATTAATTAATTTTAAATAAATAAGTAAGCCACCAAGGGCTCAAAAAAAAAAAGTCATTCAGACCATTCCACAATTGACAGGAAGAACTCATTATTGTCTTTGAAGCCATTCTGGATTGCTAAACTTAAGATTTCCTCACACTCTAAGAAAGAAAAGCATAAGAAGATTAAAGGAACAAAACTATTAAGATGCCTTGAAACTGAGCACAAGCATCATTGATGTGGTCTAAAACAATCAGATTCAATTCCTGTGCTGAATTAAATAAATGTAGGTCTAATTGTCCTTGTTAATATTTAAAAAAAAAAACCACTCCCTTAATTACTTAATAACTAAGGATCTTAAAGTGATTGACCTAAAGTTCTCTGTCTTAGTGACTTTCATGCTGATGTACTTGGGTCAAATTACTTAAGTTGTAAAGTGATAGACTTGAGACAAATTTATTGTTGTTACATGGCAATACAAGTTACACAGGCTATTTGTACTATTAATTAAAGTGGTAAAAACACATCTAGGGGCAAAGAGCACAGCACATTTAATTTTAGAGTTTGCATATACAAAGTTTGAGAGAAAACTGGGTATACTTTGACTTCTCTGATTAATGATATATTAACTGAAGGATGAAGTGAAGGAAAAGGAAGAAAAAGGGAATAAGACTTGTGTTCACAGAATTCATTGTTCTTAAAGTATATCTTATTCTGAGCTTCTGGTCTGATAGAATAGGGCTATGATTACTGAAAGTTCACCTATGGCACCACTATTTAAATAAACCTATGGGCTTGGGGTATATTTTAGAGGATACAGTAAACCTCTTAAATCAGAAGCCAGAATAATGGTTCTATGTTTACTCTCTCCAAGCCTAGGTATCAAAAGAAAAACATATGATTGATTCCTTCTAACTACTCCTACTAAGTCAACTGAAAAATATGATTCTGATCTCTAGTACTTGACATCAATGGATTTAGAGTAGCTAATGTTCAAGGTAGAATGCTTTTATTACCAAACACCACCATGGTTCAAGTGATCTGGATGTTGCAATTACTGGATATTTTCGTTTTTATGCAAAGGTTAACCAACTCATATGGGGATTTTACTGATCAGGGTATTGTTCAAGATTACAGGACTAATGGTATTAATGAATTAATGATATATAAAATGGACACAAGGAATACTGACTGTATCCTATGGACTTCATAATATTTCCTCAGTCAATAACTATTATAAATTGGAAAACTGCAACAACAAATAAAGACAAGACAATCAAGAACTCTTATCCTGCACGAATGAAGTGCTCTGTCACCCCAGAGGTGAGAAACAGCATTCAGTTGATATCTCGCTGGCAGATGTTATTGGCAATAAGAAATGAGTGTTGGAAAAGTATAGGTATGATTGCTGAGAAAGTTTTAGCAATGGTTCAAACAAGAGTTCATGGTGACTTGACCTCAGGGGTCTATGGCTTTAATAGTACAGGTGTCAAGATCTGATCAGATTCTGGATGTATTCTGGAGATGAAAATGGGATTTGCCACAAAAATGGTAGCAATATTTTATGTAGCAATAGCTATCATTTATGCTAACCTATTCTCTTATGAACCTTCATTTTGCCCCATTATATGAACATGGCAGTCAAATGTTTTGTTTTAAATAAAGTATGACTAAATTGACATCACTTCATGATGATGTGGTGATTGCTATGATTGTATTCCTCCTGTGTTGTATATGTAAACTTTTACCAGAGATAACTGAATAGTGAAGGAAATATTGAGATGTGCTATAAAATTTCCATTTGCCCTCCATATCTACTTTTTACTTTTGTTCATCTTGCTAGCACCATATAATAGATTGGGAATCTGGGGAAGTTTATTAAATTTTAAGTTCTATGTGCAATTTTATACATTTTTAAACGACACATATAATATTTATATAGGATTTAAAACAAAATTTTAAAATAAGCACCAATGAGCTCTTTATCCAAATAGAGAATTAGAATATTTATCAACACTCAGTATTGTGTATTTTATTCCTTTGCTTCTGCTTATTTAAGTTTATAAATATTGTTACTTCACTGTACAAAAGAGAAAATCTACCCATCATCAAGTCCCATTGCTTCATCTCCAAAATACATAAAGAATCTGATCAGATCTTGCCACTTGTACTATTAAAACCATAGACCCCTTAGACAAGTCACTGTAAACGCTTGTTTAAACCATTGCTAAATTACCTAACTGATCTCCCAGGTTTATCCTTTATTTTCCTACCTTCTGCTCTTCACATAAAACCCAAAAATAATTCTTTTAAAATATAAGTGAAATCAGGCCTCCCTGGTGGTACAGAGGGTTGAGCGCCGTACTGTGGGGCTTCCACAGCCACTGCAGTGTGAGTTCGATCCCTGGCCAGGGACATGGTCCACATGGCACAGAGGACCCTCCTACCTGACCCACTGTTCTCCTCAGCAGTGTATTTCAGTCGATCTGCCTGTTCTGCTCCCCACTCTGTCTCTGGCCTGTACCCCAGAGTATGCATACTCCTTGTATGCGTAAATAAATCTTAAAAAAAAGAATTTAAAATATAAGTGAAATCATCTAATTCCTCTACTCAAAAGTCTTTTATCATTTTCCACTGTACTTAGAATAAAATCCTAACTTTTTCCCATGAGTTATAACAATCACATGATCTTTCATTGTTTCTCTCAAGCGCCATCTTTTCCCATTCTCACTTCATTCATTTCACCTCAGTCACCATGGTCTTCTCTCCCTTTCTCACACTTTTCTATTACACTCTATTTTTTGTACTTAACTACTTCTCCTGAATAGACTGTTCTCTCACATTTCCCAAAGCCCACTTCCTTACTTTAAAACTTCTTGGTATTTTCAAAGACCATCTTCTCAGAGAACCTTTTCAGATGACTCTAGCTACAGTGACACTCACTTATTTCATCATCCTAATGCTGTTTTTCCCTTTTCCTTATCTACACTCCAGAGCCACACTATATATTTGCCCATAGTGTATTATCACCTTTATAATGCCACACAATTGTATGTGTGTTGGTAATTGCTGTGTTTCCAGATACAAAATAGTGTCTGACTCACTGTATAGATCCTTGATAGCCCAGCCTCTTCATTCCTTCAGCCCCAGAATGCTCTGAAAGCAGCCACACATGTTTACTCCTACTTACTAATAGTGCATGTACTAATATGAACCTTTGCCTAAGTGTACCAAAGCATGATGATGCAAAATGGTGGAGGAAGCTGATTATAGGAGATAAAATAAACATGATATACAAACTCAATTATTATGCAAAAAGTTTATGACAGCCATGCAATACCTATAAAAACACAGGGGGTGAGTCAATATAATCCATAAGATATTGTGTCAACACAGGTTTAATTCACAAGTGAATGCTAATTCTGAAAACTAATGCTCCTCTAAGCAACCAATTTGATGGTTTAGCACCACAGGATAGCACAAAAGCTTTCTGAATTAGAAAACAATGATATACAAATATCAATAGCAAGGCAAAAATAAATTTACAAGATAACGAACTTGTAAGTGATCACTAAAATATTAGAAGAAACTTTAAAACAGAAGAGGTTCCTGTTTACAATTTCTTCAAGTGCTATTGACCTTGAAACACTTGGTCTTTATAGTAAAGGTATTAAAGACCACCTGCAGAAAGATACTGACTTGGCTCATTTTAGGGTGTAGGTTTACAATAATATTAACAGTTAAAAAAAAGCTCAACTCTAGAGGGGAGCCAAATACGTATGTCTAGAATGATGAGAAGTATTATAAGGCCATTCCATATAAGGATTCCATATATTTATCTATAGACAAATCGTTCCTCAGAGAATCAAGTCTGCATAGTTACAGATAATAAGAGACATTTATTCTTTTCATATAAACACTGATGGCATTAGTGCTATAACAAAACAATTATTTTATATCAGTGTAAGATTTTTCCTATATTTGAAGACTCCACAATGAAAAATAAGAGTAATGATGTTAGTTACCGTCATAAGTATTTATTTTTATATATTTCAGTCTAGCAAGAAAAAATTTAAATAAAATTAAATTTATAAAGCATGAGAAACACAAAGAGAAACAAGAAATGACTTGAGAAGAAGCAACACAATTTGTAAGATTTCTCAAAAAGAGGATTCTTAGATGATCATTTACATATCCTCAAATATGTTATATTGTTTGCATACTATAAAATATGAAGATTGTATGATATTCCTTGAACAAAGATCTTAATCATTTACCGAAATTATTAGAATGTTTATATGGTAGGTACTCAACATCTTCAACTTCTGAAACCATCTACAAACTTGCATAACTGCAACTAACAATGTGAAGTCAGCAAAGTCATTTTTTATGTTTCATGCTTAATATTTTGTTTGATATTTTTATTTTTTCTTTACTTATATATATTTGACATCAACTGTAGTACCCATGGATTTCCCACCACCATTTCACCAGTGTACCATCACCTCAATCCCTTGTGCTCTTCCTGCCCTCACCCCAGTCCCACTTCCTCCCCCCACCACCACGAAGTGCCTCTGATTTGTCTTTGTCTTTTTGTTGTGATTTTTTTTTTTACTGTTGTTGTTCTTTACCTTGATCCCTTATTTGGTGTCCTTATATTCCTCCTAAAAGTGAAACCACCTGGCATTTTTTTTTCTTTTTCGTTCTGACTTATTTCACTGAGCATAATCCCATCTAGCTCCATCCATGTTGCTGTGAATGTCATTAATTTATCATTTTTGATTGCTGAATAGTATTCCAATTTGTATATGTACCACATCTTCTTGATCCAGTATCTATTTTTGGTCATTGGACTTGATTCCAGGTATCACCAATTTATTTATAAATAGTGTTGCAATAAATAGTATAGGTATTCTTCCAAATCAGTGTTTTTGTGTCCTTTGGGTAGATCCCTAGCAGTGGAATTGCTGGGTCATATGATAGCTCCATTTTTAGTAGACTAAGGGACCTCCATACAGCTTTTCATAGTGGTTGGATGAATTTGCATTCCCACCAGTAGTGTAGTAGAGTTCCTTCTTCTCCACATCCTCACCATAATTTGTTGTTGCTTATTTTTTTTTAAATATGTGCCATTCTTACTGGTGTAAGATGCTATATCTCACTGTGGTTTTAATCTGCATTTCCCTGATTATGAGGGATGTTGAACATTTTCTTATGTGCCTGTTAGCCATTTGCATCTCCTCTTTGGAGGAGTGTCTTTGAAGTTCTTCTGCCCATTTTTTGACTGGATTCTTTACTTTGTTTTTCTTAAGTCTTGTGAGTTCTTTGTATATCTTTGTGATCAGTCCCTTATTAGTTGTGTGGAGTGCAAATTCTTTTCCCCAATCAATGGAGTGTCTCTTTGTTTTGGTTAATGTTTGTTTTGCTGTACAACAGCTTTTTAATTTGAAGTAGTCCCAGCTATTTATCTTCTCTTTCATTTCCTTTGCTTTGGGGGATGTCTCTTTAAAGATGTTACTGAGATGTATGTATTGTAATGTTTTACCTATGTTTTCTTCTATATATTTTATTGTTTCAGGTCTTACGTTCAGTTCCTTTATCCATTTTGCGTTGGTTGTACATGGTGTGAGGGAGTGGTCTATTTTCATTTTTTGGCATGTGGCTATTCAGTTTTCCCAGCACCATTTATTGAATAAGTTGTCCTTGTTCCATTGCATATTCTTTGCTCCTTTGTCAAAGACCAGGTTTCCATAAATGTGTGGTTTTACTTCTGGGCTTTCTATTCTGTTCCATTGGTCTCTGTGTCTGTCTTTGTTCCAGTACCATGAGTTTTTTTCTCTTTTTTCTTTTTTATATATATATTTGACATCAAGTGTGGTCCCCAAGGATTTCCCACCACTATTTCACCAGTGCACCATCACCTCAGTACCTTGTGTTCTTTTTGCCATCATCCTATTCCCTCCTCCTCCACACACACTAGTGTTTTTGATTTGTCCTTGTCTTTTTGTTTTTGTTTTGTATTTGTTTTCATTGTTACTATTCTTTTCCCTGATCCCTTATTTGGTTCACTTATATTCCTCCTAGGAGTGAAACTATCCTTTTGCCTTCTGACTTGTTTCGTTGAGCATAATCCCTTCTAGCTCCATCCATGTTTCTATGAATGACTGTAGTTCATCTTTTCTGATGCTGACTTTGCAGTAAAATTTGAAGTCTGAGAGAGCTTTGTCTAATTGAGGTTTTTGTTTTTGTGGCTCCATATGAATATCATCAATATTTGTTTTATTTTCTTTAAAAATGCCATTGAGTTTTTTATTGGAATAGCATTGAATCTGTAAATTGCTTTTGGTAGGATGGCCATTTCAATAATGTTGATTTTTTCAATCCATGAACAGGGGATATCTTTCCATTTCTTTAGGTCTTCTTCTATTTCTTTTTTATGTTTTATAATTTTTCTCTAAATAGATCATTTACTTCTTTTGTTAGGTTTATTCCCAAGTATTTGATTTATTGTTTGTTTCGGTTGTAAAAGGGATAGTTTCCTAGATTTCTTCTTCTTCAGATTGGTTATATATAGGAAGACTACTGACTTTTGTGTGCTGACTTTGTATCCTGTAACTTTGCTAAACTGGTTGATTATTTTAATTAGATTTTCTGTAGAGCTTTGAGGGTTTTCCAAGTATATTATCATATCATCTGCAAATAGTGATAGTTTTACTTCTTCTTTCCCTGTTTGGATTCCTTGTATTTTTCCTGCCTTACCACTCTGGCTAGGACTTCCAGTATTATACTGAATAGCAGTGGTGAGAGTGGGCATTCATGTCTTGTTCCTGATCTTAAAGGAAAAGCTTTCAGTTTTTCATCACTGAGAATAATATTGGTTGTGGGTCTGTTGTCTATAGCCTTTATCATGTTAAGGTACGATTTTTCTATTCTAAAGTTTTCAAGGGTCTTCATCATGAATGGATGTTAACCCTTGTCAAAGGCCTCTCTGCAGCTATTGATATGATCATATGGTTTTTATTCTTCTTTTTGTTCATGTGTTGGATTACACTGATTGATTTTCGGATGTAGAAACATCCTTGTGCCCTTGGGATAAATCCCACCTGATCATGTTATGCCATCCTTCTGATGCATTGTTGGATTCTGTTGGCAAGGATTTTATTGATGTTTGCATCTCATATCATTTTTAATAATGCCTTGTCAGTAGATCTTCCATGAATTTTCATCATCAAACAGAAAATATAGGACTCATTAACACTGATTTATTAAGTAAACACTAAGCAGTGTTAATTTTATCCACATAGATTGACAAATCATAGGCCATAAAAATCACCAATAAATCCCAGACACCGTGTTAATTCTGACAAAATAGGTACCATTTCACAATAAAAAGGTAGACTAGACTGACATCATTAAATACAGACCCTTTTTGGTATATTTACAGTGAAAACTGTACACTAAAAACCCTATGAAATTATTTTTATTCGAAATTTATGTAGCAGACAATAATAGCACTTTTATTGCATATTGTTTACACTTCAAAAAGATAGGGAAATCAATTTGAATTATTCATTTCATTTGGGAATTATTTGTGTTTTGTTTTCAGGTATTTAATATTTAACACAATACTTTTAATCTTATATACTCTCAAACATTTTAATAATCTTCATCAGAAAAATATACCCAAAGCCAAAAATTCAACATAGATAAATAAAATAGTGACTAAGAGCCATCCTTATGCTTACTGAAGAAAACAAGCACAATCCGCTATGACACATACCTCCCTTTCTTTCTGAGATTTGAGACATCTATTTACATGTATTAATTTATTTGCTATAGAGAACTGTATACTATCATTTGATTTTTAAAACCTGAAGATTTAACCATATGGAGTCATTTCTTTGTGTTTGGCTTTCTTCAATGTCTAAGGATTTTATTCATGCTGTTGTATGTACTGACGTTTAGTTCCTTTTTATCATTGAACATTATTTTGTTGTACGAACATACCATAATTTGTTTGTACATTCTCCATATATTGGAAATTTGATTGCTTCTAGTTTTTGACTATTATGAATAATGCTTATATGAAACTCTTGTACAGCCATATTTGTAGATAAGTGTTTTCATTTCTCTTCATATATAACTGGATGTGAATTTCCTGGATCTTAGGGATGTTTTTAGCATAAAAGAAATGCTTAATTCTTGATTGAGGTATTAAAGGAATTTTACATTTGTCAATTATCGTCCAACTGTACATTAAGATCTATATATTTTACAGTAAATAATCTTGTCTTTGCTTATTTTTGTTTCTTATTTTTCTCTTTTATTTATATAATCATATCTTTAAACAAAAAATATTTGGAATGTAGTTCTAATTATCTTACTCGCCCAATAATAGTTTATTTATAATACCATAATTCAAGCATCACGTTATCAAATTCATTAATATAGAAATTTATTCTCTTTGAAGACTTTTATGCACATTATTATAA
The DNA here is from genome assembly GCA_019455555.1 of Galemys pyrenaicus. Classification (NCBI taxonomy): domain Eukaryota; kingdom Metazoa; phylum Chordata; class Mammalia; order Eulipotyphla; family Talpidae; genus Galemys; species Galemys pyrenaicus. Next base: position 3,406,820 of record JAGFMF010012266.1, read on the forward strand.
TCTTGAATTTTAACAACAACTTTATCTGATGGAAATATTATCACTCATTTGTAGCATGAAAAGTAAAAGACCCAGAGCCAAGTCACATAGCCACAGATATAAAGAAAGCTCAGGGTCCTTGACCCAGTGAAGCCAACCATCAATATTTCAAAAAGCTGACTTTATGGAAATCCTGCATCATGTTTAGGACATTTCCCAAAAGAAATGGTTTCAGAAGAGGACTTTCAATTATAAACTAATGTACTGCTACTTCAAACTAGATGCAACGGTGGAAGACATTGTCCTCCAAAGATTTCCTAAACATACTTTGAGTTAACAAGCACATTTATTCTCTTACTTTCTTGATTGTGTTTGTACTGGAACATAAGAGGTTTTGCATTTGCATGCCTATCATTGGTTCCATCCCATGAAACTTTTAGAAGACTGAGGAATAAATGATAGCAATTATTGAATTTATTTGACCAAAGAGAATAGTATCATTCCAGTAATAAAGCTATACTCAGCAGATTCTCATCTTCAATGCAAACGGATCTTAATATAATAATTTACAAATTAGTTATATGACTATGACCAACATATTATGTCCTATGAATATGAGCAAATACTTATTTGTATAGCCTCCTGACCCTTGCTATATCCCCTTTTCTTCTACTTGCATACACAGCACTCTGTTATGGGCAGATTGCTACTTTCCTATCCACACCCTGATCCAAGACCATAGTTACAATTTCATTCCTTCATATATAGCACTTTTTATAGATAATATGTGAAAGTGTCTCCTCTTTTCATATCTCTTATTAGTTCAGAACCATTTATCTAAAACAGAGCATCTTTCCCTCTCCTGGTAACTGCCAATCCTTCCCTTCTTATGTGTGCTCTTATCAATGATGAAAAGCCAAGGAGACTGAAAACAAGAGATATACTGGAACCACATAGGGATTTTGAGAAAGATTAAATTCAAGTGCATTATTCCTACATCATTCCAGTTTTAAAAGAGACTGAGAGTCCAGATTTATCTGTAAAATCTACCAATAGTACCTCTAATTAATTAATTAATTAATTAATTATCAAAGCTCTTGGATGTTAGAAATTAAGTCAGTTTATTTATTTTAAGCAAGAGGACTATAGGTGCTTTGTTGGTGGGTATACCCCCACCAACATATATTGGTGATAACATGTATTTGAAGATATATGAACCTATACCTCAAAATTAGTGTTGTAAGACATTATCTCAATAAAATATGATAAAATAAAAAAGCCCACTATCAGATCAAGTCTTTCACAGGTATTATTTAAATCAAGGGTACCATTTTGTGACTTCTCATTCAAGAAGAGTGTCATATTCCATTAAATCCATTGGATGTATTCTTTTTTATTTTTATTTTTTATTTAAACATGCAAGAACTTGGGGCTAGGCCAGAGGTATGGGGATGAGAGGGTTCACCAGAGACAGAATGAGGAGCAGAACAGGCTGATCTACTGAAATACAATGCTTGAAGGGAGCAGCAGACGATATGAGAGTTCTACTGTGCCATGTGGATCACCTCTCTGTCCAGGGATCAAACTCATGGCACAGTGGCTGGTGATTAACTTGATAGCACTGAGACTTTAACCCCTGTGCCACCAGGGAGACCCCTGGATTTATTCTTACTTATAGTTGTTTCTCTTGTTCCCCACAGAGAGATATGATAACCCTTATGTAAAAACCTACTCAACTGTCTATGTTAGTAAGTATTGTCACTTAATAAATGTCTGGAAATCAATGAACCACAAACCAAATATCAGAAATCAATTCATTCAGATACTTCAGAGGATGGCAGAATGTTATGTTAAGTGTCTAAGGCATACACATTCCCTCTAGTAAAGATATTTACAATTTGTAAAGTTAAAAGAGATAAATAAGTGTGTAATGTATAGTTTACATGGTTAGCCTAAAGTTCTTTTTTTTCCATTTTTCCAGCACAAATTCTTGCTACTGAGGTCATTGGGCAGTAGCCACAACACATTTTAAATCATCATACTGTGCCTTTACAATGATATATTCCTCAGAACTTTTACTATGCTTATTTTCTCTCTCATCTCAAATATACATTATTCTGTCCCTAACCTTTGCTCTAAGCTGGTAACTTGTTATATCATGTAAAATATAGAACCAACGACAAATAACCTCAGCTTTCCACCAGCAAATTCATCCTGTACTTGTGTCCGTGTATTCTTCCTTCTATTTTTAATATAGGTGCCACTCCTAGTTTTATAAAATGCCAACCTCTCTATTATATACTGTATACAATTCTCTCAGTCTCTTGCTTAAGTTCTTGCTCCTTCAAATTGTTTCTACAGTATAACATCTGAGTCAACAAATTTTATAATCACACAGTGGACATTTTTTTAAATCAAAAACATACCAAAGTACATCTATCTGCAAATAATTATCTTTATGTCAAATCCCTTTCTGGTTGAGTACCCATTATTCTGTTGCCATTTTAAAAGGTCCCTTATTGAAGGGCGTCCCTGACAGTGCAAGTTGTTGTCTTTGCACTATGAAGTTATCAGCAACCACTGTAGTACAAGTTTGATTCCTGGCCAGGGTGATGACCCACATGACACAGCAGACCTCTCCTGTCTTGCCTGCTGCTCCACTTAGTATATTTCAGTCAATCTGCCTGTTCTGCTCATCATTCTGTCTCTGGTGAGTCGTCTCATACCCTCACCCCTCTGGCCTACACCCCAGCTGTTGTATGTATAAATAAATAAAATCAATTTTAAAAATTAAAAAAAAAAGACTCCTAATGGCAACAAATACCTCAATCTTCACATAATCCACACGCCACTTAGCCTTTCTTTACTACTCCATTAAAATAAGTTTTATACTAAAAAAAAAAACTCCATTTTGCCATATCAAATGGTCAACTTTTAGGCTTCAACCAATTTATTCTATTTATTATTAGTAGTAATAAATTATTAGTAGTATGTAGTCACTTCTTAGTAGTACTAATAAATTATTAGTAGTATATAGTCATTTCTTCCTTCCTGAAACAATTTCTAAACTTGACTCTCAGAATGCTTTCTAATTTTACCCATATTTCAGTGACCACTCCTTTTTTTAACCATTTTGTTTCAGAATGATGTATATTAATAGTAGCCAAATAATGGTCCTGTATTCTTTTCTTTACTCTGTCTATAATAAAAAACACAATATTGCAATGTGTTCTATGGAATTCATGTAAAGTAAATATACAAGGAAATACAATACAGTAAGAAAAAAGAATGATCAATAGAAACATATTATGAGTGACAATAAAATGTATAACACGGCATACATAATGCAAGTTATAAAAGACTATGTCCTATACATTCATTTATTTCATTTTATTTTAAAGAAGTAATTCACAATATATGGATTTAGAAAATAACAAGGAATGGAGCAAGAACCTAGATTATTATCACTACCCCAGAAAGAATGAGAGAAACTGAACAGAGAATTATATAGAATTGGTCATCAAAGTAAGGGTAATGATGGTGGGAAAGCAACACAGCCTTTCTTTCCTTTAACCATCCTATTTCTTAACAGCATTCATCACTGGTCGAGCCCAATCAGAAACCAGAGGTCATGTAAATTTATTGATAAGAGCTATAAGGATCAGTGTTGTAGATCAAAGTAAGAGACTAGAGAATATCTTTGAAACTGGATCTAGAAAGACAAAGATCTAAGTGCTACGATAAAAAAATCAATAATTGTTGAAGAAACAGACTGTGTAGAGAACTACATGATATTACAGCTATAAAAATAGCTACTAAGGAGAAGGAAATATGTTTTTTTAAAAAATCCAGCCTAAAGATTTTTACAAGTTATCAAACAGAAAACAGATCATAAAATAATTTGAGATACCACAAACATATATAACACATCAACAAATGTAAATGGTAGTAAAATAAAAAGCCACTCACACTATGTTAAAAATAAATATAGCTGTTTATGTTATTTATTTTAAGACATAAAGCACAGAGAGTTGGAAAAGTAAAAGGATTTGCAAAGAAATTTTAATACACTGCAAATAAGTAAAAGTAATATTGGACATGACATTTTATCAGATAGAGTTAACATATAAAAAATTAGGATACTTTCAACAGTTTGAGTTAAATTTATAAATATGTAACAAATAATAGCATCAGGAATCACAAAGAAAAGTTTATAGGTGTTTAAAATATGTGATAACCAAAAAGAAATAAATTAACCAAATATTTTCCTTCTCTACTAGGTCTACTTCTAAGTAAGACAGAGAAAATGGATATTAAAAACCAAACAAAACACTTAAGGGTACAGATGACCTAAATGGTATAAATTTAATGTTATATTTTTCTATATAAAATGAAACAGGGAGTAGTCTAGCCATATCTATTTTCTGAGTTGGTATACTAGTATTTTTCATCTTTAAATCTTTTATAGAATTTATAAGCAAAGTCATTTGGCCCTGGAGAAATAGTTATTGTGGAAAAAAACAAAACAAAACAGAAAAGACAACCATAAAAAAGAAAAACATGTCAAACAAATCTAACAAATACATTCCAAAAAGATGAGGTTAAGATAGTTTTAAGAGTAAACTAATGTTTAATAAATCTTTCCAATGTACAGAAAGAGAAAGCTTCCGAATTCTTGAAGTGAAGCAACAAATGTTGCAAGAAAAAAATAATGTCAAATCTCACCATGAAAATTGATGATAAATTCAACAGCACATTAAAATAAATGTGCTATAGAAACTGGAAATAGCACATTTAAAAGACTAATATAAGACTAAGTCTTTGTATTTTTTCTAGAAATACAAACATGGTAGGAAAATAAAGGGTATCTGATTATATAAATTAAATAAATAGTTCCAAGAGGAAAAATGAGTAATTTCTATAGCTCATTTACAGAAATTATAAATGATAATCATTCACTCTTGATTTCCAAACTCTTTATAAAGTAAGGTATATTAATAACATGACTATATAATTACTCCAAAACCAGCATTAAGCATAATCAGGAAACAGTGAAAATTTTTTTTTAAAAAATTAGAAGCAAAATATAGATTCTATTATGTAATATAGTTCTTTGTAGTTATAAAGAGGACACAGAGAAAGATGTGAAATTATCTCTACTTTCACAAACTAAATTTTATATCAAAAAAGAGAAATATTACTGAAAGCTAATAGCAAATAGAATTCAACAAGGTGAGTAGATATTAACATATGCATAGAATTATTTAGCAGTCCAATATTAAAAAGCAATTTTAAAACAGTGGTAAAAGGTATGTTGAAATATATGATAAATATCTCTATTAAGAAATACACAAAACCTAAATAGATAAAATTTGAAACATTCTCTAAGAGACTTGAGGTAAAACTAATGGAAACTCATTTCTTTGTTTTTTTTTACTGAAAGGTTCATAAAAGAATTATATAATGCTTTCTGTTGATTGTATATGCTAAGTTATGGAAAAATAGTTAAAGGGTAGACAATATTTTTTACTATAATCAGGAAGAAATGCATAAGGTAGATAAAGACTGGTAACTTCATGTAATGTTTGCATTTCTCACCATATGCATCTATTAGCTATTTTAAAATCAAATGTACACAATTTTGACAAATGAAAAGAAAATAAATATTACCAAAGTAGTAACAGAAATTCTAAATCCAAGGAATAAACCAAAGCACTGAACATTTCATGCATATTACAGGAGATTTTCCAACTTCTAAAATTATTTTTTGTCCCTATCTGTTTACTCCGACTATGGACTATAGTTCAAGAATCTTGACTTACAATGCCCTATCTTAATGACCTGAAAATTCATTTTCTTATTTTATTGAAATATTTTATTAACATTTTTTAAATTTATATATATTTGACATCAATTGTAATCCCCATGTATTCCCCTTCACCATATCGCCAGTGCAACAGCAGTCCCCCGTTGAAATATTTTTATAAAAGTATAAAAGTGGCTTTTCATCTTCTCTGAACTGCTGAAATTAAAAATGAAGGGACACAAAGAAATATTAATGTATTCCATGGGTTTTATTAATCTTTCATTAAGCATAGAGATTTTGGTGTTAAGAGTTTTATTTTAAGAACCTGTGTCTGGAAGGGAACCAAGTACCCACTGGCAGATACATCTGATGATCTCAACGGAGGGCCTATTAGAATGATCTGAGACTCCTTTGTGGATGTTCGTCTCTGCTACAAAGCAGTCTTAAGTCAGGATAGATTTATGTGCATTGGCAGCGCCAAGTAACAAATGGATCGTGTTCTCAAAGTATGTCTGGCCTGAACCTATGTGATTAAATCCTGACTTTGATGAATCCCAGACCTTCAGGGAAGAGAAAATAAAGTCAGAAGACAGTTGGTTAATAAGAAATTATTGAATCAGCCAGGTTTTAAGATGCTATAGCAAAAAGGGCAACTGTTAGTAAGTACACCCAAAAATAGAAAAGAAAATTTTAAATAAAGATACACTTTTCCAAAAACGGATAGTCCATCTTTCTCTTAACTTTGCTTTTGTAACATTTAGATAGATAAAGAGGATATTTTATCATCCAAATTTAAATTTGGAGAAGGGGTAATTAATAATTATATTAGGACAATTTGTATAATTTAGGACTAGTCTGGGTAAACCAATTCACATAGTCACCCAAAGTATATGCTTACTCTAAAACATTATAATTTTGTTTATCTACTTGACTCGGGGCAAAGAATATATTTGTAGATGAATAAAAACTAAGGACAGTCAATGTTACTGATAATCTCCCCCAGTATATCTTCAAATGATGTGATATAAATTGTCAGATCAAAGTAATTTCATTTACATACATTCTAAATGAGATATGTATATATGCACACATGTGCATATATATCTATACACTACATATATGATATGCTAATTGAATGCTGGACCTGATATCTGGAATATTTAGATCAAGAAAACACATGAAAAGTATGAAGTATAACTCATTATTTTTTAACTATTCTTAATGACTTGGCCATGATGTGCTTTAAGCAGAATCAGTAATCTTTATGGAGTCAAGTAAAATGTTGATTAAGAAAAATATTTAAGAGCAGTGTGATAAAATCAGCTAAAAAATATTTATGCCAACTTTTTTTTAAATTTATGCATACAAGAGCAGGGGTACAGGCCAGAGGCACAGGAGGTGAGAGAATTCACCAGAAATAGAGTGGGGAGCAGAACAGGCAGATCGACTGAAATACATTGCTGAGAGAAGCAGCAGGCAAGGCAGGAGAGGTCTGCTGCGCCATGTAGGTCCCCTCCTGGCCAGGAATCAAACTCACGCTGCTATGCTGCGGATTCTTCACAGTGTGGCATTGACCCCACTGCATCACCGGGAAGGCCCGATTTATGTTAACATTTAATAAAAGTAATTCTAAAATGTTGCAGCCCATTATTCATAGTACTCTTTAACTAAAATACTTCTAAAGATTCAGTAGTTGCAGAAATAAAGGTCATTATTCAGATGATGTGTTCTAATTGTACAGAATTGTAGATAAACACACCAGAACCAAATATTTAATTATTATCTGTAACTAAAATTAGAAAACCATGATGATACTAATATCAGAGAAAAACAACATAAAAATAGCATCCAACAATTCTAAATGAAATTCTTCAAAACCTCAATACAGCAATTAAAGTAAACTACATATTGGGAATTAAGTAATAGCACAATAATAAGAATTGATTAGGAGTGGCATCAATGAAAATAGGAAAGCAAGAACCTCAAAAATGTCTTCCTTATCAAAAGCAATGGGAAAACTGGCATATCAGAATAAACTTTCTCAGAACTCTGGGTACTTAATCAAATGCTTCAGAAAGTAAAGGACTATTAAAAAAAAAGCAGCTGGAGGCCTCCCCCCCCAGCCAGGAAGGTGACCCACATGGCACAGCAGACCTCTCTTGCCCTCTTGCCGGGCCCAGATACTCCCCTTAGCAGTGTATTTCAGTTGATTTGCCTGTTCTGCTCCCACTCTGTTTCTGGTGAATTCTCTCACCTCCTGTGCCTCTGGCCCGTACCCCAGCTCTTGTATGCATTAATAAATCTTTAAGAAAAAAAGAAAAGGAAAAACAGCTGACTCTGTAAGCAAGTTTTTAGTATTCTAATTTGCCCAATATTTCCATTTTCTATGTCTCCTGAACTTTGTAATATTCTTGAGTATCAGTAGTCTGCAATTACAATGAAAATGAGCAACACTTTAATCAATTGAGTGGGTGAGAAAAGAATTGGTTTTCTCTTAAAATGGCAGTCACAAAGAATTCATACTATTTGCTCTGTCTGGAGTTTCCTTGTAAGATCTCTTTTGAAAGTATGTCTTAATTTAAAGTGACTTAGAAATCACATTGTGTGCACAGTCTTACATGGAGGTAAGTAAGCCTTACATTTGTCAAAAACAATCAGAGACCATTGTCGAAGATCATAGCTGTTTGCATTGATGAACAGGAGTATACAATAGACTCACCAAAAAGCTTAAAAGAAAAAAGACTTAGGTATCAAAAGGGATTTGGAAAATCTATGACATATTTTTGGGAAATACAATGTTATGCAGGTAGCGACTTTTCCATTACCAGGGCTGTCTACATGCTCACAAATGATGAAAAGATGCCCACTTTCACTTCTAGCTAACTCTGAATGTCTTCACAAGCAAGAAGTAAAGGTTTATGCAAAGTTGTAAACTCCAGGCTTAGTGTAAAAAGCACTGACTAATATACATGCACAGCCCCTTGCCAAACATTACAATTATTGGTTCTACATATATAAACCCCTGCACAATCATCATCTGACCACTAAGCTGATTGGAAGCCTCAGTAGCCACACATGACAAAGAATACAAACTTTATATATATTGTTCAGAAAACTCACTAAGCAAAACAACAATAACAAACAGAAGAAAAAAACTGGTAAGGGGAAGAATGGTTTTCAGAAAAAAATCAGAATCTGTTTCTGAAGACACCCAGAATATATATTTATTTGACAAAGGTTTTATATCAGGTTTAAAAAATATCTTCAAAAAATGAAGGAAATCATACCTAGAATTAGAGGAACAAGTGAGAATATCACAAACAGAGAATATTAATGTGATAGAAATAATTATAAACAAAAACCCAATAGAAATTTTAGAGTTAGTGTCAAATGAAAATTCACACGAGGAGGTCAACAGAAGATTTGAGTAAGCAAAAGAAATAATCACTCAACTAAAAAGATAGTTGGATATATTATCCAAAGGAACAAAAAAAAAATAAAGAAATTAATAGAGGCTTAGAATCACAAGACATCATCAAGTATATAAAGGATAAACACAATGGAAGACCCAGAGGGGGGGGGGAGGGTAAATAATGTTGAAAAAATTATGATCAAAAATGTCAAAACTTTATGGCAATATTAATCTACCCATTCAAAAGTCATAATGAACTATATAGATAAAGTACAACTCCTAACAAGAATCCCAGCTCCTTTTTTTATAGAAATAGAACAGTTCATTTTAACATCTCTATGGAATTTCAAGTAATGCTGAATACAGCAGAAGTTATTCTCACTTCTGATTTGAAGAGTTATTAAAAACCTGCATCAATGAAGGCTGTGTGGTACTGATCTAAAACTGACATACAATCTGTGAAAAAAATGAGATATCAGAAAATAATTTCAGAAATTATGACTACATGACTTTTTTGACAAGACTGTCAAGCCCATTCAATGTTGGAAGCAATAGTCTCCAGGACATGAAAGAACAGTGTGATAGTTACATGCAAAAGAGCTACACTAGACCTCAACTTCCCACCATATACAAAGGTAAAATAAAAAGGGATCAAAGACTTCAGTGTACAAGTTACAATTATAAAACTTTTAGAAGAACATATAGTGGTTTGTGTGTGTGTGTGTCTGTGTATAGTGTTTGTGTGAATATATTGTGTTTATTGTGTATATGTAAAACTGTATTTCAACAACATTAAACATTTTATACTACAAGTGCATACTCAACAAATTGGAAAGGTAACTCTCAGGAGAGAAAATATTTGTAAATCACTATCTGTTTCTATCTATAAAAAAGATACAAAGAACTCTTAGAATTCAACAACAAACCACAAATAATCCATTAAAACATTAGCTGGGGATCAAACAGACATTTCTCCAGAAAATATAACCAAATTGCTAATAAATACATATAAAAGTGTTCTCAGCATCACTAGCCATCATGAAATTGTAAACCAAAACCACAATGTGTTGGCCTCCCTGGTGCCACAGCAGGTTGAGCACCGCACTGTGAAGCATCAGTAGCACAGCAACATGAGTTCAATCCCCGACCAGGGAGGGGACACACGTACAGCAGCAGACCTTTCCTCTCTCTCCCCCTGCTCCCATCAGCTGTGTATTTCAGTTGATCTGCCTGTTCTATTCCCTGCTCTGTCTCTGGTGAATCCTCTCACCTCCTGCACTCTGGCCTGTACCCAGCTCGTGTATGCATAAAAATAAATAAAGCTTTAAAAAAAAACAACACACAATGTGTTAACAGTTTAGAGCCTCGCTGGTAGCCTAGGGATTAAGTATCAGGACTATCATCACTAAGACCTGAATTCCATGCCTGGCCAGGGAGCCAACATGGCATAGCAAATTTCTTCTGTCTTGCCCACTGCTCGCAAGACTGTATCTCAGTAGATGGAGCCATTCTGCTCCCACTCTGTCTCTGGTGAATCCTTGCACCCCTGAACCTCTGGCCTACAATCCAGTTCTTTTACAAAGCAAAAAAAAAAAAAAGTGTCACCACTTTACACTCACTAAAACAACTATCATCAAAAGACAGGCAATAAAATGTGTTAATAAGATTCTGTAGATATTACAATTCTCACAGAATACTGCTGTGAATGTACATGATACAATTCCTTTTGGAAAAGTGTGACAGTACCTTAAAATATTAAGCATAGAGTTACCATGTCAGCCAGCAGTGTCATTCATCAGATAATCAAGAGTAACAAAAATATGTCAACACCAAAACTTATATATGTCATTACACCTTTATCCAAATCCATAGATTATATAATACCAAGAGTGAACTTGAAGGTAAACTGTGGTTTTCGATTGACTACTGTGTCAGAGTGGGTTCATTCTAGGTAAAAAAATGTTACATTCAATGTTGGAAGGAACAGTCTCCAGGACATGAAAGAACAGTGTGATAGTTACATGCAAAAGAGCTACACTAGACCTCAACCTCCCACCATATACAAAGGTAAAATAAAAAGGGATCAAAGACTTCAGTGTACAAGTTACAATTGAGTGATTCTGATTATGGAGAGGTTATACATGTACAGTGAGAGGGTGCACATGAGAATTATCTGTACCTTCGACTCAGTTTTGTTGTAAATCTAAAACTGCATTAAAAATAATCTTTAATAATTTTTAAACCTCACATGAATTTTTATAGTAGGATTATTCATAATATCCAAAATGTGGAAATAACCCAAATGTCCTTCAACTAATAGACAAAATGTAATACATTCACAGAAGGAACTATTATACTGCAATTAAAAAGAATAAAGTACTGAAGTATCCTAAAACATCAATGAGTGTTGAAAACATGTTAAATAAAATAATCATAAAATGCCACAACAGTATGTTGCACTTATTTGAAATGACCAAATAAGGAAATACATAGAAAGAAAAAGTAAATTAGTGGTGGTAAAAGATTGGAGAGAGTGACTGCCAATGAGTATGTGTCTTTTGGAGGTGATAACAATGTTCTTGAACTCAGTAGTGTGACAGCTGTACATCTTTTTATTTATTTGTTTGTTTATTTATGTATACAAGAACTGGGGTGTAGATCGGAGGTGCAGGTGGTGAGAGGATTCACCAGAGACAGAGTTAGGAGCAAAACAGGCAGATCTACTGAAATACACTGCTTAGGGAGCAGTGGGTGAGATAGGAGAGGTCTGCTGCACCATGTGGTTAGCTACCTGATGGGGATCAAACTCATGTTGCAGTGGCTGGTGATAGCTTGATAGCACTGTCTTTAACCCCTGCACCACCAGGGAGAACCAAGTACATCTTTGTAAATAGCTAAAAAATAATTAAAAGGTAGAACTTTCTAGTAAGCTATTTATAGTTCAATAAAACAATTAATGTGATTATCAGAAAAGATAGAAATTATCTAAGTGAGGAATAAATATTAGATGAAATTTAGTACATTTATAACATTTAATTTTAAAAATTAACACTTAAATTGATAAACAGTATTAAAAAACAGATAGCAAACATCAAGAGTCCATTAAAATGTTCTCATACAAGTATGACAATAAAATATCATGCACATAACAGTTAAGAACATATGGCCAAATAATATGGAGACATATGTTTCTATGGGATACAACAGAAACAAATTTCAATTAACCTAAATTTTGGCATTTCAAATTTGGTCTTAGAAATAATTATGATTTACATACTAAATGAAATAAATTACAATAAACTATACCAGGTGACACTTAGCAATATGAATATCAAATATATATTTTAGGACTGAAATTACTACAACTCAATCCCATCTCAACTAAAGTTAAGAACATAGTACATAGGTTTAAAACCAAAGAATGGGTTGCAGATGAAAGGGTTCATGTATTGATAATAACTCTACAAAATATATCCGGATTGAACCACAAAGATAATGAGACAGGAGAACAGGAAGAGCACTTCTCAGCCAGCAGATCTGTGGTTCCTCCACCGTGTGGTCTTAACAGGATGCCCTGTGCCTCTCTGGCACCTGAGAGTTCTTTCCATTAGAGTCTGCTACAGTTGGTAGTCTGGTGGTTTCTGCTTTTCTGTCCTGTTACCCTCTCTTTCTTGGACTAGATACAGCTCAATCCAAAATGACACAGAATTTGTCCCTGGAGTAACCTTTTAACTCATCACAGTGTCATTTTAAGATATTAACATGGTAAACAGCACATTTACCTGTGCCAGGGCAGATCTGAGGATACCCAAGTTTGACAGAAAGGGGATGGCAGTCAAATACTGAGAAATCCCTATCTTCGCTTCCCTTTCCAAGAAATAGCCATGAATAGTCCACCTCTTACTTAAGAAACACTTTAAAGGCAAGTGCAGTAAAATGCCCAAGACTGCTCTGTTTGAGAAGAAAAGCCTGCTTTCCTTGCTCACTGTAGTTTTTACTGTCACCTCTAATGAACTGACTCCTACTTTCACTTGGCTCTGTAGTTCATTTATGATTTCCATCATTCTCTAAGTTCAAGATCGCTCATTCCTGATAAGAGTGGGTCTCAGAAATCTGGTGACAACAGGAGGTTATGAACAATTTTTTAGAAGAAGGTAAGAGGGTTGAGGGCCATAGTGAGAAGATATTGCAAAAGGAAAAAAAAAATAAAAAAAATATAAATGGTAAAAACAACAGTTGAAATGATATGGGTTAAGAATTTTCGACACCTGAAATAAAGAAGAAAAAAAAAGACATTTAAGAGTTTCAAGAGTTTGAAGAATCATAACAAAAAATACAAAGTAAACTATATCTAGGCAAAGCAGAATCAAACTTCAAAGGACTAAAGATAGAGATGAAAATATTATAAACTACCATAGAGGAAAAAAACAGGCATATGTCTTCAAGAGCAACATTTAACTTGTAGGTTAATTTCCAACAAAAATGATTGAAAAAAGAAAAATTAAAACATTTAAAGTACTAAAAGAAGACAACTGCCAAACTAAGATTCTACATGCAGTGAGACAGCTCTTCAAAAATGAAGTCACCTGAGAGAAAAATGAAGAATTTGTGATCCACTGAATTTCATTAAATGTAAAGTGAATTCCTATGGTAGGAGATAAATGATGCCCAATGAAATGCCAAGAAGAAATAAATGCACATTTTAAAAAATGAGATATGTGGTTAAATATAAGTAAATATTAACTGTAATAAAAAATAACACTAGTTTTGTGGAGTTAAATTATGTAGAATTAGAATATGTGCCTCCCAGAGCATAAAAATTAGTATGTAGATGAATGGGTTCATTTTCTAATGTTCTTACTTTGTCAGTAAAGTTTTAAAGGTAAGTCAAAGAAGCATATTGTAATCTATAAGGCAACCAATAAGAAAATTATAAAAGTATAACTACAAGACTACAGAAAGGAAATATGGAATTCTATTTTATTTTTAGATTTTAAAAAGGATAGGTTTATTATGATAAGGAGAAAAAGAGAGCCACCTGCATAGTCACAGGTGGGCATGAGAGCTGCAAATTTGTAACTTTAAAGAACAATTGATTAATCCTATAGGGGGTCAGCAATAAAATAAAAATGGAGCTAAGAGAAACACCTAGTATAAAGCTTAAATATAATCAAGTATTTAAATCTAAAGAAATCACGAAGGTTGCTCTTTGAGCATAATTAAATTAGAAATCTTCAATAAAAAAATATTGAGGGAACTTGAATATCTGGAAAAGGAACCTTGCATTTCTAAGTAAAACAATGGCTAAAGTTGGTAACACCAACAATATTTTAATCGAATGGTAATGGAAATACTACATGAAAAAACCCTTGATCTATACAACTAAATCATGGTTTAGGAAAAATTTAGGGACTAAAGTTCATATGTAAGAAATAGGTCTAACAATATAAGTATCCATTTGAAAAAGTCAGTGATACAAAACAATCAAATTCAAAGAAAGTTGCTAAAGGAAAATAAAAGTAAAGCAATTTTTAAAGAAAAAAGAAACAAATATACAATATAGAAAATAAGGTGAAGTCTTTGAGAAAACCAATCAATACAATCAATAAACTTCCAGCGAGAGTAGTAAAGAATATGATTAATCACATATTATAAGTATCAGGAATGAAAAATGGGACATTACTGCAGATTCTACAGATATTAAAAAGATAATAAAAGTATTAAAGAATTTAGAAAATAAACTTGACAAATTTCTTTCAAACCGCATATTCTAAGTGGCCTAAAAAGTGAAAACCTTAGTAGTCTATTGTATTAAAGAAACCAAAATAGTATTAAAATATTCCTAAATAAAAAATAAGGACCATATGGATTATCTTTAAGTTGTTTCAAAGTTTTAAAAATGAAGTCATATCAATCTTCTAAAAACTCAGAGTATAAACATCATACAGGGAACACTTTTCATTTTATTTCATGCTGGCTACAATAAACTTGATATAAAAAAATGACAAAAGTAAGACTTTTTTCTCACAAATTTGTGATTTTTCTCACAAATTCTGCTCCAAGTACTAGTAAACTAAATTATATATTTTAATAAAATATAAAGAGTTATCACCTGAGTGTTAGTTTGTTCAACATTAAAAATAATAATAAATAATAATAAACAGAAAAGAATTATGAAACCATTCCAATGTGCCATAAGGCTTTTCATGAGGCTGGATGTTAATGTAATAGAAACTCAGCAACTATATAAAAGCTCATTGAATTATTTATTTACCATTTGTGTTCCTTTTGTGTACATGTTAAACTTCACAAAAAGTTATGTTCTAAATGCACAGGTGAATGAACTTGAACATCTAAATGAACAAGTTCTCCCTACTTAGTTTTCTTGTTTCTTTAGTGTATTGCTGTTTAATCCAATTATTCATTTCCTCTCCATATTTGAATAATGAATACCATGTATCTTTAACTACCTCTGAATACAGTTACTACAGATATTGCCCTGTTCCCTTGATAAGTGGCTTGACCATGCAGCTGCATTGAGCATTACAACTTAATGAGAATAATTCAAAGAGTTTATATTTGCTTGTGTATTTTAGTGTAGGCCCTGGTGCTGCTGCTGTGAGTCATGAGATTAATGTGTTCAGAGTATCATCATCCCAAAGACAATGAGGAGACAAATTGAACAGTCTTGAACCCAAATGTTAGCCAGGAACTGACTTCAGCTAATTTCAATCTGGCCTAGTGGAACTATAGCCTGCTTGAACACTCAGGAGAAGGAAATAAATGTTTTTTTGTGGTGATTTAGGGTTATTTCATGTAGCTTTATTTCAGCTGAAACCTGACCAATATAGTTTTCAAAGATTTAATGGACCATTGGATAATTCTTAATTTGCATTATAGATTCATAAGGTCTTTGAAAAATTAAACTAGAGGTCATGAAAAGAATGCAAATTCAAATAATACTGGTCATTTAATTTTTTAAATGTCACATTTAAAAATTATATTTATTGTATGGCACTGTTCTATAGTTTTTCACAATATTATGGTGAATTTACACATAGAAATAAATGCCCAATTATGCTGCACTATTCCTTTTATAGAATAACAACACTGCCTTTTTACCTGCCAGTGAATGCTAAAATATTGGTAGGCTTCTTATTTGCTTCTGGTGACAACTCTATTCTCCTCTTACACTAAGCATGGATAATGATCACAGCAAGTACATCAAGAACCTGAGAACAGATAATCAAACTGGTTCTGTGCTTTCCTCTGGAAACATTTCAACATCAGAACGTATATTCTTGGTTTGTGCACATTCATACACATATATTTGTGACTCTCATGGCCTACAGTCTAAACTGCATCATTTTCCCCATTATGTTTCTTTCACATGTAGCAAAATGTGCCATGTGCCAGTTTCTTCCATTGGGAGATCCCCAAAATTATATCCACCACAGCTACTGTGCAGATGTATTTTTATTACCACCTCCTCTTAATGCTGCCAGTAGCAAATGACATGGTAAATCCATTTTAGGATTTCACACCAAAGGCTCTTAGCATTTTTCAAGGCCAAAACACAGATGGGCACTATTTTTAATTTAAAAGCACAGTCAGATGTTGAAAAGAAAAAAATATATACTTATAAAAGGATAAAATGAATAAATATGTTCTTTAAAAAACTACTTACCATTCTTCTTTGCCCCAACTTATAAGAACCAGTTTTATTTTCAAATATCTTAATTGTGATTATCTACAATCTTGTTTTATGCCTATTTTTACAGCATAAAATACTAATTTTCTTATACAAATATAAGCATAACTACACACAGCTGCTTTAGGAATTCTGAATAAGCTGTTAGTTAAGGAGAGAAAAAAATATATTTTATTACTAATATAAATGCCGGATGCCTAAGAGATCTATAGAAAAGAAAAATAATCTTGTACTGTTCAATACATGTGAGTATATAAAAGTTTTTATATTCTTAACCACTGAAAAATCCTACAAATTAAAATTTATTTCTAATAGTAGTAAATAACTATGGCATTTCCTCATCCAGTCATAATACTCAGTCACAGAGCATTCTTTGTGGTCTTCGACTCTTAATTTTTCTCTATTCATAAGATGAAACTAGGCATAACTGGAGAGTATTTTTGATTACAAAATCCATCTGACTTAACTAAGACTTGTGCTTTTTTCACATTGAACTTTTTCAAGATGTTTAAAGAAGCACATGCAATTTAAAAAAAAAATACAATTCCTTTGTATGCTTTATATACTCTCCCCACCCCAAAACAAAAGCATCTTTCAAAACCATAGTAGACAATCACAACCAGAACATGGACATTGATAATTCAAGACATAGAAATATACCTTCACTACCAGGATACCTTTTATTCCCTTTTATAGCTTTATCACCAACCCAACACACCTATCCCCTACTTAACCCATGGCAAATATTAATGTTTTCTATTTCTGTAATTTTTTCATACAAAGAATATTTTTAAATGAAATGATGCAATATATAACATTTTAGGATTAGGAAGGCAGAGAACAGACTTGAACTTTGAGCAGTGAACTTAATGTAATATACACATGTTGATTCTCAACCATGAACCATTGGAACTAACATAATATCATAATGGAATGTTACTTCAATTTCAAAGAGAACATTTCCATTGTCACAAGGGCTCCTTTTGTTGTTGTTTTTTATAGTTACATGCACCAAAGGTGTTAAAAAAATATTCACATGTGGTTTTTTTGTGTAAAAGTATTTTTCTCGACAAATATTTTAATATAAATGCTTGCTCATGGCATCTACATGATTAATTTTAAAAGAATCTGACAATTTATTTTCTAGTCTTTTATCCCTAGAATAAATCCAATATAGTCATGATGTACAATTCTTATTATTGTTGTAGTCTATTTCCTAATATTTTGCCAAGGATTTTTGCATGTGTAAGTATGAGATTAGTCTAATGATTTTTTTTATTTTTTGCTTTTTTTTTTTACTTTGTCTGACTTTGAGATGAAGGTAATACTAACTCTAGAAGTGTGCTAGGGAGTCTCTCCTTTCTTTTCTGCAAGATATTATGCATCATTTGCTTCACTTCTTTTTTAACAGTTGGTAAATTTCTCCTGTGAAGCTATCTGTATTTGAAGATTTTGTTTTTGGTAGTTTCAGATCATAAATTCAATTCCTTAATGGTGTTATTAGGAAATTAAAATATATAAAAGAATATAGTAAAAGGCAATTAATTATGTTGGAATATTTTCTTTTCATCTTCTTGATGTCTAAAGTCTAAATTACATCATTTCTTTCATTCCTGATATTCTTTTCTTTCCTTGTGAGTTTTGTTGGAGGAAGTTAACAATATTGTTTCCAAAGAACTAGTTCTCTAGTTCATTGCTTTTTGTTCACTGCTTTATATATATTTTAATTAGGTTTTTTTTTTCACTCTGTTTATTATTTTCCTCCTTCTGCTAGCTTCAGGTTTACTTTGCTCTTCAATTTCTATTTTTTGGAAAGGCTGGTAGATTATTTTTTGAGTGCCTTTTTTCTATTCTATTGTATGTATTTAATGCTATGAACTTTCTCAACATAGTTTTAATTTGGTCTTGCAAATTTTGATACATTAGGTATTCATTTTCATTCAGTTCATTGTTCTTTTTATTTTTAAAGACTTCCTCTTTGACCACAGATTTGTATAAGTATAGTTTACTTTCTAAATGTTTTGGGAATTCATTCATGCTATCTTTATAATACTGGTTTTCAGATTGTTTCTATTGTAATAGGGGACATGCTGTATAATATCAATTATTTTAAAGTGATTTAAGTTAGAAGTGTTATTCAAGGACCTATACATAGTCTCCCTTAGTATCTATATGTTCTATGAGTACATAAAAAAGAATACATGTTTTGCTGCATGGAGATGGAATGTTCTATAAATACGAATTATATCCTGTTAGTTGATGCTGTTGTTGAATTGTTATATCATTATTAATTTGAGTGTAGTTGTTCTAGCAAATTTTAAGAAAATCGTGAACATGTCTGCTTGTTTTTTAATCCTATAAATTTTTGTTTCACATATTTTTCAGATATTGTTTGGTATATACACAGTTTGAATTATGTCTTTTTCATGGATTGACTTTTATCATTATATAGCATTCCTCTGTCCTGGATAATTTTCTTTGTTCTGAAGTGAGCATTATTCTATACAATATAGTCACTGATGTTCTCCTCTGCATCATATATATTTCCCATCCTTGTCGGGAGTCATAAGAATAAAAACTCTGGTCTCACTTTCTGGTCAGCCTTATCTCCTGGTTAAGCAAGGGCGCCAAAAAAGGCGTGCGTCAGAATCATAGCTCTCCCACTCTAGCATCCAGAACCATAGCCCTCCCAGTCTAGAATCTCCAACCAGCAAAGGACAAGTACCCAATCATCCAGCCAATCATCCAGAAATAGCCCTTCCTCCTGCTCCTCCCCGTAGCCCTCCTGAGCACTCATATACCGCTGTTCAAGAATAAAATTTTGGAGGCTTGATCAGAATCCTGTCTTGCCTCCCTTCTTTGCGTTCCTTGTTTGTCTCATTCTCTTAGGTGGTTCCCGCGCGCCCTCGTTGCCCCGCAGGCCGGGGCACATCCTCTTATTTTCAAGCTGCCTATATTATCATAGGTGAAGTGGGCATCCTATAGAAAGCATTTAATTAGGTGTATTTTTAATTCCCACTGTTAATATATGTCTTTCAATTTATATACTTAAACAATTCAGGTTTCATCTAATTGTTGATGTTAATGCTACCTGTTATTTTATCTGTGTCTTCTTTTCTCTGCTTTCATTTACTGTTCACTTTTTCCTACCACCTCTGGGTTTTATTTGAACACTTTTTTCAAATCCCATTTGATTTGTATATCATGTGTTTAGTGTATTTACAAAATGTTTCTAGTCATTGCCCTAAGTATTACATTTTCTATATATAATTTATATGTAATTATATATACATGATATACTGACAATATTTTCATTGACCAGATAGAAACCTTATCTCTTTTTATCTGCCTTTCTCCACCTCATTGATAATTGCCATAACTATTTCCTTTGCATACATTTTAAATGACAAGAGAATATTGAATTTCTGCTTTTTATCAAATGCAATATAGAAAACCCAAGAAAAGTAAAGTCTATTATATGGACCCATATTTTTCTGACCAGGTTCTTTCTTTAATCCCGTTGTTCCAAAATAACAGGGGCAGGGAGGTAGGAAGCTGGGATGAGCGGATTCACCAGAGACAGAGTAGGGAACAGGCAGATCTACTGAACACTACTGAGGGGAGCAGCAGACAAGACAGAGAGAGAGGTGGGTCAGGGATTGAACTCATGCTGCAGTGGCTGGCGATAGCTTGATAGCACTGTGACTGAAACCCTGCACCACCAGGAAGGTCCTATCATTAATAAGTTCAGTCAGTGCAAAGCACCATAATGGGTACTGGAAAACATCAATGGCTTCAATACCAACTTAAAAGCATTTGCAAGAAGATTGGTGAATTCATTGTACATATAGATTATGCTGTAGGCCAGTTAGTTTCTAAGAGAAAAGATAGTTGGAGAGAATTGGGTAAGGACTATAGAAGAAGTCAACCTAGGGTTAGTACAAATTTCGAATGATGACACTATCACTTGAAGGGGCTGAAATTTGGCTTTATTGTGTGAAGCAATTATGCCCCAGAACACTGTTCAATATAACAGACTAATCATCTGTCAATTATTCAAATTAACAACTGGATGTGGTTAGGGATCGTGGCAGTTAAAGAGAGTTATGCCAAACTACTGTCACCCCAAGAATGACAGCAGCATAGCCAACGATACACCCCCTGAGGAACAAAATGAGAGGTTTTGCACTACAAGAAGACAACCAAGTTCACTGAAATGATAGAACCGATCATATAATAAATATATCAGAAAATACTAATAATAAGTCTCATGGGTAGAGCAAGAGACAGTGGCAGTACCTAGAAGTACAACAATATGTTACCAAAATGTCCAATTTCCAGCAAAAAAAAGAGAAAGAAATGAAATGTACAGAAAAATAGGAAAATATGACTCATACCAGGAAAATAAAGACAGAAACTGCTTATGAGAGAATCCAGATGTCACATTTAACAGACACTGTCTTCAAAGCAGGCATCACAAATATTTTCAAAGAAAATCATTATCAAAAAGTAACATAAGGTATGACAATATCACATCAAATAAAATCAATAAGGATAAACTATGAAAAACAACTACATGTATATTCTGTAATAGAAATAAAACTATAGTCAACTGATTTCTGACAAAGTTGCCAAGAACTTCAATGGGAAAGGAACAAACAGTCTTTTCGACAAATTATCCTGGCACAAGAAAATCACATACACAGAATGAAGTTGAATCCCTAACTCCCAATATATGCAAAAATTTAAACAAAATGGATAAAGACCATAACACAAGTGATAAAATTATAAAATTTTAGAAGAGAGATGACAGGTAAATCTTCGTGCTCTTGGATTTGGCAATAGAGTATTAAACATGATTCCAAAAGCAAAAGCAACTAAGGAAAACAGATGAAAGTGAATTGATCAAACTTTAAACTCTTTTGCTTTAACATGCATTACCAAGAAAGAGAAAAATCTGACAACCTGATCCACCAGAAGCAGTTCAGCTCTGTCGAGCAGAACAGAGCAGAGGAGGGAAGATTCATCCAGAAGGCATTGACATGACCATGGAGAACAGTTTCACATAAGGAGATGACCAGGACACTAGAAAATGACTTCTGTCCCACACCAAGTACCAAATTCAAGTGGTAGTGATCTGTGATTCTAGGTCACTAAGTATGAATAATAAATTAATTCAGACCAACTGGTTGATTGGAATTTGGTTTCCTAATTGACAGAGCCTATGTGATGCAGGGCAGGTTTCACATGTATGAAAAAAAAAGTATGTGCTCTGGAAAGTGACATTCCCAGTATGGATTTTCCAGTTTCTGGGTATGGATACCCTAGAAGTTACTTGGGCAGCAAAGCCCAAGTTTGATGTACTGCTGATTCACTATCACATCAACCTACTTGGTTTCTATGGTCCTTTTCAGAAGGCACAATGATGCAAGATTTGGAACTCATTTCCCAGCCACATCGAATACCTATGACCAGACTACAAGACTGATGTTTCATAGTATGTCTCCTATGGACACACCTGAAAACATGTGTACTGGGCTTACTTGCATTGTTACTATCCCTAAAACAAAAAGACACCCTCTTGAAAGGGAGAACAGAGATGTTCTCCATTCAGGCCAGAATGAAATAAGAATATAAGAATACACATGAAAAGCAGAATATTTGGCCTGGGATTTTGTGGCGAAGACATATTAACACTGAGTCCACAATAACCTAGTAAAGAAACTATAAAGATATATTTTAGTGTGTGTCTTTTTGAGAGCAAAAAATGTAAATGAAACTTTGTCTTAAAATCTTTGATAATTGTTGTTTTAAACCATTTATAGATTTATTTATGTAAGGCTAATTTTATTTTATAAATTACATGAATACTGCATATTATGATTGAGAAGTTTGGTAAAAGCCATTTCCACTTTTCCCAATAATGACATTTATATTCAATTTATACTTTTTATTTGACCATAAATATAAAAGGAAATAAATGGAAACATATATAGCTGACCACATATTGAGTCAATCTACTCAAATTCAGTTATACATATTGCTTAAAACCTCATTTCAGCATATATATGATTTTTAATACACACACACACATATATATTACATTGTTGTTCATTTTTTGTAGAATGTTTGATTTCTCTTATCAGGTGTAATCCCCATAAAATTCCACTTCAAATCACCTGTGAACCATCACCATAGTCTTTTATGCTCTTCCCTCCAATTTTGATCCCTCTTCTTCCCTCTCCCCTGTTGAATGTCTCTGATTTATAGTTTGCCTTCTCGTTTTGTTTTTTTCTTTCCCTGATGTCTTGTTTGGGTTCCCTATATTCTTCCTATATATGAAACCACCCAATATTTTTCTTTTCCTTCTGACTTATTTCATTGGGCATAACCCCTTCCAGCTCCATCTTTGTTGGTGCAAATAGCATGATTTATCTTTTTTGATTGCTGAATAGTATTCCATTGTTTATATATACCACATCATCTGTTTTGGGGCATTTAGATTGTTTCCATATCTTAGCTATTGTAAATAGTGCTGAGATGAACATGAGTGCAGGTTTCCAGTTGAATTAATGTTTTTGTGTCCTTTAGGTAGATTCCTAGGAGTGCAATTGCTGGGTCATTTGGTATCTCCACTTTTAGTAGTTTGAGGGTCCTCCACACAGTTTTCCATAGTGGTTGGACCAATTTGCATTCCCACCAGCAGTATAAGAGGGTTCCTTTTTCTCCTCATCCTCACCAGCACTTGTTGTTGCCTGTTTTTTTAATGTGGTCCAGTCTCACTTGTATAAGGTGATATCTCATGATGGCTTTGATTTGCATTTCCCTGATTATAAGTGATATTGAGCATTTTCTCATATACCTGTTGGCCATTTGCATTTCCTCTGCAAAGAATTGTCTTTTTAGCTCTTCTACCCATTTTTTTGACTGGATGGCTTGATTTGATTTTGTTGAGTTGTGTGAGATATTTGTAGATATTTGAAAATTAGTCCCTTATCAGCTATATGGAGTGCAAATGTTTTCTCCCAATCAGTAGGGTACCTCCTTGTTATAGTTACTGTCTCTTTTGCTGTACAGAAACTTTCTAGATTGCTGTAGTCCCAGCTATTTATCATATTTCCTTCACTTTCTTTGTTTTGGGAGATGAGTCCTCAAAGATGTTTCTGAAATCTGTCATGGTTACAGGTCTTTTGTTCAAGTCTTTTATCCATTTTGAGTTGCTTTTTGTGTATGGTGTAAGGTAATATCTAGTTTCATTCTTTTGCATGTAGCAGTCCAATTTTCCCAGAACTATTTATTGAACAGACTATCCTTGATCCATTGCATCAGAAAATATATGCATAAATGTTACCAGAAAGACCATCTTGATCATTCTTCTATCACTCTATACCTTCATCTTGGTTTAATTTTTATATCATTTATTGCTATTTTAAGTAAAAATACAAGGATATTAATTTTTTGTGTGTGCTGTATTTCTAGTGCCTTTAACAGCACCTAAAATGTGTTATATATTCAACAAATATTTGTAGAATGAATAATCATAAGTCCTTTGATGGACAGAAAGATCTATTTAATCCTTTGTGTTGATATCTAGTAATACACATTTAATCTAACTCCTACTGATAACACCCTGTCCCTCTATGTATATATTTTTTTAATGTGTTGGTGTAAAGTGGCTATATTTGCTTAAATGTTGGTTTAACCTTGTATTTGATGACAAAACAGGTACAAAATGCTAAGAAAAACAAAATCACAATTACAGGATAAGGAATTTTAGAAGTTAAATTATTGTTCAGTCCAAATTAAATTCAGCTTAAATATACACTATAAATAATTTATGCACAATTAAACTGGACTTTAAAATTTGAAGACTGCTCAAAGTGACTAATTAGCAAAATTAATAAAATAAGCAAAATATATTTATATACCAAAGATTAAACTAAGAGGTTTATTATCAGACTGATAAGAATTTCAGAGAGCAAGAATCAAATAATCAGAGAACATTATTATTTTATGGGTATGTGCCTAATGAATATATCAAATTCTTAACTGGATGAAAAAGGACTACAATATATAAGCAGAAAATTTCTGAAAATTAGAATTAAAGAAATGTACCAAATGCACACAGAGCAAGAGATGAGATACATAAAATAAGAAAAGTATGAAACTACTCAGCCAAGAGCAATATCAGATACTTTATTTTTAATGAGCACTGTTTTACAGTTTTGAAGGAAAAAAATTCATCACAGAATTTTTTACTCAGTTTTGAAGTATAACATGAAATAATGAAGTTTAGTAAACATTCTAAAAAAGTTACATAAAGGATATAACAATAGAATAAGGATGCAAATAAACATAGAAAGTGGAAATTGGGCTTTAAGTAACAATGGGTATATTCCTATTAGATTTATATAATGAAGTCAATCTTGAAATAAATAGCACTTATTAGAACACAGTGTTGGAGACAGCATATTGACCTTTAGGGAACGAGAAAAATAAGTGATATGACAAAGTAGAAAACATAAAGATGATGGAAGAGAAAAAGAAAAATGGAAATTAAAGAGAAAAGAGCCTACCCAAGTAAGGAAGTGTGATCTGAATGTACAGAGTTATCTGAATACATTAAAACATCTGGATAGCAATATTAAAGTAAAACTGTTAGTCATTTGGATTACAAATGATGTTTTAACCACTGGGGAAGTATAAGATAGAAGAGACAAGGTTAGTGTGAGAATGCTACATGTATATCTACCACAGCAGTAGTAAACGGATCTTTTGTAAATGCAGTCAGTTGCTCATTTATTTGAGGATATTTTGGTATTATACTCATCTTTAGAGTTCTGAAACATTAGCAGTATATAGTACATCCAGGTGTGGAGCCTTTCTTCACTGATTGTATTCATCCTATCATGGGCCCTTTCAATTTGAACTCTCTTCACCCTATGGAAATTTCCTTCTACAGTCTTCAGATTATCCTTTTTTAAAATCTATATCTGATTCCTTTTATTGGACAGACTATCAGACAGATCATGCTCCATGTATCTTTTATCTCTTTTTTCTGAAACAATCTGTTTGCTCAGCATCCTTGAAAATGCTCTTAACCTTATCTTACTTATATTACAAGCTCTTTTTTCTTTAATCACTCTAATAGTTATATAGAAGCATCTCTTTGTGATTTTATACCACATTTCCCTGATGGTTAATGATACTGAGTCTCTTTTATTGTGGTTTGTTAGCCAACCACGTATCTTCTTTTGTGAAATGTATATTTAAAACCTTTCTCCCTTTTTATTAAATTTTTATTATTTGGTTTTTGAGAGATTTTTTCCTATATTCTTTTTTTTTTTTTAGTGTTCCAACTTAACATTTTTTTATTTCTTACTTTTTCATCTTCCACAACTGAAACCTTACAAAGAACTATGGTAAGTCAAGTAATAGCCTCTCAAAGATGTTGATGTCTTTTTTGTTTGTTTTACTTTTATTTAATTTTATTTTTTTCTCATTAGATTTAATTGTATTTGACAACATTTGTAGTACCCAGGGAGTTCCCACCACCATTTCACCCATGCACCATCCTATATTCTTAGTATGAATGACTGATCAGAAATGTTCTGCCAGTCTCTGACTTTGATTTTTATTTTCCTCATTTCATCTTTCATTAAGCAATGGGTTCAGTGTACCTTTTTTTTGTCATGCTTTTTGTGTTACATCTAAAAATCTCTTGCTTACTTCAATATTATGGAGATTTATTTTCCTGTGCATTTTTACAAGTTATAGTTTTATATGTTCCTTTATAACTTTAATTCAAGTTAATATTTTTCAAAAAATGTGAGAAGTGAGTTAAAGTTAATTGTTATGCCTGTGAATATCCAAATGTTTCAGCAATATTTGTTGAAAGACTTTATATTTTCATTTGAGTTATCTTTGTACTTTTGTCACACTAAATGGTGAGGGCTTATTTCTGACCTCCCTATTCCAGCTTGATTGTCTATATTTTTACCAACATTATGTTGCCTAATTGTTGCATATTTATAGTAAGTCTTCATTTCAAGTAGTGTGGACCCTCTATTCTTTTTAAAAAGTTATTTTGACTTTTCTACTTCTATCTTTCCATTATTATTAATTTGGGAATCAGTTTGTCAACATCTGATTTTAAAAGTGGATGAGGGGGCCTCCCTGGTGGCGCAGTGGGTTAAGCAACGTACTATGAAGCAAACTGCAGCCAGTGCAGCAAGGGTTCGATCCCTGCTGCCGGCCAGGGAGGGGGCCCACATGGTGCAGCAGACCTCTCCTGCTGTGCCCGCTGCTCCCCTCAGCAGTGTACTTCTGTTGATCTGCCTGTTCTGCTCCCTGCTCTCTGTGGTGAATCCTCTCACCACCACCCCCACACCTCTGGCCTGTACCCCAGTGCGTGTATGCACTGGGGAATTATAAATAAATAATTATAAGTAAATAATTCTTTAAAAAAAAAAGTGGATGAGGATTTTGTTAGGATTGCACTGTATCTGTAAAGGGAAATGTGACAATGTTTCAAATCTCCCAACTTCGTTGGGGATTAGCAAAGAATGGGTATCTTACCTATAAATTTTGGACTTCTAGTCTAGTCAGTAGGAGGAGAATAGAGATTGCAGTCTAGCATAGAAGTTATGGATGATAAATCTCAGCTATCATCTTCCCCCTGGAGTGGAAAAGAGTTAATATCTGCATTCTATATCCCAAATTTGCTAGGGTTTCCCAAACCATAAGCATCTGACTAATCAGTTTTGCCACTCTCTGAACAATGGAGGCTAGGAAGAATGGTAACAGTGATTTAGACTGATAGAAGCCAATGCTACTTGACTGAGTACAGTACAAGCCAGCTGACAACACTCAAAGTTGTCCGCTTTTTCCTGAAAGGAAAAGATCTGGTAAATGCCTCAGTATTCTCTAGCTAGGTATATTGGAGATATTCTTCTCATGTAAGAAACCAACCAGGAAGACTGATAAAGTGCTCAGATTCAACACAGAGCTAATAAAATTGAAGACCCAACAAAGATGTTTCAAAGAAACAAGGTAAATCTCTAAAACCAATCATAATAAAACAGAGTTATACCATTTACCTGACAGAAACTTTCAAATAGCTGTCATAAAGATGTTCATGGATGTCAAGGGAACAATACATGAACAAAGTAAGAATCTTAAGAAAGAAAGAAAATACAAAGAAGTATCAAACAGAAATCATGTAACTGAAAAAACATGATAAATGCACTGACAAATTCACTACTGTTTTCAACAAAAGTCTAAAGCAAACAAAAGATCAGAAACCTGAAAACAAATAATTGAAAATAATAGAGTAAGAGAAAAACTGTAAGAAAAACCTTAAGGAACCCCATTATATGGAATAATATATGCATTATGATAATCCTAGAAGGGCAATACAAACTTAAAAAATATAAAAATTATTCAAAAAAGAGCTTAAACTTCCCAACTTTGGGGAAATAAATTAATATATTTCCATGTTCTAGAATTCTAAAAGATACCAAATAAGATAAAGTAAAGAAATCCATACTGGTACACATTACAATCAACTGTCAGCAGTTGAAGAAAAAGAATTTTCAAAGCAGCAAGAGTGACATAAATATTCAAAGGAGCCTTGATAAGATTATCAGGAGATTTTTCTCAGAAAACTTGCAGGTTACAGAGAATGAAATAATGTATTCAAAATGCTCAAAGAAAAAAAAATTCTTCAACCAAAAATTCTATACCCAATAAACTGTCCTTCAAAAATTAAAGACATGTCCCTCCGAAAAAAACAATGAAATAAAACTAAGTGTTCATCACCACTAGATCCACATTAGAAGAAATTCTAAATTGAAGACAAAATTAAAGGACACTAAACAGTTACAAGAAAGTATAAAACAAGTTGGCAAAGTAAATAAAATAGACAAATAATATATTACTGTGGTGGTAATGACTAAATCACTTTTAATTCTAGTTTAAAATTTAAAAGACAAAATAATTATAAAAATGTTAGAGATATACAATGTAAGTAGATGTAAATTGTTACATAACAAAGTGTAGCAGGAAAGAGAAGTTAAAGTGTAGTTTTTCTATGTTATTAACCATAAGCAGTTATCAAACTCAGATAGATCCAAATAGTCGTATTTTATGTAAGCCCCAGGTTAACTTTCTCAAAAGTGCCTATAAGAACTGCCAAAAAAAAAAAAATGAGAGAAAAAAATGAAAGCATATCAAAAATCAACAATACAAAGAACAACAATAAAAAGGGAAAGGATAAGGAAAAGAACTACAGAGCCAAAAAAAAAAAAATAGAAAAAGTGAATCCTTCCCTACGATAAACTTTTTTTTTAAAGATTTGTTTATTTATGGATACAAAAGTTAGGGTACAGGCCAGAGTCCAGGAGGTGAGAGGA
Source organism: Galemys pyrenaicus (assembly GCA_019455555.1). Lineage (NCBI taxonomy): Eukaryota > Metazoa > Chordata > Mammalia > Eulipotyphla > Talpidae > Galemys > Galemys pyrenaicus. The sequence goes on from JAGFMF010012266.1 coordinate 3,436,141, forward strand.
TTCACCAGAGACAGAGTAGGAAGCAGCAGAACAGGCAGATCTACTGAAACACTGCTGAGGTGAGCATGGCAAGAGAGGTGTGCTGCACCATATGGGTGGGTCCCCTACCTGGCGGGTGACAAAATTATGCTGCTGTGCTATGGATGCTTCAGTGTGGCGCTCAACCTGCTGCACCACCAGGGAGGTCCATAATTACTTTATATATAAATGGATTAAATTCCTCAATCAAAAGTCACAGAATACATTATGTATGAAGCCAAGGTCCAACTATATGTTGTTTGCAAGAAACTCACATTAGTTTTAAGACACACAGGTTGAAACTGAAGGGGTGAAAAAGATAATCCATGCAAAGAGCAACCATAAAAAAGCAGGGGTGGCTATATTTACATGAGACAAATAGACTCTAAGTCAGAAAGTGTCACAAGAGACAAAGAAGGACATTTGATAATGATAATAGGGTCACTGTATTATAAAATATGCCTGTATTATCATTATTCACATTTACAGATTAGAAAACAATTATAAATAATAAACAAATGACAAGTATTAGTGTGGAAGTGGAGAAAGTGGGACACTTACAGATTGTTAGTTGGTGAGAATGTAAAATGGTGCAAGTGTTATGGAAAATAGTATGACATTTCCTCAAAGTTAAAGAGAGCTATCATATGATCTAAAAACCCCAATTCTGAGTATTTACCTTTTAAAATTGAAATCACGATCTCAATAAGAGATGTACCAATACTCACTGGTACCAATATTCATTGCAGTATTATTCACATAAGCCAAGATATGGAAAAAATATAAATATTCATCCATCATCAAAAGATAAAGAAAATGTGACATATACATAAAATGGAATATTATTTAGCCTTAAACATTTAGAAAATTCTGCAATATGTATGTCCCAATATGGAGGAAACTTTGAGGACATTATGCTAAGTGAAATAAGCCAGTCATAGAAAGAAAAATACTGTATAATCCCACTTATGTCCAAGTGTCTAAAAATGTCCAAATTCATAGCCAGACTGGAATCTTGGCTGCTGGTTACTGAGAGGAGAGAGGAGATATGGGTAGTTTCTAATCAATGGGAATAAAGTTTTATTAAGTTCAATAAGCTAGGATCTGCTGTACAATACTGTACCTATGGTCAATAATAATGAACTATGGACATAATTTTTAAGAGGGTAGATCATATGTTGTGTTCTCAACAAAATGAATTATTTAGGTTACTAAAAATATTTTCTAATGTAGTTTATAGTTTGTAAAATGTTTTTGCAATGAAAAATGCATAATAAAATATTTTCATGGTAACTATACTAATTTTTATATTTTAAAATAGGATTATTTGCTCAGACATTACATTTTTTTATATTTTCTCTTAACATGTACATTCTCCACTTTATTAAATTGCAAATATATCAAAATTGGAGATCTTGCATTATTATCAACTTTTACATGCCCCTATGACAAGAATGTGCATTCAATAGATAGTCAACACATTTGCTGAGGAACTAAATCTCTAACAGAAATTGGAAAAGATTAAATGACTCCAAGTCAATATATTAAAATTTTTTCCTCACATCTTAATCCCTCTAGATAATTCAGTTACCTTTTATGGGCTTAGTGACCATAGTGATGTGTACATAATACAGAATCTATGGCCTTTGGTTTCATAGACACAAGAAGAATATATATTTGTCTAATTTGCAAACTCTTTAAATCCTTTTTGAAAGTATGAAAGTGTATTGTAATAAACAAATATCCTAACAGGAAGAAAGAAGGTGCTTTGCCCAACCATCCCCATAGCACTAGGCAGAATGAATTATGAAGGAAGAGAAACTGCAAAGGAAAATAAAAATTGATAGCACGTCTTAAAAGTTATTTGTTTTGCTTTCAAGAAGTAATTAAAAATAAATTTAAAAACAGTCTTAACATAGCTTTTCAGAATTTCATTGCAAAAACTTGCCTTGCTGATTGGGAGTCCATTTTTTTTTGCATGATATTCAGATATCCACGTGTGTTTGTGTGTGTGTCACTAATGGGAAAATTAGGAAAAGTATGGATAAATAGAAAACAGATATGTTTCTTCACCTAGCCACACCCAAGAGAATCAAAAGATTCCTTGGTGTGTATTTAAATATATGTGTATTGTGTGTACAAAAATAACAATGTAAAATATTTATGTAAATTATATTATTAAAAAGAAATAATTAGTAGTATTAATGACTGTATCATAAAGTAAAATTTATTCTATTGTGTTTTAATAGAAGTCTGGGCTAGTCCAGAGGTGCGAGAGTGAGAGGATTCACCAGAGACAGAGTGGGGAGCAGAACAGGCAAATCTACTGGAATACACTGCTGATGGGAGCAGCTAGCTAGACAGGAAGAGGTCTGCTGCACCATGTGAGTTACATAAGTGGCCAGGGATCAAATTCATGCTGTAGTGGCTAGTGATAGTTTGAAAGGGTTGAGACTTTAATTCCCTGTGCCATCAGAAGTCCTTAAGGCAGATATTAATGAATGGAAAGCATGTGGAGGTTAGGTAAGACAAATGAAGGGAAATGACCTTTACAGAATGTCTCCTGACTGTTAACCACTGTCTTAGATGCCTTAAGTTATAGTTAATCACTTTTTCACCATTTTTTAAATCTTCATTTTTGAGGAGAGTAATTGAGATGAAGAAAATGAACCAGAAAATGAAGAATGAGATTCATCTGCAAAATCCATGATCATTCTCTTTTGTAAATTTGTATAGAAACCACTTGGCAGCTTTGTAATTAACCAGATATATATTTTCACATATCACTAGTTATGCTAGCAACCTTAAATCATCTAAGTCAATCAAAATTAATTCAAATTTACAAGATAAACCTACCTATAAAATGATACTAATACAACTCAGCTGTTAAAAATGAACTCTTGAGATCTGCAGTATCATGGATGGAACTGAAGGGGATAATGCAAGCAAAATAAATTAGAAAAAGAAAGAAATTTCCAGATGGTTTCGCTCATGTGTGCAGCACAGACAATGAATCAGAGTCAGATAAAATGAAACCAAAAACGAACCTTAGAAATATGACTCTAAATTTGAGGCTCCCCAAGAGAGAGAGTGTGGTGAGTTTAGGTGGAAGGGGGCGCATGAACTAAGGTGGAGGACTATGGGTGCCTTATTTCTCAAGAAGTGTGGTCCAGTATTTCTGACTCATATACAGTATTCTTTTTTTTTTAGCATTTATTTACTTATGCAAACAATAACTGGGTGCAGGCCAGCGGTGTATGGGGAACATGAGAGGAATCACCAAAGACAGAGTGTGGGAGAAGAACAGGCAGACTGACTGACTGACTGACTGCTGTGGGAAGCAGCGGGCAAGACAGGAGAGGTCTGCCTCGCAATGTGGGTCACCTCCCTGGCTGGAGATCGAACTCATGCGATAGCTGCAGATTGCTTCAGAGTGCTGTGACTTAATAACCCGAGCCACCAGGGAGGCCCCCATATACAGTATTCTAAAACAATGTTACCTCAATAAAATATTTTAAAAGTAAAATGAGATGTCACACTAAACAAGTTACAACAGAGACACAAGAACTTTGTGAAAGAAGATACTTCACTTTCCATAAGGAGATCACAGTTCTCTCCTCTTTAGTTCTTGAAGTGGGCAATGTTTGTGTGTAAAAATGGATGACTACATGCTCTCTGGTGAACTATACTCAGTCCTTAAATCTCATACAAAAGTATAAAAAATTATACCAGTGAATATTTTTGAGTGATTTATATGTCACGTCCTTTAAAGTCTTTACTAGTATCATCTTATTTAATCCTAAAAACAAATCAATGAGACAGATGCAATTATTCCTGCATTTAGACAAAATAAGCAGCAGCACTAAGAATTTAAGTAATCTCCCCATATTATCTGGCAGGAAAGTAGAAAACTGGGATGTGTTGTCACCCTGACTCTCTTGTTTCAGATGTCTTTGATTTCCTTCATTGCATATCCACCTTCCAGTCTTCTCCACCCTGCTAGGACCCTAAAATGCTATGGTGACACATGAACTCCAAGGAGGGTTTCTTTTTCCCTTTTGCTTCTGGTTCAGTTTATTCAATGAAGATGGAGAAGAGGAAGGTCTCATATGTAATTCTATGGTTTCTTTCCTGTAGGGTAGCTACTATCAAGAGACCTTTCTCCATCAAAGGTCACACTTTCTGTAACCTACCATCTTCTCTACACACACACACACAACAACAACTCCTCACCTCATTTCTCTGGAGATCTTGGGAACTGCATTAAATCATTAAATCCTTTACGTGGCCAGGAATAGAGTAAGGTAATTTGGGTACTGAGAATGGTTGCATAAGATTCAGGTAGAGTGACTCCTTAAATTTTGGGCCCTCAGTTCCCTGCCCCCTCCTCCATTCCTTATCATCCAATGTACCATCTGTTTTATACCTAGAGGTTGACTAATACATATTCTACTATGAACTACTGGTCTATACTGCCTGATCAAATTCCCAGAAATAGTAAATAAAATGAAGCTTCAAGATGCTATCCAGGGTCAAAATTCAGGGACTCAAAAGGAAACCTGAATCCTATACATTTTAAAATAAAATAAATTAGAAAAAAGAAATATCTGCAATGTTTTCTTTTTTTATGACAAAATTAGTGGTTTGTTCTTGAATGGTTGGAAATTATTTCTATGTTGTGCACTGATGTATTTTTAGGGCATAGGTATTAACTGGAGTTAATGCTTTTAGCAGTGTAGGAGCCGACTTCAACAAATATTTGTAAAGTAACCTTCCATGTCCATTAGAATCCTCCTGGAGTTTGTAAAATGCTGGCCTTTCAAGCAATATGCAAACAGTTCCACCTCAGCAGCTCTCAGGTGTGCTCCTGAATCCACATTTAACAAGCATGCCATATGATTCTGATGGACATGATGTATAGAGTACACTTAGAGAAGCAGTAAGGCTTTATTCTAATGAAAGTTCAATGAATAGGTGTGTTTATTGCTGATTCCATAATAATTTTTATATTTTCTCAATATCTATATCATAACTGGATGTAGCTAGATTCAAACCATGGAAATTGCAGCTGTATTGGTCAGAAGATATGAATAATCAAGATCCTACTGAAAAATCACACCAACCTACAACTCAAAATTATGAGTAAAGCAAAACAAAATGAAACTACAACAAAACAATACACTTCTACAGTGTTAGTAAAAAATAAAGACTCATGATTAAAGATGCACAAAAAATAATAAATATCACTAATTAAGTAGTAAAATTCAGATGTCCTGCCAGCTCAGTGAATGAATCTATTTTCTGGACAATGTGTCTTCGTACTACATTCAAATCATACATCATAGGCTTCTACATATTTGTCAAGTTGACTCTGATTACATTATCTTACTGGCACTAAACAAGTTTGGACATCTTTCAAAATCAGCAAATTTGCAACCTCAAGCCCCTGTAATCTAAGAAGATAACAGTGGTGAAAATAAATGCAATGAAATCTGTGACATAAAATTACTAGTCTTCCTTTACATGCTCTTTTCCAATGATATTTATTATAAAGAAATTTATCAAATACTCAATTTAAAACATTTGATAAACAATGAATACACACGAGAACTCTGAATATAAATTCCTTTATTTTGAATGACAGTTCACATTTTTTTGGGTAACATATGCTTACATAATACAGTATTATCTGTCCTAGGAGAATCTTTCTTGTAGTTATTTTCTACTTTGTGTGAGAAAATTGCAAACTGAATGCTACATTAACATATTCATTTAATAAGGCCATGAGATGACATGTAAGCACTGACTGTCTCTGCTCTTCCAAATATTTAAATAGAAAATCTACTATTCAAGAAGGGTCATACCTCAACATGGTAAAAGCTATATATGACAAACCAACAGCCATTATCATCCTCAATGGTGAAAAACTGAAAGCATTCCCCTTAGGATCAGGAATAAGGCAAGGATGCCCATACTCTCCAGTGCTATTCAACATAGTACTGGAAGTCTTAGCCAGAGCAATAAAACAGGAAAAGGACATACAAGGAATCCAAATAGGGTAAGAGGAAGTAAAACTATCATTATTTGCAGACGATATGATAACATACTTGGAAAATCCTAAAAACTCTACAGAAAAGCTAATTAAAACAATCAACCAGTTTAGTAAAGTAGTAGGATAGAAAATCAATGCACAAAAGTCAGTAGTCTTCCTATACACAAACAACCAATCTGAAGAAGAACAAATCAAGAAAAATATACCTTTTACAATTGAGGCCAAAAACTCAAATATCTAGGAATAAACCTAACAAAAGCAACAAAAGACCTATATAGGGAAAATTATAAAAAACTGTTAAAAGAAATAGAAGAGAACACAAAGAAATAGAGTGATATCCCCTGTTCATAGATAAGAAGAATCAACATTATCAAAATGGCCATCCTACCAAAAGCAATTTACAGATTCAACACAATACCAATAAAAATTCCAATGAAATTCTTTAAGGAAATAGACCAAATATTGATAAAATTCACATGGAGACACAAAAAACCCCGATTAGCCAAAGCTCTACTGACAAAAAAGGAGAATGGAGGTATCATGCTTCCAGACTTCAAACTCTACTACAAAGCAATAGTAATTAATAGAACCATATAGAAAACACAGAAGTAAAACCACACAACTATGGACAACTGATCTTTGACAAAGGAGCAAAGACTATGCAATGCAACAAAGACAGCTTATTCAATGAATGGTGCTGGCAAAACTGGTCCACCATATGCAAAAAAATGAAACTGGACCACTATCTCACACCATGTACAACCAACTCAAAATGGATAAAAGACCTAAATGTAAGACCCAAAACTATAAAATATATAGAGGAAAACATAGGTAAAATACTGCAAGACATACATCTCAGTAGCACCTTTGAAGTCGCATCCCCCAAAGCAATAAAAATGAGAGAGAAGATAAACAGTTGGGACTAAATCAAGATAAAAAGCTTCTGCGCAGCAAAGGAAATATTAAATAAAACAAAGAGACACCCCACTGAATGGGAAAAAATCTTTGCGTTCCACACAACGGACAAGGGTCTTATCACAAAGATATACAAAGAAATCATAAGACTCAAGAAAAATAAAGAAAAAAACAATCAAAAAATGGGCAGAAGAACTTAAAAGACACTTCTCCAAAGAGGACATACACATCTCCAACAGGAACATGAGAAAATGCTCAGCATCCCTCATAATCAGGGAAATGCAAATCAAGACCACAATGAAGTACCACCTTACACTGGTAAGAAAGACACATATAAAAAAAAAAAAAAACACCAACAACAAATGCTTGCGAGGATGTGGAGAAAAAGGAACCCTAGTACACTGCTGGTGGGAATGCAAGTTAATCTAATCACTATGGAAGGCCCTATGGATGTTCCTCAGTCTACTAGAAATGGAATTACCATATGATCCGGCAATCCCACTCCTAGGAATCTACCCAAAGGACACAAAAACACTGATCCAAAAGAGCACCTGTACCCCTATGTTTATTGCAGCACTATTTATAATTGGTAAAACCTGGAAACAACCCAAATGCCCAAAAGTAGATGACTGGATCAAGAAGATGAGGTACATATACACAATGGAATTCAACAGTCAAAAATGGTAAATTAGGGGGTCCTCCTTGGTGGTTCAGGGGGTTAAGCAATGCGCTATGAAGCAAACCATAGTCACTGCAGCATGAGTTTGATCCCTGCCCTGGCTGGGGAGGTGATCCACATGGCGCAGCAGACCTCTCCTGCCTTGCCTGCTGCTCTCCTCAGCAGTGTATTTCAGTTGATTTGCCTGTGCTGTTCCCCTCTCTGTCTGGTGGATTCTCTCACCCCCCCAAACCTCTGGCCTGTACCCCAGTTCTTGTACGCATAAAAAATCTTTTAAAAAATGGTAAACTAGCACCATTTATAGAAACATGGATGGAGATAGAAGGAATTATACTCAGTAAAATAAGTCAAAAGGCAAGAGAAAAATATCTGATGGCTTCACTTTTAGGAGGAATGTGAAAGAACAACAACTACAAAAAAAAAAAAAAAGAAGAATAAGAGTAACTTCAAGGACATGGGCAATTACAATCAAAAACAAACAAACAAAAAACTCAACAAGACCAAAAGGCCAAAGATAAACCAAAGGGACCATGGGGGGGAGGGGAAGGGGAGGGCAAAGATGGGGATGAGGGCAGAAGGAGCACAAGGGACTGAGGTGATGATGCACGGGTGGAATGGTGGTGGAACTCCCTGGGAACTACAAATGATGTCAAATGTAATTAAATAAATCTGAAAAAAAGAAAAGAAAATCTACTATTCAAATGGCAACTTTCAGGTTTTCTGACAATTTAAGGTTCAACTTCATGAAGCAATAATTCTTTGACATTCACCTTTCTCTGAGTATTGGCAAGGCAGGTTGTGCAGCTGAAAGCACTGAATAACTCAGAGTCTCTCTCTCTCTCTCTCTCTCTCTCTCTCTCTCTCTCTCTCTCTCTCTCTCTCTCTCTCTCGCTCTTGCTCTCTCTCGCTCTTTTTTTTTTTCAGTAAGAAAATAACAATGAGATTATGATGATTCAGTGCTACAGAGCAAATAATGTCAAATCTTGTAGAATCCTGTTCTGTACCACTTAACTTTCATAAGCAACCATTTCATAAAAGTTCTATTTAGTTTTGCTTTAATTTACAATTATTAAAATTTTAATAAGAACTTTGCAGCAACACCAGGCATCGCATACTGTCAGAGAGGAATTATAACTTTATTGCTGCCCACACTGACAGCCAACTCATAAAAATGAATGACATTCTATATCATAACATCTCATAGGCCGTTCAGAATGTTAATAGCTTTCTTCATCTTTCCTTAACATAATGAACAGTGTAACAATATTCACAGTGAAAACGGAAGATTAAGAAAATTTGAACTGAGGCAGGAAAGTAACTTTAACAGGATTCAGACAACATTCAGATTAAAAAGTTTCAATTAAAACACTGTTAGCAAGCTTTTTATTACCAATGAAAAGCTTTGTTACCCAAGACCAATCACTTTTTTGAAGAATGTTTATCTGTAGACACACTTATCTCTTCAGCTTCTCTTTCCACAATGTTCCAAAGCTCCCTCCCGCTTCAGCACTGCTGGATTCATTGGATTAGAAGGAACTATAAAACAGCTCATTGAGTTAAAATGTTTGTCAAAGATGTGTTTTAGAAATGTAAAAAAGATAATACTTATCTCTATAAAAAACTTATTTAATATGGTAGCCTGGAACTTCTAGAGTTTTTTTAAAAATTTGTAGTTTATGTTTGGATTGAGATGGATTCAAAAGACATTTGAGGGCACATGCATTTTTAAAAATGCATATAAATTTTATATATACATATAATATTACCTAGCAATGAATAAACATATTTCCACTCTATATGTATAGAAAAAAATGCAATAAGCATAAAGAATAAATAAAATAAAGTAGATACTCTAGTAAAATATAAAACTTGGAACTGTTTATACACCTTTGTAAAATTGTACTGCAAGACCAAAAATAGTATATTTTTAGTTCTTGGTATCTTTGTATAGAATCTGGGAAATTCATTTTGGTCATCTTTCTATGCATTTGAAGGATCTATAAAGAAAAATATTGCTTTTTATAATTTCCAAACTGCCTAGCTGTAAGACACAGTAAGAGAAAGCAGACAGTAAGGAGAAAGTGGTAAAGGCTAACCAAATACACAGGTGAATCTGTATTTTCACGTTTTAAAGCTAAATGTATACTGAGAAAGGTAAAAATTATTAGGGACAAATTAGCTGTTCTGAATTGACCCCTACTGCCAGTAAGATTTATACTACCAATAAGAATAATAATGTATCATGCTTAAGCATGGTCATGTCTTCTGTGTAGCTTATGGATGATGTCAGAAGAAACTAAAATACTAGAAAATACAACTAACTATGTTACTTTTCAAAACAATTAAGATTTATTATAGTGATAAAATTTACCCCTCACTTTTCAAGATGTTAGAACTGCCAATACCCTTTAATGAATACTGTATCATCATTAGTGATTTAAGATTTTCCAGAAATGTGTCTATTTAGTTACATTACTTAAATTTATCTTCATTCATCTTTATCTGGATAGTTTTATTTTCCACTTCAGATCAGTGCAGGATTTCTTCACTTGTACCAACCAATTTTTTTCTAACTCATGCTATTTGCGTATGTTCATATACTACCAAATTGTGAGAGAACATCACATAGCTTGCATTTTCATTTAGTGCATCAATTACTATGGATCATTATGGAGAATTAAAAATTTTTGATGGTACTATTACAAGACTACTTTCAAGTAGATTTAATGATTTTTTAATTATTGATTTTATCACATTATGTTAATTATTTCTTGGAAACTCTCCCTATACCCATCCATTATATTTAATATTTGTTCAATTAGTACATTATGCATTCTTTTTATCATGTCTTCTTAGTATGAATAACAGAAATAATTCTTCCAATATCTTTCCTTTTCATAATTATCTGAGTTTTATATACCATGATCTACATTGCACTTTGGATCCCAATCTTAGGAAATCAAACTCTGGGATCTAACTTTACCCTTTTCTCCCATAACTTTTAAGTGAAATCTGTTGTGTTAGGAAATATATCTTTAAGCTCATGCAATTCAGTGTTCATACTCCCAAAGACTAACTAAATACATTTTTTGAAAGGGTTAAAAAGCCAGGGGAGAACTTTGTCTTCTTTTCTGACCCCAGTCTTCCTTTCTGACACCTATGTAAGTAACTTAATATTTCTGCGTATTAACTTAATATAGAAAATGGGTAAAGTATATATTTTTTGTTTTACTTGTTCTGTTAGGTTGAACTATTTTTTTTTCTTTCTTGTCAAAATGGGCAGTGTTTTAAATCACTAGATTTCAAAGAAGTAATTTGTAGAACCAGTGTGTATCAAATCAGGAGAAGAATACAAAGATGAGGCAAACATTTCAATAAAACAGTGCAGAACAACACAGATTTCCAGTACGTTCAGAAAAGTATACAACCTAGTGGCTACAATGTGAGTTTCAGAGTCATATTGTTACAGGGCAGGGAGAGGGACACCCCAGAACTCCCAAACCTGCCCTCTTTAAACAGGTTCTGCCATCCATCGCATCAAGACAAACATGTAAGGCCTTTCATGGAAAGAAACTTTAATACAATTAGAGAACAATACAGAAAAGATAAAGACTATAGTTGCTAAGTTAAGCATTTAATGTTACTCATCTTTTTTTTTAATAGCCCTATTTTTGGTTCATCAGCTTATTAATTTTTTTTTTTTACATCGTTTGTATTCCCCAGTGGGTTCCCACCACCATTTTCACCCGTGCCCCGTCACCTCAGTCCCTTGTGCTCTTTACATCTCATCACCGTCTTTGCCCTACCCTCCCTCCACCCACCCCCATGGTCACTTGGGTTTATCTTTAATCTTTTGATCTTGTTGAGTTTTTATTTGATTGTTTGGTTGTTTTTGGTTATGATTGCCCATTTTCTTTAGTTTTCTCTTGTTATTTTTTGTTGTTGTTGTTTGTTTTGTTTTCTTCCTTTTTATTTTTTGTTTTGATTGTTGTTTTTTTCACATTCCTCCTAAAAGCGAGGCCATCCGATATTTTTCTTTTGCCTTCTGATTTGTTTCACTGAGTATAATTCCTTCTAGTTCCATCCATGTTTCTACAAATGTCCCTAGTTTTTTTTTTATTTTTGATTGCTGAATAGTATTCCATTGTGTATATGTACCACATCTTCTTGATCCAGTCCTATACTTTTGGTCATTTGGACTGTTTCCAGGTCTTACCAATTGTAAATAGTGCTGCAATAAACATGGGGGTACAGGTACTCTTTTGGATCAGTGTTTTTGTGTCCTTTGGGTAGATTCCTAGGAGTAGGATTGCCGGATCATATGGTAGTTCCATCTCTAGTAGGCCAAGGACCTCCATATGATCTTCCATATTGGTTGGATTATAAAGTTACTCATCTCCTTGAGGGTAAAAGTCCAGCCAAATAGGATTGGCCCAAAACAAGGCCCAAAAGCCTGCTACAAGTCTAAAAGACCTTTCAGTAGAGACCCATAGAAAAGGGTCAGAAAGAGTCAGACAAATCTGGGAGGAAAAGAGCAAAATCAAAATCAAGATGAAAGCTGCCATTGGTAACCTTCCCATGGGTCTCTCACCCACATCTGTTTCAACCAGTTTCTTCACATGTCCCTCTGCTCCACGTGCCTCCTCCAGGTCTCCTTGCTGCTCTCCATCCTGCTTCCTTCTTCCTCCCTTCCTTCTGTCCTCTCCTGTCTTCTTTTCCCCAACATCTTTTTATCTTTGCTCAACTCCACCCTACTTAGGGCGGGACCAGGATCCTGGAACTTCCCCTTTTCCTGGAGATCACCCTGTTACACTATTAACATAAATTTGAATCAACTTACATTATCTTTTAGTTCTTTGTGGATGATTTTCAATTTTTGTTTTTATAAATAGAATGACTATAATAAAATCCGTGACTGTTTATATAAGAATTAAATAAAATCACGAAAGCAAAACAATCAGTACAGTACCTAGCAAATAACACTACTTTAAAATAATCAACTATTTGTATGTATCAGTCTCCACTCTTTGAGACTTAATGACAAGATGATATTGCTGAGGCACTGAGGAAATCATCCCATACCCCTCTGAGTACTTCTAGGCTGATAATAATCAAATAACCATCAAATGGATGATAGAAAAAACCAGAAAGTTTAGTAATACAATATATAATTCCTGTATATATGGAAGAGCCTACATCATGACTAACTTACGTACGTGGCTTCAAATGAAATGTAAGAGGATTTGCTAAAACTGGGAATGATGGAGGAGGGGTGACATAAGGGAGGTCAGTTAGGGAAGGCACAAAGGTATGCTCATTGAGTTCTACTTTGAATACTGAAAGAGGTGAAGAGATTAGGTCTTCCTGGGTGAGGCCCTTACAAAGAAAAATTCATTTATAAGTTCCAGAAGTAATTTCCATCCAGCCATCAGAGCCCAAGAAATAAACCTTTGCCATAAAGACATATTTTAGGTTGCAGGTTTTTGCTTCCCTACAGTATGAAACAAAGAAAACCTACTCTGACAGTATTACCAAAATGTGATCTCTTTCAGAATATTTTAGTGAAGTTTCCCTCCACATTTGAGAGACTGTATTTATATAAAGTTCAAACAACTCACCTAAGAAATAGCCCAAATAAACCCTTGCAAAAAATGTTCCTTTCTGGAAGAAACAGCTTTGAAGATGATGAATGTAAAGCTGTCTTCATGTGAAAATCTAGATGTGCAGTTTTCTGATATAAATGCAGAGTTAACTGATAAAATAATATTATAAATCATTGTAAATGTGTACCATAGCTTCAAAAAATTAAACTGACATTCTTGTCTCAGTTGTGAAGATTATGTATTACGGTTTAGGTTACGTCAAGTTGTAAAAGCTTCTGGTGGAGTAGGGGAAGGGAAATACATAAACCAAATATTTCTGACTAATGTTTTAAATAAAGTATAATTCTGATTTATTTTGAATCTCATTGATCCTAACTCTAGTCGATTTCTGATTAAGTGCATGGGAATGGAAATGCGTAAACACTTCAAGCAGTTTAGGAATGGATGTAGCAGATGATGCTACATCAGTCAAAGAAGCTCAGGCCTTCTGCTCATTGGGTAAAAAGAGAGAGAGAGAAAGAGAGATTGGCCATTCACTGGAAATCATGGGATAAAATAACTTTTGGTGCTATTCCAGAATCACAGCCAAAGGTTATGAGAAACCAGACTCATTGTTTGGCTAGTGAGCCATAGTCAGAAAAAAGATAGCCTGGTTAGCTTATAAAATAAAAAATAAAATGGAAAAAAAAATAGAACCAAGGAACCACAGAAATACAACCTAGACAAAAACAATGTGGTAGCACCCTGGCTTGTTGAGTTCATTGATATTGGAGCCAATACAAACATAATTTGATCTCAAAACAGTCACTTATTAGCTGTATCATGTCACTTAACATCTCTGGGCCTCAGTTTGAGGGTTATTAGTAAAGAGGAAAAATAACTCTTCATTTGAATCATTATAAAAGAGATAATATAAGCAAAGTATATTGGCAAAAGTGCTCCATAAATGATAGCAATTATAAACTGATGATGATGATGATTACCCCTTGCCTATAAATTGCCCCATTTTGAGAATCCTAATGGATTCTTTTTTTCATTGGAGGTTGTCTTTGATGTTTGTTTTAATTGGATTTCACAATGTATATGTGAATGTAAATAGCAGTGTACTTTTAATTTCCAAAAGTTGTATTTCTTCCCTTTCCTTCAGCCCCCATTCCAAGCTGATACTGTGAGGAAGAAACCATGGTAGAAACAGCTCTTTTATTTCAATCAAAGCAACTCAACAGTACAATTCCACTTTCAGTATATGGCCATCCAAAAATGGAGAAACAAAATTTCACTGACTATCGCCATAAAAATAAAGGATTAAGGTAAATTAATTCTTTATGGCAAGGATTTACCAGTTTAAAAACACAAAAAGAGGTCATACTGTTTTTTAACCCTGAAATTATACAAACTCAAGATCCCATTCCACAATTTCACAGTTTTGTTTTGTTTTTTAATTTCATTGATTTGTCTGTTATTCTTACTTCCCCAGAGTACTCATATATTCAAAGCATCTGTTAGGGTGCCCCTTGCAGCTCAAACACCCCTTTGACTCCACTACTAACTCTCTTCATGGTTCACAGTACTTTGTTCTATGCTGACAAGAAATATGCAACTCTTTGAAGCTGTTTGAGTGAGCATGACTAAAACAGAGTTGCAAAGCTATTGAGGACCTGGCGCTAGGCATGTCCAAATGCCCTAGCATGTTCAGGCAGACTTAGTGGTGTCCACCTCCAAGAAGAAGCTAAACCAAAACTGTCCAGCAGAGACAGTGAAGGATTAAATTTGACCAATCAACTCTTTTTTTTTTTTAAGATGAACTGGTTATTTTTATTTAGTTGGTCTGATAATTTACATAAATCTGCTTTATCACTGTAGGAGGGCTTGTCTTTTTTTCTTTTTTCCTTTATTTATATATATTTGACATCAATTGTGGTCCCTATGGATTTCCCATCACCATTTCACCAGTGCCCCATCCCCTCAGTCTCTGTGTTCTTTCTGCCCTCAACCCATTCCCTCCCCCTTCCCCACAAAGTGACACCAATTTGTCCTTGTCTTTTTGTTTTGTTTTTAATTATTATTATTGTTATTATTCTTTTCCTTGGTCACTTATTTAGTTCACTTATATCCCTCTTAGGGGTGAAACCATCCAGTATTTTTCTTTTGCCCTCTGATTTATTTCACTGAGCATAATCCCTTCCAGCTCCATCCATGTTTCTATGAATGACTCTAGTTTATCTTTTAGATTGCTGAGTAGTATTCTATCCTGTATATGTACCACATCTTCTTGATTCAATCATTGTTTTGGGGCATTTAGGTTATTTCCAGGTCTTACCTATTGTAAATAGTGCTGCTATAAACATAGGGGTGCAGGCATTCTTTTGAATCAGTGTTTTTGTGTCTTTTGGGTATATTCCTAGTGGTGGAATTGCTGGATCATACGGGAGTCCCATTTTTAGTAGTTTGAGGAACCGCCATACTGCTTTCCATAATGGTTGGACCAGCTTGCATTCCCACCAGCAGTGTAAGAGAGTTCCTTTTTGTCCACATCCTTACCAACATTTGTTGTCACTAACTTTTTTGATATGCGCCATTCTCACTGGTGTGAGGTGGTATCTCATAGTGGTTTTGATTTGCATTTCTTTGATTACAAGAGATGTTGATCATTTTTTCATATGTCTGTTGGCCATTTGCATTTCCTCTTTGGAGAAATGCCTTTTTAGCTCTCCTGCCCATTTTTTGACTGGATTGTTTACTTTGTTTTTGTTTAGTCTGGTTAGTTCTTTGTGGATCTTTGTGATAAGTCCCTTGTCAGTAGTGTTGTGTGCAAAGATTTTCTCCCAGTTGGTGGGTTGTTGCTTTGTTTTGGTTAGTGTTTGACCAATCAACTCTTAGTGAACTTTCTACTAATCAGAACTGCAAAGACTGAAAACACATTGGCAAAGAGTAGATTTGAAATGGACTAACCCATTATTTATGCATCTGTATGTTAAAGTGTTTCTGACTTGGGCTTCTTGAGCACTACGGAAGTACTTCTTTGGTCAGTGTTCCCCAGGTACAGTCCTGATCCTCAAACATTTTCCTGTACTGTAACTTAAATCAGGTGTTGTTTTCTAGTCTACAGTGCTAGAATATCTGGGATTAGCTTTGTTACATAATTGGAGACGTTAATTCTTAACACCAATAATTAGACAATGCTGCAACACTTAAACAAGTTTTACAAAATTTTAAGAGTATGAGAAGGAATGTAAACATAGCACAGATAGTAAAGTGGTATTAGATATGACCAGTTCATAAGCATGCAGATGTAAATCCAAATTCATTCTTAGTAACTTAACTGGTTAAATTACTCACAGACCCTAAAGAGCACAAAAGGAAAAAAAAATTAAAAACATATTTTTCTGTCTGGGGCCTATACTTACAGATGTGGCGATAACAACCACCTTGGGCTGAGCTCTAAGACTGCCCAGAAATGAAAATCTAGAGAAAGACGGAGCTACCCAGAAAAAAAGGCACTTTGAAAGAACTGAATCCTAGCCCTGGACCCCTGCTTTTTGTTGTTGGTTTTTTTGTGTGTTGAGATATCTTTGGTTTAGAAAGCTCTACATGATTTAGAGATATGCGTCCTCAGATATACATCACCAAATAACATCCACCACCACAGCAACCATAACCCTTTACCGTAGCCCACAAGCCCCCCTCAACCCTTTCTTTCTATCCCAACCCTCCCTTCCACTCTTGTAGCTTCAATTCCATATTCTTATTTCTAGGGTCTGTTTGTGTTTAGTTTTATGTGGCCCTTTGTTTTATTCCTATATATTCCATATGAGTGAAATTGTGTGAAATTTGCCCTTCTGTTTCTGACTTATTTTACTTAGTATAATTCCCTCCATTGGGCCTCCTGGTGGCACAGTGGGTTAAGCAATGCACTATGAAGCAGACTGCAGCCACTGCAGCACAAGTTCGATCCCTGCCGCCGGCCAGGGAGGGGACCCACATGGCGCGGCAGACCTCTCCTGCTGTGCCTGCTGCTCCCCTCAGCAGTGTACTTCTGTTGATCTGCCTGTTCTGCTCCCCACTCTCTGTGGTGAATCCTCTCACTACCCCCCACACCTCTGGCCTGTACCCCAGTGCTTGTATGCATAAATAAATAAATCTTTTTTAAAAAATTCCCTCCATTTCCATCAATATTGTCATAACTGGCAAAAATTCACCTTTTTTTATAGCTGAGCAGCATCCCATCATGTATACAGACCACATCTTAACACTCCCCTGTTGGGCATTTAGGTTGTTTCCATAACTTGGCTATTGTAAATAGTGCCACAATGAACATAAGACTACATATATCCCTTCCATTTAGTGTTTTTTCATTCTTTGGATAGTTACCTAGTAGTAAAATTGCTGGGTCATACGGAGGATCTGTTTTTATTGTTTTGAAATATGCATCCTGTTTCACAGGGTCTGGACCAATCTATGTTCCCACTAATAGTGAATGAGGTTTCTGTTGTTCCCACACTGTTTTCAGTACTTCTTTCCAGTTTTTAGTTTTTCTTTTTTTTTTTTTTTAATATGGGCAATTTTTACAGGTGTGAGCTGATATCTCATTGTAGATTTGATTTGTATTTTCGTGGTGATAAGTGATGTTGAACCTGTTTTCATGTGCCTGTTGTATTGTGATACCATTGCTAAATTTAACAACTAAGCCACCATTCTTCCCCTGGCAGGCAGGACTAGAAAGCTTAAGTGGGTAAAGGGAGTGAATGGGACTACCCTGGAGAATTTGGGTCATTAAGCTGATGATTCCTTAATCTGATGATCCCTTATACAAATTTGGATCATTAATGGGGAACCCACCTGAGACTGGCCACCCACCCTAATCTAATCCATGAATATAAATAAGATAGAGCCTCAGGACCCTCATGGAATAGGACAGACTTCTGCTTGCCCACTCTTTCCTTTAGAGTGTATTTCAACGAATCTGCCTCTTCTGTTCTCTACTCTGTCTTTGGTGAATTTTTTCATCCCTGTGCTTCTAGACTACACCCTATTCTTTCCCACAAAATGTTGGTCATGTGTATGTCTTCTCTGGAGAAATGACTGGATTGCTATTCTAAACAAAGGCCTTTAAATGGTTTGGACAGTTGAGACCTTTACTTGGTTCCATAATCATAGCTTCTATATTTTTATCTCCTAATCTGCTTCATTTACTTTATCTCCCAAAGGCTGGGCACATCAAAACATCCAGATAACTAAAGGATATAAACTATTGCAATTTAAACCCTGTGGCAGTTAATCATATCTCAAGTTGTAACAGGGTCATCCCAGGAAAGGGGGAAGTTCCAGGATCCTGGTCCCGCCCTAAGTAGGGTGGAGCTAAGGAGGGAAAGAAGATTCTGCAGAGAGAAAGAAGGAAGCAAGATGGAGAGCAGCAAGGAGACCTGGAGGAGGCACGTGGAGCAGAGGGACATGTGAAGAAACTGCGCTTGCTTTTTGGTCTTGGAC
>JAGFMF010012266.1:3454944-3484452 GCA_019455555.1 Galemys pyrenaicus
TCTGACTCTTTCTGACCCTTTTCTATGGGTCTCTACTGAAAGGTCTTTTAGACTTGTAGCAGGCTTTTGGGCCTTGTTTTGGGCCAATCCTATTTGGCTAGACTTTTACCCTCAAGGAGATGGGTAACTTTGGATGCTTAACTTAGTTACTATGTTCTTTGTCCTTTCTGTATTGTACCCTGAATGTATTAAAGTTCCTTTCCATTAAAGGTTTTATATGTTTGTCTTAATGCGGTGGATGGCAGAGAGGGCAGGTGGATTCAGAGAGGGCAGGTTTGGGAGTTCTGGGTGTCCCTCTCCCTGCCCTGTAACAAAGTTAGCTAGAGAATGATTCTACTCCTTTATGGATCTCCAAATCTTTGCCCCTGCCCTGCAGTGTTTGCATCCAGAAGATGAACCTTCACACATTACCCTTAAGAAAGAGCAGCAGGATACAAAGAGGAGGGAATTGTTACTGATCTAACCCTAAGTTTTTTTGTCCTTGCCCTGTCCATCCTTGTTCTGATCCTGTTTTACCTTTTCTTGCAGACAAAACTACAGAAATCAAGATCAAATAAGTTGAGACCAAGACAGAGGCAGAAAACAAAGACTCAGTCATAGCCTCATTACCACAGGCAAAAGCACACCATGACAGACCTTTTAAGGAGTGAATCTGAAAGAAAAAGGGGTGTGAGTGAAGTTCCTATAAAAACTTCCCTGTCGCAGCAGACCTCTTCTGCCTTGCCCACTGCTCCCCTCAGCAGTGTATTTCAGTAGATCTGCTTGTTCTGTTCCCCACTCTGTCTCTGGTGAACCCTCTCACCTCCCTGGACTCTGGCCTGTACCCCAGCTCTTGTATGCATAAATAAATAAATCTTAAAAAAAAAAAAAACAAAGCAAAAAAACTTCCCTGTCTCTCCTGTCTCTCTGAAATTCTGCAGAATTAGCTTCTCCTTTTCTTTAGTAAGAAATTGGGGGAGATGGTCTTTAAGCAGTAATTCACCATTTCCTTTGGATGATTACTTCTGATTAAACCTGATTTCATTTCACCTATTTTGTCTCCCAAGTTTGACTTATGAGTGGCAAGTAGCTAGACCCAAACTCCCATATCAATTTCAAATACCATGTCACTTGCCTGATTACTTGCCTACTATTTTGAAGCAGAAAGTGAATTGCTCTTGTGCAAGCATATACTCGTTCCTAACTGGACTCTAAAACCAATACATTCAAGCTTCAGAGAAGAAAAGAAAATGCCTCATGTGCAGAGTTATCTTGTTGGTCCCACTTCCAAGGATGCTTTGTGCTGGGCATTTCCAAAGCTCTCCGAAGACAACTATCTCCACTTCCTGGGGGTAAACTTGCTTAATGAATATTGTTAGAAATGGAATGTGAACAGGCTTCATGTGGAGTTTTTCATGCATAACATCACCCAGGCTTAATACATAACCTAATTGCAGTTTCAACCTCCCCCAAAATTGTAATCTTACATCAATCAATCTGGAGCTTCCAGATCAGCCCAGGTGAGGTAATCTACATGATAAAAATCCCCTTACTTCCCCCTGAAGGAAGGTCAATTTACCTGAAATAAGCATTCCTTTCTTTTGCTAATAAACTATTCACACCCTCTGTATGATTGTCATATTTATAAATACTTTATATTTTGGGCAAGCCTACTGTAGTGACTTTCTACTCATTATATGGGATGCTGTCAGACTCATAAATAAAGAAAATTAGATTTTTAAATATATTTTATTTTTTTTAACAGTATCCATGGAATAACTCCAACAGCACACAACTGCCTAACATGAGCGTCTTCCCTATGTCAGAGTTTTCAGTCATGTCTAGGACACTAGCAAACTGGTCCAGGTTGAGCTTTATTTTCCCAGTACACTCTATCTTTCCATGGTCTTGGGATGAAAATCAGGCTTGTGTATCTTTTTGAAAATTTCTGTCGCACCTGTTGCTAACCAAATGGAATAATAATTTTCAGGAATAATTAAATATAAATTCTTACTTAAAAAGAAAACACAGTTGATTGCAAAGCAGAATATCTGTATAGTGAGACTCATATGTACCAACCAAAATATTTGGTTTCTTGGTCTTAAAATATCTATTCACTGATCCCATCTAGCTCAGTTTCTCACTGAGCTAAGAGGAATATCTCACTGATATTTGGTAGGAAAGTTTCTGTGTCTTATGAAATCCAGGTAAGATTTGTCAACATTAAAATAAAACTTAAAAAAAGAAAAAAATCACCTCAAAAAAATATGTTCATAAATACAAAGGCTCCTTTTGAATTAGCACACGCTTTTCCCAGGAACAACTGTTGGAACATGTTTTATATTTGCATAGATACTCTAAAGATTGTTATGATCTGGTATTCATTACAAGCATTTGATCTTGAAAGGGCAGAACCTCTGAAATGTCATAGAGCTATCTCAAATAGCTTTTATGGTGGACTTACAGAAAAACCTATTCTCCATGCAGATATGATGGAAACTTAGAGCAGAAAAATTTAGGATGGAAGGTCTCACAAGGACAAACACTAGAGATAGGTTTAGGGATGATTAATGAATTTTAGACTAAATCCAGCTATGGAAGTTTCCAGGAACCTGAGATGGGGTCCCAAAAGATCATCAGGCAGAGGTGGGGGTAGAGAAATATCTCAGAAGACCAACCTATATCAGACCCAAGGCAATAATTTACACAATAATTCTTTTAAAGTACATGATAAGATAATACCTCTTGCCCTGGCAAAATGCAGTTCTTATTCTTTAAGATCTATCCTCTGTGTTTATGCAAGCATATCCCTTTTCTTTCTTTTTTCCTTTCCTCAGTGAATTTGCCATGCTCTAATGAATGGGAACTTCTGCCAAATTCTTTCTCAGAGGGATCCAAGAACCCCAAATACCAAACCTCATCATCTGAACTCCAAGAGATACACTCCACACTCCTCCTTAAGCTTATGGCTATATCACCTACGTGTGTTTTTTTGCAAAATTAGAAAACATACTGATTGCTTTCTTTACTGCAATGTGGGGAGTGTAGTCCTAAGCCAGGGTGATGGACTTGAGGACAAAACATTAATGTGATTGTGTTTGACTTTTCCCCTGTCAGCATCCTTGTAGAGAACAAAACTTGCAAAATCTAATGCAATGACTTTGAGTCAAGAAAGCAGAAGTATTATTGTGGCATCATGTTTGTTATTGGGGGTCACATTTACTAATCATTTCTCCAAAGCTAATGACTACTCTTATGTGCTCTTACCTCTAATGAAGTCTACATATTATGTCAAAATATAAAATTGTTCTGCTAAGGGGTCTAACAATATAAAATTTATACTTTATTATTTGATGATCAAAATTCGGAGTCATATAGAGACATTAACCAAGAGTTCAAGACTAGAGACAGATAGTGAGAGAGTAATAACAGGAGAGGTAATCAAATTTAGCAGTTAATACCACAGACTGTCACCATTATATAATAATGTGAAAGGTAAGAGGAGAAGCATGACTGAAAACAACCAATGCATATGGATAAAAGAAAAAAACAAGCTGTCATATATTAATACAATGCAATACAAGTCAATAATAATACTCAAAATAATGTTCAAAGTATTTGAAAACTACCAATGTACAGATGTTTACACACATTTCAAAAACGTAACTGAGAGTAAAAGAAGTCACACACAAATTACTACAATGTTCATGCTTCCATTTATATGAACTTCAATAACTAGCCTGAAACTATAGAAATTAAGTGACCACTTGCCTTAGGTTGAAGGAGTATTGATTGGAAAAAGGCATGAAGGAATCTTGTAAGATGATAGAAATGCTTTTTTTCCCTAATTAAGGTATAGATTACCTGAATGTATACATTCAAGATGTCCATACTTCACACTACAAATATAATCACTCAATGAATAAAATAAAACTTACAATGGGTATCTAAGTAAAGACAATGTTCATGCTAGTCTAAAGAGGAGGTCTGCCTCCAAAACAGAAGACTGGGAGAGGTTTTCTTTAAGCTAGAAAAAAAATAAGTTTTAGAAGAAATAAATGATAAGAAGAAAACTGGTTTCTCTGGGAATCAAAAGGCAGCAGAAATAAAGAAAATCATTGTAGTTCTTATAAATTTAGTGACTAGCAAAGCATTATGAATATATTTACAGAACTCAGCATGCTGGTTTTTTCCAATCTAGTAAAATTATTTTCAGTTCAGAATCTCTTCTGCCTAAATTATGGGCTATGCTGTACTATTTAAGCCAAGTACAGGAAATAAGTTAAAAAATATCCTAAGAAGTAAGAAATAAGAAATCCTTTTTTGGAATGTACTCCAGAATCTGAATTTGCAAACTCTACCAGTGGTATTCTACTGTGCTGGAAGAAATACATAGTAAACTGAAATGAGGTATTATGAATAGAATATCATCAGTGACCTACTGCAGAGTCAGGCCAGTGCGCTGATAAAACAAAAGGAATAATGTATGTCCCAGTAGGGACAACAATTACCAAAACCTGGAGATAAAATGGCAATGGGGAGATAGTCACACATCCTGCAATCACCTCAAGAAGAGAGAGATCCTTTGTCTCCTTTTTATGCACCACCGGATAGATACCACCCAATCAGAAGTCAGCAGACAAGGGCACACACTGAGGTGTTCCATAGCATTTGTTTCCCAAGGACACAGAATGTAGAAGAAGAATGAATACTGGATGTCAGGGGGCCATAGGAAAATATCCAGTGCTGGAACAACATTGAGTTTTTCTCAGTTGGAAGACCCAAATACCTGCCCACAAAGTCAAATGCCTTCTACTGTTCAACTTTACAACTTTAGAACCTGGTGTTCTAGCATGATAATATATTCCATTTAGTTCATTTTGACCCACTAATGACATGGTTTGGAACTAGAAGTGGGCTGCTGAATTCTGAAGTGCCTACTGAGTGCCACAGCACTTTCTTATATACAATTCACAAAAACATGTAGAATTTCTTTACCATAATCTTAGAAGCAGAATTAGAATACTCATGAGGTTGGCTCGATATTATAACTACCAAGGCAGCAGAGTAAATTTTAAATTTCATATAATTTCCCAGTGATACTTTATTTCAAGTAATTTCCAAGAGTGCTATCTTTCAACCATTGCTAGACTACTCATAATTCAATTCCTACATTGACATCTGTCAAAAGAATAAAATTACAGACCCCTAGACTACAATAGCAGGAAACCAGTATAGAATATCATTGTCTTCCATGAACTAGTATATCTGTGCATACACCTCACATACAACCCCAAAGTGAATAAACATATCACATTACTTTGAGGAGAAAACACCTAATAACTCTATTTCATAAATGTTATTTTTCTATATCATATGTTCTAATATTTGTATTGATTTTTACAGGTATGAACCATTTTATTGTGGAAATGTTTATGTTTATAAGTTTGTGACTATTATGAATAAGGGATAGAAATAGAGGGACAGAGTATGCCAAAGTACAGGTCTGCTGGAAAACTCAGGTCATCTGGACCATACATGGCTCAGTTCATGGAACAAAGATACAAAAGAAAAGGATCATTTATATTTTTTTCCTATTGAGTCCGCATTCATATGGCACCTGTGGAGTTCCATCCATGCAGCAAAAATGCAACTTTTTATTCCACATTGCTCATTATAGCCAGAAAGAAAGAGAAATATAAAAAGGCTTAGACCAGAAATTGCTCATATCTCCTTTACTCAATCCTTTTTTTTACCAAACTTACAGTCAAACTTTTCACAAGGGATCCTTGGGAAGACAGTCTTTATTTTGGATGCCCACAAATTCAACAACAGAGGTGGAAAACATGGATACTGAGGTAAAGTAACCATCTTTAATGGAGAAAAAAGGTATTTGTTATGAAAATGTGTTCCTTTAAATTAGAAAGTAATGCTATGGAAGAATTCATGCCTTTGTTTACCTAGATAACATCCTACATGAATTGTTAACACAGTGCCAGGTTATTCAGTGCTGGCCTAACATTCAAATGTGCAAATTAAGGTTAAAAATATGGGTGAAGGACAAAGGCATATGGACCAGAGAAGAAAATTATAAGCCAAAATAAATAAAGGTAATAATACAAGCAAGGTGGGGAAAAAAATAAAAGAGAAAAGAAGAGGAAAACAAAGAGCAGAGGAAGGGATGATACAATGGATGAGAATCCAGTCAGGCACCAGGGATGTGGAAATGGGTATAATCTTATACTTATCTTTTCTGTTTTATTGACAACGAAAATCACATATGTAGAAATGAAAGTCTATGAAATATGCATGATAAGTTAGTCAGTTCTACCTGCAATCAATGCTTCCTTACCGTGGGGACTGTTAAGTATATAAGGCATATCTTGAAATTTTCACCTTCTTGTCTACCTGAGGTGTGAGGAAACCACTTTATTTACTGATCTCCTGATTTTTTATTTATTTATTTATTTATTTTACTGATTGTGATTACCTAGAAGCATTAATTTCTGTTATGTCTTGCCTGCCAGGGTGAATGCCCATAACCTCAGGCGACAGGTATGGGAGTCAAAAGCTGTTTGGAATACACAGGATCTGTTGGCTAAAGGAACAAGTGATTTCCAATATGTCAGCAAGAGACATGAGAAAAGAATGCATAGCATTTGTAACAGGAATGAAGATGATAAACAAAATCTCTATTCTGGTGGCACTTACAACATTTGGGAGCTGATGCTAAACAAAGAAACAAGTGCAAGGATGATGTAACCTCTGATAAAAAATATAGAGAGAAATAAAACAGTCATGTGATGAAGAATGATCTGACTAGGATGTAGAAAGAAAGGGGAAACCAGATTAGAATCAGTTGCCAAAAAGTTTCTCCAAAAAGGGGGAATGTGAAAAGTTTTGGAAACAATCTAGAATAGTACATTCCAAAATATAAGACTAAAGGCCTCAGGACAGCTTTAATCTGCATGTTCAACAATTCAAAAAATAAATAAGAGTAGCAAAGGAGTACAGAGTGATAGATGAAATTGAAAATGTCAGATTATGTGTATGTTAAAGGACAAAATAAATCATTTAGATTTTATTCTAATACACTGGAAATCCATAGATAATTTTAAGCATAAAAAAGGTATGATCTCATCATATTTTTAAAAAACTATTAGGATTACTCTGTAGAATATGGGGACAGGAAGGAAAGGAGTTGTCACAATTAGACATTCAGAGCAGAGATGGTACTTGCTTAGATCACACCGGCAATGTGGCGGTGGAAAGAAACATGCAGATCAGGATATATTTTGGCTCATTTGCTCACTGAATCTGTGGATAGACTGGAGCATAAAAGACAAATAAATGATATTCTACTCTTCATAACAGAAAGAGAAACATGGGTGGAAAATGGTGTGTTCTGAGTTCAGGGAAATTGGTGCTTGACTTTTAATCTATCTAGATGCATGTTCTTAAGTAGTCAGACAGCTATTTTAGGATTTTGCTTCTTCACTTCTGCATTGGTATCAATAATAGTATCCCTGTGGCATAACTGTTATGGTTTAAAAAAAAAAGAAACAAAGAACTATAGCGGTTTAAATTTAAGGAATTATTAGGGATGCCTTAAGTTGCTTTTTAAAAAATTTCTATGCTATTTCATCCTGCTCTTTTATAACCTTTTATTTATGATAATTAATGTGATTAGTGTGCTCATTTCTGCAGTTGTGCTGTGGGGCAATCGTGCAACAGTTGTAATTTTTAAAATTGGGCGAATAAGTAAATGTCAACCTGTAATAAAAACCAAATGAGTCCTGATGAATGTTGATGGTGACTGGTGATTTGCCTGATAAAATATTGCAGCTGTCCAGTTAACTTCGAATAGCTGATTTTTCAAAGTAATTACCATGTTCTGTGTCGTGAGGCGCTATCAGAGGGAATTTTAATACATATAGTAATTTTTATTTTGCTGATTTAAGGATCATAGTTATTAATGAAATAGGAGCATTTTAATTCAGATTGTTATTTCCAAAAAGAGAGATGTAATTACATACCACAGAGTGCATAGCTGTACAAGATGAGACTCTCTTGGTCCTCACCAGATGATTAACACTGCTGTGACTTACAACAGAACTAAGTAATTGTAGTACGAGAGACCTGATCACTTCATACATGTTTTTGAACTAACATATTGTTCCTTCTGACAGAGATAAAATCTTACTGGAATAATAGCTAAAAAGCAATTGGATACAGTCTTCCACCTGGAATCTGAACAAATTTTACATCTAAGGTAAATTTAAGTCAGTCTTTATTTTTCCATTTTTTGATAGTCATGATTTATTTCATTAGATCTGCAAGCAAATTGCAAAAGCATATTGTCAGTATGGTGTTTGAACATTTGCTATATTGTTCGCTGCTGATCAAATTTTTGATTTTTTGTTATCTTTGTGTTTTGTTTTTCAAAGGATAATTCTTATAGATACCATCAGTTCTGTGAGACCGGAAATCCAGGGGGGAAAGCTTAAGATCCTGACTTGAAAATGAATTAGAAAAAACAAAGTAATTATATAAAGCAAACATGTGGGAAGTTGGGATAAATTTAAAGGGATGGAGGTAGATTGTAAATATACAGTATTTTATAGGATATTTGGAATTATTTCCTGATGATATTGTTCTTTGAGCGTGACCAAAAATTTATACTAAATTTGGTTTGCAATCCAATCTAAGAAAATGATAAAGAATATATTCCTTGTTCTTTCTTATCAGTAATTACAACTCTTCAACAGTTATTGAAAATACATAGGTATAAGACATTACAGATTCAGCCAGTATGTTTCAATTAACCACTTTAATGTTTCATAAACTAAAGATGTAAAACAAGAGTGGAATATGAAATAAATTTAATCTTTTAATTTAAAATGTAGGAGAAGATTCGGGCAAACACTTTACCAAAGAAGATATAAAATGGCCAATAAATACCTGAAAAGGTGATTGGCATCAGTATTCACTAACGAACTACAAGTTAAAACCATTTTGTTCACTTACCTACTATTCCTATGAATGTGCACATATTAATTCTTTTCTGTTAGTTGTCTAGTTTTCTTTTTAAATTGCACTTTTATTTACTGAAGTTTTTACTTTATAAATTTTTATAAACATGACAGTTAAACATTTGTAACATTCATTTATATATGCCTATTCTTATTTATTAATATACAGTGTCTTTGTATTAGCTAATAGTTTTAACAACCACAAAGCATATATTAATATTGTGATGCTTTCTTTTTCTTGGGTTCCTTTTGTGTACCTTACCTTTGCCCAAAGCTATACTTTCTAAGTTTTTTGAGTTAATTTTTACTAGATGTTTCTGATATACAATAAATCACTGTTATTTTTAGTAGATAAATTTCTGAATGGAATCATTATTTCTTTCAGAGATTGAACTCTACCGGACTTAATATAAATCCTGCTTACAGAGATGTATAATATCTGTATAATTACAGGAACAAAGGGGCACACCAATGTTAGGATGCCATGAGTGGATAAATGATGGAGCATGTCACCAAAACCAAATGAGTGCTGAAGCTGTGAGGAAAAGTCACCCAAAAGTAGTCACATGGAGATCCAGAAGCACAGTACCAAAATAAAGAGGGGAAAGGAAAACTTAGTTCTCTCTCCCTCCTCTTACCTTGGGCCTACAGGAGATTGCCAATGAGTGGCATTCCACTAGAATTCAGCCCACAAAGGAACTTGGATGATGTAAACTGCATGGTTCTACATCTATGACCACAGAGTACGTCAGAAAAGAAAATAGACCTTGAAGTAAACATGAAAGTCCCAAACAGTATCCCTACTTAGCATACATTCTTGCCTTTTGCTTAGATTAAGAAAATGGCATTCCCACTACTGAAGAAATCACAGTCCTATAATGACTTATATTGTGGCAGAGTGTCAGCCATTCAGTCACACAGCCTTAACTGAAGCCTAAAAATATGTTACCCATTATCGGTACTCTTCATACCAGATAGTAAAGAAAGTGGGAAGAAAGAAAGACTCAATTAAGATGAAGCATGTTAATTAGCTGCTAATGTTCTTTCCTTTGATTATGAGGGCAAATTTTATTATCATGATTTTCTTTTTCTATCATTCATTTCATGTTCAAACTCTACTTTTAAAATTTTCTGAAAAACGGGAATTTTTGTCTCAGAACATGATCCAAGTCTTCTGTTTTATAAGATCAGAATCCTCGGTGTCACTGCCTTTATATGCTGGCCAGTGTTTCATTGACTGCTTTTATGAGACACAGAAGTGTTAAATGGCTCCACAGTGGATTTTCTGGATTCTAGACCAGTCCTTCCATCTCATTTCCTTTGTTAATCAGAATTAATCACCTCAACCAGTAAATTTTTATTGTTGCCAGCTAGGTCAATTGGGTTAGGAGCAAAATACGACAATAATGCAGTCTCAAATCCCAGTAGACGTAGTATCATTCTTGACAGAAGGTTTCCTTCCCTGGAAAGCAGACCCTCAAAGCCACCAAGGACAATGTTTCAGGGAAGGTAAACAAAATTCTGTAAATGGTATATTAAGTAAAATAATGAGTTCGATATCTCTCAATTATACCTCTTAATTCTTGCACCTGTATAATCTAGTTTTGGGTAACATGGCACCACATATTGGCTAATGATTTAACTGTCATGCCAGCACATAATTTCAAACAATATTGTATCACAACTGGTACTGAAAAGCCTCTATGGATCCACTCCATCATTCTATTAGCCAGCTGCTTACTGGTAATCAGACATGTGGGGAAAACATTAACTTCATGGGTATGAACCTATTCTGACAATCCTTTTGATGTAAAATGAATTTCTTGGTCAAGGACAATGCAATATTATATTATGGCAATGGAAAAGACATTCTCTAAGGCCATGTACAGCAATATTGTCAAAAGCACTGTAGGTAGGGGAAGTGGAACCCATTTCCAGGATGTATATGCTTCTATGTGGACAAATCACTGCTTATCCCATAATATAAAGAGTTCAAGGTAATCTACCTGGCACCAGGTGACTAGCTGTTATTCCTATGAAGTGCCATATAAGAAGCTTAGCACAGTTTCTGGTATTGGTTGCTTGGACACTCAGATCAGGCATGCATAAAGGTAGCAGTTCATTTTGCTGAGGTCTTGCATATTCACTATCCACACAGCTACTTTCCACATGGTCCTGTTAAGTATGCACCAAGGTCACTGTGAAAAGAGGTTGACAGGCATCCATTCATGCGAGAGGTCATATGCTTAACCCAGCGGATTATCAAGGACCTTGTCTTTAGAGGATTCCTCTGCTGAACATGAATATGGGTTGAAAAAGATTTGACAAATAGGCAGGAATAGACTATATGAGTCTGATAATTACTTGTTCATTCAATATAATGTGGATCCCATACCTGCTCAAACTCAGACTCATATTTATAATTTCCATTATAACCTATCATGCTAATGTGAATGCTAATTTAAGATTTGAAACTCAGACAGCACCCAAGTTTCAGACCACACAGTTACCTGGTGTTTCACTGCTAAATAATTTCTTTCTTTCTGAAATCAGCAGCAAGTCAGAAACTGCTTCTTATATAGAGAATAGTTGGCTGAAAAGGACTTGGCTTTGCTCCAAAATCTTAGGTGAGTGACTATTTACCTCAATGTGAGCAGGATTTAGGGAATCAAAAAAAGGCACTGGAATTGTTCAGTAAAAAGCTGTTACTATCTTTAGACATGAAGGAACATGTATAAATAGCATTACTTAAGCCCGGGAAAAGCTAGGGCTGTAGAAAAGGGTTATCCAGTAGAAACCAGATTCATGCAGAATCAGAAGGGAAGTAAGGAAAAAATGACATGATCTTTCTCTTTTATGCTTTCCTACCAGTGCCTTGAATTAGCCTAATATGACTAAAAACCAGCTGACAGGGGGACCAAATTGGAGTTTACCTCCTCAAGCACAGAGCAAAGAAGTAAAGATTAGGGGAAGGGATCTAGGTATAAGAAATAGGGTAACCAGCATATTGTTCTCTTGTCCAATATGGATCCCTTTTTCTTTAATAGTTCATTTTATTTCATTTACACATAGTTGCACGGAAATGTTTAGCTTGAGTTTTGTCATCTTACATAATGAATTGCTTTGATTTGGTTTCATTCTATTACATTGCCTATAACATATTCTTGTGGGTGGATTCCTGTGTTTTCAGACTACATATGTTGGTGTTTGGATCAGTTATGAAGTTTACCACTAAAAAAAATGAAATCTGACTTTTAAATGTGAAAATACATATAGAGTAGAAGAATACCAAATATTTGGCCAAAGGGAAAGGCTAGGTGTCAGCTATTACTATCATAAAATGAATCCAAACTTCAATTGTATTTATAAATATGTTATCAAAATTTTAGTAAGCAGAACTTCAAAGTGTGACGTTATAGGTAAGGATACAAACAATATTGTTCTGTCAGCTGCTAGACAGCCTCTGTGATCACATCATGCAGATATACTAATCTGACTATCTTCCCATTATTGTACTGAAATGAGGTTTCCTATAAGTTATTTTCTTTCCATATATTAAAGGACTAAGATGAAGATTTTACCATTCTAGGTCCTGAAAGTATGGTTGATGGTGGTGAGTTAATCCCTTCATCCCAAAGCTTTACATATCTTCAGAAGCAGAATTAGGATCTTTACCCAGACATACACTGTTTTATTTCTGTATTTGCCTACAATATGTCCTCCATAAATTCACTTGACAATATTTGTAAGTCTTAAAAAGTCTTAAAAAGTAGCTATGAACTCAGCAATGCTACTCATAGGTATCTACTGGAAAAATGTAAAAACACTAATTTGAAGGGAAAAATGCATTCCTATCATGGTAGCACTAATTATCACAGCCAAAATATGGAAACAACCTAAATGCACTATGACATTGATCAGATTAGATGTGATGGATCAATAGATAGATGGATAGATACACACATAGAATGGAATACTACTCAGCTATAAAAAATGAATTACTGTAATTTGTGATAATATGAATGAAGGGGATAAGGCTAAGTGAAATAAAATCAGAAGGAGAAAGACAAATTTCAGATGGGTTGCATTCATATGTGGAATATATAAGAGAAACAAAATCAGAACAACCCCTAGAAATATGACAGTCAAATTGAGGTTACTGGGGGTGGGGAGGGCATGGAAGTGGGGTGAGAACAAATGTAAGAGTGACCTATGATCTATGGTAAAGGCATGGAGTGCTTTGGTAGTGGATGTGGTACAGTTTACTTTTGTGGATGTGTGAACCTATAACCCTAAATAACATACACAGTGTTATAAATCAATATTATCTCAGTAAAAAGGACTTTAAAAATAAATAATTTGAATGTAACAATGGAAGAACAGAGTTGACTTTCAATTTAAAAGAACTTGTGTTTAAGTTTTCAACTGTACCTGTGTTATCATCATGTACACTAATTTCAGCAATTTCCCCAATTTAGAATGAGAGGAAGATCTTCACTGCAGGTATCCTATAAGAAATATGTGCATTCTAAAAGCATAGTGTATTGGTTATTTCTTCAACAAATTCCAACACACAAAATAATATCTCTGCAAACCACTGGATGTCAATAATTCCTGCTAATCAAAATACTGCTGTTCAAGGTTTGTCTTAATAAACATTTTAACCATAAGTGATGAGGACTCATCTGGTGTCATCATGATGATGGCTCAACTGGTATATAGTTCCAAAATAGCTAATATTCCCCATACTGTGTCTTTAGCTGAAGATTTTAAGGTTTCACTTAAACTACTCAAATTTTAAAAGTGAATATTCATATATTTATAATAAATATAAAGGGTTATGGTATCATTGAGTCAATCCAAGTTCAAGGATGACAGAAAGGATGGGAGAACATGTTTGCCTAATTTGGCAAATCTAATTTGGGCTAAATCTCAAAAGTGAATGGAGATTTTGGTCAATACAAGTATAAAGCGCAATGTTGCTGCATTCTTAGTGTGTGTGTGTGTTTGTACACATGCACTTGTAAAATTCCTGTGTATGCTTGTTTGAGAAAGGAACTTTTCAGAGCACTGGGAAAAGAGTAGCAGGGATCTCCTGCTCAGGAACATGTAGGCACTAACCCTACCTTTATATGTTTGGGGGTATTGGATGAAGGGCTAATTCTTCTTCTCAGGGAAAAAAAGGTGGATTTCTAATAAACATCAAAGATTTAGCTGAAGTATGATTAGTAATTCACTGCTAATTACAGTAAAAATAAAATCCCAAAATAATGGCATTATGGATGTCATTATAGTGGCTATGAAAATTTCTTCTACTAGGTAGAAGGGGGTGGGTACTTTTACCTCTTTGTGAATTTGGGTTTTGTACTTAATTGGGACGACATATTTTTGAAACTTAAGAAAAAAACAAAGTCAACCAGAATCTAACCTTTCAATCCAGCCAAGGATTTACTTCATTCAACCAATAAAAATTTGAATCCTCTACAATACCTATTCATGATCTCTTGACGTTCATATTTTCTCTATTATGTCCAACTCTCACCCAACAGCTGCTGATTTACAGTGAAAGCCATTTTTAAGATTGATAATTAATTATTAAAAATATGTATCCCTTAACTGCAGATTCATCAAATCTATATTCACCTTTGCATTTCACTGCATCTAGACCAGTGTTCAGGAGGGAAAAAAAGTAGGAGCATGTCTTGCATGCAACTTATTGCCCCTCTTATGTCCTTCTGTTCACTCCTTAAGAGAGTACATGAGAGTGACAGGATTAGAAGAAGAGAGCAGGGAAATGAAAAAGTGTATATATGACCCATCTCTTGAAAAAGTTGTCTAATGTCCCACAGGAAGACTATACCCTAGACTTTCAACCATAAATCATACTTACTATAACCCAATTACCAGGGGGTAGAATTCCTTTAGTTAAGCTGTTACGTTGTTTTTCGTATAAAGGTAAAGTAAGAGCTTCATAATAACACCAAAAATGATAGTCTCCAAGTAATGATCGTATAGTAGTGTGTTTTAGAATACTTAAAAGATAACAACTGCAAAATAATTGATAGAAGATGTATTAACCATGACTAAAAGATTTGAGGGTGATAACAACACTGTCTTCAAGTATTCAAAATTTTCCAAAAGATGATGGTGGAGACAAATTATATTTTGCCTCAATAGGTAGAGAAAGAAATGGTTGGCTGAAGTTTTAGAGTTACAGATGTGAACCACTAAAGTATAAGGAATAAGTATTTAGATTGTTTTAGGCAGTGTTGGGAGAAGCCAGAGGCTGCAAGAGCTATCTATGAGCAATGGTCAAGGATAGAAAGAAATGTTATAGCTGAGATCCTTGCAGACTTGCAAACAAATCTGCTAACGAGAGCTTCACATGGCTCTTAGGATTGAGGCATACACTCTTTTACTCTGGAAGAAGATAATAAGGAAACAAAAAATTGTTAGATGATAATAGTGGCTAGTTGTGCACACAATTATGTGACCTTGTACTTCTGGGCTATGCTTCTTGTAGCAAGTAACATATGCTTGTTAACTGTTCTCATGCTCAATAAAAGGCCATGGGGAGGTTGGGAGGATCACTATTTGCCTAGGAGAGCAATAGCCCTCCATCTCCTTGCTTCGACATCCAGTCTGCTGGTCTCATCCCTGAGTCACTGAACATATAGAGTTACAGCAACAGTTTTAGGCAGTTAGGAATACAAATAGAAAGATCTTAATAAATTTTGTTATAGAGGATAGGAAATTTGGGCATTGAATGGTGGACTAATTAAACGATACTGACTCATTTGTAATTGTATGAAACTACTGATATTTAAGGTTTATATTATTCTTTTATTATTGACTGGACAAGAAGAGTGAAGACAGTGCATGATTAATGTAGTTTTTGAAGATTACTTCATTTAAAATTGAAAATTTGGGGCTTAAATTTCATTTCTATCACTGACATTAGTAACCTGGAATTTTAAAAATAAACTTGCCTTGGTCTCACAGTTCTTTTATTAAAAAGAACAACTACAGTATGTTACCTTTAAAATTATTTTGTGAGTTGCATTAAATATCATATATTCAACATAGCAAATTCTTAAATATGGCTGAAAGATACTAGTACAAGCTGAGACTCAAAGATGATAAGAGGGATTTGCAGTCCAAAATTTTACTATAGTATACTGAGCATGAAGAAGTAGTTTAATTCAACAAGGCCAATGCTGTAATAGAGGTGAATTCAAAAGTGTTTTAGGAACAGATAAAGTTGAGAGTCGAATTTATGTGAGATGAATTAGAGAAAAATGAGGAAAAGAAGTACCATAAATCTCATAAGATAAACAAAATTTTGTCTGTATGCAAAGAACATACCAGAAATATTCAGCTGAGTGAAGTTTGCTCTAAGTATCTCCACATCTCCAGCAAAAGTAATAAAATCCTACCTGGCAAACATCAAATAGTAAAAGTGACTTGATTATGTATTTGAATACATTTAGTATGTTGCATGGCAGATAGCAGATATATAATACATGCTTTTTAAAAAATCAGGGTGTTTGATTTCTAGTTCTAGTCATAACAAATAACGGACTTCAGACTTAGTCTACAGCAATAAACAGCCACAAAACTAGAGAAATATATGATGCAACATTTCTCAAGCATTGTACAATAAGCAGTACAGAGTTGTGATCTTTAAAGTGAATTCCATATTTAAAACCAGGCTGTTATATATGGCTACATTTAAAGCCTAAGTAGATAGCAATACTTTTTATGGATAGAGAAATAGATTGTTGGATGAAGCTGAGGAGACTGGAATTTATGAAGAAGGTCCAAGAGAAGAAAGAGATGCAAAGAGAAGTAGATCCAAATATCTTCATGTGGATCTTGAATTTTTCACTGAATAAATGTGCATTCAGAGTAAGATTTCACAAGATGGAATAAAGTTACTGAACAACTGTGAGCTGAATGAATATTCCATGGGTTGTGTATTAGGGATTCAAATAGCCAAAATGAAGAGACCTCACTAAACAACCCTCCAATGGGTAAGTGAATATTCAAAGATTAATGCCTACAAAGTTGGCTAATCTACCCCATCTGAAGAAATTCTCCAAAATAAGCTTTAAAAAAACACAAAATCATGCACCAACTGAACCAAGCTGATCTGACAGTAAATTAACTAAGTGATTAGATAAAAACTGAACACAATTTCATAGAAGACAAAAATTTAGATTCTCAGTAACACACAATGGAAAATATGCAGCATAACATAGAAACAACTATTAAATAATTATTTTAAAAGCCAAGAAACTGCACCTACCTGATGGTGCAAGGGCTTAAGGCATAGCACTATAAAGCTATAGGCAGCCACTGCAGCACGAGTTGGATCCCTGTCCAGAGAGGTGACCCACATGACACAGCAGACCTCTCCTTTCTTGCCCACTGCTCCGATCAGTAGATATGCCTGTCTGCTCCCCACTCTATTTCTGGTGAATCCTCTCACCTCCTGCACTTCTGGACTGCACCCCAGTTCTTCTATATATAAATAAGGTAAATCTTAAAAAAAAAAAAAAGCCAAGAAACTATGACAGAACCATAACAAGCAACAAAACAGACCTTCAGATAATCAGGATATCAGCAGACAAGTACATAATAGATATTAAAATGTCAAATACTTAAAGAAAAAGATAGAAGAAAGTGAACATACAGAAAACACCAGCAGAGAAGTGAAATTTGTAAATGCATTCTCCACAGAAGACACATAACATAAAGGAGAATGATGACAAAGCTTTTGCTCACTTGTTAGAGAACAAATGTTAGCAAATGAAAATTAAACAAAAATTTTTTAAAATACTTGGTGATATTGTAATGTAAGACATCTGTGTCATCTATTTGGTCATCTAAATGCCCAAAATATATTTCTCATACATATTTGGTCTTCAACTGCAGTTCCTGGCTCACAGCTCCACTTTCAACTTACAAAATATTACAAGTGATAACAGTGCCACTTGCTATTTTAATGAAGGTAACTTTTGTAAAGCATCAGATAAGATCTGGTCAGCAGGGAAATGAACAGAGAGTTGGACTTCTTGTCCCAATCCTCTTGATCTCCAGGGAGGAAAGAGGGATTGGAGGCTGAGATCAATGGCCAGTGACTAAATCAATACTTAAGTAATGAAGTCTCCATAAAAGCCCAAAAGAAGAGGTTTCAAATACCTTTCAGTTAGGTGAACATATGAAGATTTTTTTTTCCTGAAAAGGCACAGAAGCATTTTCTCCCATACCTGTCCTATGTATTTCTTCTATTTGACTGTTGATTCATATGCCTTAGAATCTTTCATAACAAATCAGTGATCTAGTTAGTAAGCAGGTTCCCTGAGTTCTGTGTGCCACTTTAGCAAATTAATTAAATCTGAGTTGGATGTCCTAGGAATCTATGATTTATAGCCAGTGTGATCAGAAGACAACTGAAGTCAGGACTGGATCTATAGCTTGCCTGGAGCTTGAAGCCAGCTTCTGAAGTGGAGTGTTTTCTTGGGAGACTCAAGAATCTTATTCTATCTCTGCATAGACAAGTATCAGATGAGTTGAATTCTTGGATATTCTCATGGGTCTGAGATTAGCTTATTGGTATGGGGAAGCCTACAGTCACACTGAAATTATCCTATAAAACACACCATAAACACAGTACTGAAAAGAAATAAATATAATTCCTTAATTATGTACCCAGAGAAAACATTAAGACAAAACGAATACTTATTAGATAAAAATAAAAGTGAGAGAATTGGCACTAGGGTAAATTTAAAAATCTTTCAGGAAGGACAGTGATATATAAAATATAAACTTAATTCTACCAATGATACAGAGTTTACAATATTGGAGATATATGAGTAAATAAAAAGGGATATTTGATTCATTATTTCTTTAAAAATAATTCATCATCAAAATCAAAAGGCAATGTACTAAAGTGAGAGAAGATATTCATAAATCATACATCTGACAAGGGGTTAATATCCAAGAAAACTCACAAACTCAACAACAAAGCTATGGAAAATAGTGTGGGAATTCTATTTTTAAAATGAGAATAGAAATACAATGATCCAGCTAGTTTGCTTTTGGGTATCTAACTGAAGACTAGGAAGACATTAATTTAAAAAGATAAATACACCCCTATGTTCACTGTGACATTATTTTCAATAAAAAATTGATTACTTTCAAACAAGAAGTGAATTGATTAAAAAATTACTATTTATACACAAAGGAATACTACTCAATTCTAAAAAGAAAAGAAATCTTGCCATATGTGACAACATGGATGAATCTTGAGTGCATTTTGCTAAATGAAATGTTAGATGAAAAGAGATAAATACTGTATTAATTCCCTCATGTGGTACATAAACAAAACCAAAAATTGAACTAAATGAAAAAAATATGCTTTCAGATTTTAAGAACAAATCAGTGGTTACCACAAGGAAAAATAAAGGTGAGGTGGGTCAATCAGGTAAATAGGGTCAATTGTTTTATGGAAGATGGAAACTATTGATTATACGTAGTATATACATAAATCAATTTATAATACTCTATATCTGAAACCTATATAATTTAATAATCCAATGTCACTTCAACAATTTGTTTAATGACAACTTAATGAAAAATAAAAAATAATAATATATTGTAGGGTATTTAATGTATGTAGAAGTAGAATGTATGATAGTTGTATCACAAGGGCCAATAAAGGATAAATGGAAAGAACCTCACTGGCACAGAGATTGCTATTCATGAACATGGATTTTACATTCTTCAGTATGTCAGTAACCACAAGTATATATTTTAAAAGGTGGTGACATTGGTAGTAATGACAGGGACAGTAGAAGAGTAATCCTTACTCTATTGGGAAAAATTTCAATCATTGCTTTAAGATCATTGACCCCATAAATGTCTCTAAAATATTTATCTTCAAGGCATGGAAATGCTATAATAGTAGAAGGCATTGCAAAGGATTGTTGTCCTTCTTTTCAGTAGTGGATTCATCTAACTCCTCTGCACTCAAATTCCATGAAAGAACAACTGCAGAGCTCGTTTGGTCAATGACTTTTTAGAGGTTTCTTTCATGTCATCTTGAAATTCTTGTGTTTTTCAATTAATGTTGAAAAAATGTGCATATAGCTTCAAAGACTTGCCAGTCTTTATACATGATTTTATAAAACTTCTAGCAACAAGATAGAAAATGAATAAATGTATTCACAGCTGTCCATTTGAATTACTGTCAACATTAAACCCTCATGTCATGCCACATAGTCAATGCAGATTATGAGTGTTTGGTAATAGTTTATATGAAATAAATGGCTACATGCTAATTGCCAAATAAAAAAAAAACTTTGAAAATATGGCTGTGGGTTCCAGAATGCACCTCTATCATCATGTAGGACAGACTGTGTAGGTCTGGGGCATCTTCCATGTTTCTATTTTAATCACCTGAGGAGAAGGTGTTACTAAGTGGACCCCATCATGTCATTTGGTTTCCCATTTGCCTTGGGAGCCCTGACAGTACAGGGCCTCTGACTGTAGAAAATTGGGAAAGCTCTGACTGGAGAAAATTGGGAAAGACATTCCCCTAATCACCCTGATCCCTGAAGTTACATAGAAGACAATGGGACACGTCTGAGGTGATGAAAATGTACTCTTTCTTGACTGAAGTGAGGATTATTGAGGTGTATACTTTTATCATAATAAGTCTTTCAGCAATGACTTAAGATTTGTGTGTCTCATTATAATACAGCATACCACCAATTTTCATAAAGGGAAAAAGTAATATCTAAAATTTGGAAAAATAAAACTGTATATACATTAGCCTCTAAAAAATTTTTCTCATCAAAAAATGGGCAGAAGAGGGCCTCCCTGGTGGCACAGTGGATTAAGCAATGCACTACGAAGCAAATCCCAGCCACTGCAGCATGAGTTCGATCCCTGCCGCCAGCCAGAGAGGGGCCCCACATAGTGTAGCAGACCTCTCCTGCCTCACCCACTGCTCCTTTCAGCAGTGTGGGTTTCAATCAGTCTGCCTGTTCTGCTCTCCACTCTGTCTGTGGTGGATCTTCTCACCGCCCACACCTCTGGCCTGTACCCCAGCTCTTGTATGCATAAATAAATAAATATTTTTTTAAAAAAATGGGCAGAAGAACTTCAAAGACACTTGTCCACAGAGGAAATGTGAATGGCCAACAGGCACATGAAAAAGTGTTCAACATCCCTCATAATAAGGGAAATGCAAATTAAAGCCACAATGAGATACCACCTTACATCAGTGAGAATGGCACATATTAAAAAAATTAGCAACTGCAGTGTTGGCAAGGATGTGGTGAAAAAGGAACTCTCCTACACTACTGGTAGGAATGCAAACTGGTCCAACCACTATGGAAAGCTGTGTGGAGATTCTTCAGTCTACTAAAAATGGAACTAATATGACCCAGAAATCCCATTCCTAGGGATCTACCCAAAGGATCTACCTTAGGGATCTACAAAAACATTAATTCAAAAGAATACATGCACCATATGTTTATCACAGCACTATTTATAAGTAAGACTTGGAATTAACCCAAATGCCCAAAAAGACCTGGAATTAACCCAAATGCCTAAAAATAGATGACTGGATCAAGAAAATGTGATTTATATACACAATGGAATACTACTCAGCAATCAATAAAGATAAACTAATGCCATCTGCAGAAACATGGATGAAGCTTGAAGAGATTATACTCAGCAGAAATAAGTCGAAGGAAAAAGAAAAGTACCAGATGGTTTCACTTACATAGGAAGATTACTTAGGAGATCAAGGAAATAATAATAACAACAAAACAAAACTAATAATAAAACTATAAATCAGAGACATTCTACAGGGGAGAAGGAGGGATTGGGATCAAAACAGGGGTGGGAAGATCACAAGAGACTATGGTGATGGTACATGGGTAAACTGGTGGTAGAAATTCTATGGGACCACACCTGAGAAAAAAAAGCAAACATTGTAAGAAAATAAATATATTCTTCTTACTCTATTAGTATTATTAGTATTAGTATTATTTACTCTATTAGTATTATTTTAATGATCTAGATTTTAATGAACTAGCTTTAGATCAGGGAGTCAATTTTTAACAAATTGCAGTACAAATTTCAGTGACATAAAGGCCAAATAAGTAGGCAACAAATGATCACCAGATTAGAATTTCTGGTATGCACAATAGCCCCTCAGAGATGTTCAACTGCTAATTCTTGGAATCCATGAATATGACAAAGGTGCTTTTTATCTGTAATTAAGGTTACAACATGAGACAGATTATCCTCTATGATCCAAGTGGGTCCAACCTAATTACAGGAATCTTAAAAGCAGAAAATTTTCTCCAACTGGAACATGAGAGATGTTGTAGAAGGAAACATAAGAAAGATTCCAAGTTAGATTCCATACACCACTGCTAGTTTTGAGACACGGAAGTTCATGTGGGAAGACATGAATCAGGCCTATAAGAGTAAATCAGGCCTCTGAGAGTAAAAGCACCTCTGTTGATGTAGCAAGGAACAATCGTGACTTTCTCTGCCAACATACTGAATGAACTTAAAAGCAAACTCTACCCCAGAGTTTCCCAATAACAACCCAGCTGGTTGACACCCTGATGTGATGTGGACCTTGTAAGACCTTTAACCAATAGAACTGTGAGGTACAAATTTACGTTATATAAGCCATTACATTTGCTGTAATATACTACAGAAGGTTAACAAACATATTTCATAAAACTTGTGAAAACATGAATTATATAGGCAGGGTAACATGTTTTAAATTATGTTCTATTTCTATCAAGTCTGCTATATCACTTCAGTTAGCCGATCCCTCTCCTTTTTTCTAGTGCTCATAGATTGGATTAATATTTTCCAGGTACATATTTTATTTTCATAAGACCTGCACATGTGTGTATACCTATCATTTTAACTTTGCTTATATGTAGGATTTTTTATCAATTTTTTTTTCTGCTGATTGTTCTTAGTACTATGGTAGAAGGGTGTGATGGGAAATGTAGATATTTTATCTGGAAATGAAATCAAAATCTTTGGATATGGGCTCAGAACCTGTTTGTCAATCTCAAATCAACTTATGGGAAATCATTTCACAAATTAGCATCAGTGACTGATACTTTCAGGTTCCTTCCTGTTCTCTCACACATACTATCTTCAGCTCTCCTGAAAAATCAATACAACTAGTTAAAATAGAAATTTTCCATTTTGGTCATCATTTTCAGGAGGGTTTTTCAAGCCACTACTGCCGCTCTTTATCAAAAGTTACTCCCCATGTATGTCTTTCCTTGTCTATGAAAGTTCATGCTAGATCCGAGTGAAAAATTAGAAACCTAATCATTTGCAATCTCATTCACAATAATCACTAACGGAGTAAATTTCAACCATTACTTGTGACTAACTCCATGTTTTCTTGTTTTTGTTTTATAAAATTTCAAAATCTCTCAACAAATAGGAAATATAACTATAAATATAAAAGGATCATTATTCAAGAAATACTAGCAAATTAGAAATCTTAAATATCTTTAGTGGAGAAACAGTTTCCTGTTGGAACAGTAAATGATGACTTACGCATTCCGTGATTGCAGCAAGCCCCAACAGACAAGTCTGCTATTTATCATTTTTTTTTAAAGATAACAATTGTAGAAGGACACCTGAATTTATTGACTTTAATTAAATGTGTTTGTTCTAAACTGATGTGATTTAAAGACAATCCATAAAAAAAGATCTATTGCATAGTTAGTAATGACTTTCCTGTCCACATGAGAATATTCATTTCTTTTTGCAAATAAGCCTGATCATATATAGAGAAAACATGAAGTTCTAACACTATTTTAAAAGCAAAGATTTTACACATTTATCCTTTAGTTTTTAATAATCATTAATTTTTGTTAGTAATTCCATCTCAGAAATTGCTGCAGTTTTTTTTTTTTATCAAACTTAAACAATGAAAATGATGTGCAGTAAATTATGAACTGGATTCCTGTGTCAGCTGACAGTGTCAAATTTTCTCATTTTTTATACTACAGACATCATTTGAAAAATCATTTTTTAATTGAAATTTTAAGTGATCAACGTGATTTCTAATTAATTTAAGAACTGATTTTGTTTAACAAATATTAGGAAGTGGTTCGCCCAAGTTCATGAAGATAACATTATAGATAATTTTGCTATTTTATGTAAACCTTTTATAGTCTATGGAGAACATGTTTAGAGAGTAAGATAATTTTTTTCTTTTTTTCCTTTCTCTTTCCAGCAACTAAAAACTACAACGAGACTTCATAAACAGTAAAATGAATTTTTAAAACAGTGTGTACCATAAAAAACAATTTAACTGAATATTATGGGTTTAGGTCAGGAATCTAGAGTACATTTAATAATCTTATTGCTTACTTCCCAGAACCTCCTTACCTTTAGGATGTTTGAAATGTTAAGCTTTTTAAAAAATATAATGGGCCAACTCTAAATGAAGAATCTCTAGCATTGAGGTTTATGTAGCACATTTGTAATTATAACAATAAAAGATGTGTAGAAACATGATTTTTTTACACTTCTATAATGATAGAACTGGTTAACATATTATACATGCAATAAAATGTATTAGCTCTGTAGCATCAAGCTGAAGAATGGAAAGCAAAAGAAAAGTGCTGTTTTTAGGCATATGCTATGGACTAGGCATATGACAGATTTTTCTATACATCTTTATTCACACAATATCCTTACAAATTAAAAGTTTTCCCATTACAGCCCCCCAAAAAATGAGATTCAGACAAGTCAATTAACTCATCCAAAAATATATACATGGAAATTCTATACTTATTCACATAATTCCAATAACCATTATCTGGCTTTCTAGAAAGGAAACCATTATCTGGCTTTCTAGAAACTGGAAAGGAGAAAGAGTTTTAAAAAGTAGTCAAGGAATTGTGAAAATACAGCTTTCTGAGAACCACCATCTCCCAGAAAGCAAGACAACAAAGTCACCCTTAGTCTAAAATCAGAAAGTCTCCACCATGTAGCCTATGCAGGAATCTGCTACTTAAGGTAAAACCCCTTTTGGGCCTCCCTGGTGGCGCAGTGGGTTAAGCAGCGCACCATGAAGCAAACCGCAGCCCCTGCAACACGAGTTCGATCCCTGCCACCGGCCAGGGAGGGGACCCACATGGCAAGGCAGACCTCTCCTGCTGTGCCCGCTGCTCCCCTCAGCAGTGTACTTCTGTTGATCTGCCTGTTCTGCTCCCCGCTCTCTGTGGTGAATCCTCTCACCCCCCACGCCTCTGGCCTGTACCCCAGTGCTTGTATGCATAAATAAATAAATCTTAAAAAAAAAAAAAAGGTAAAACCCCTTTCAACACAAAATAATGATCAAGGAGCTGAATTAAGATTTAACAATGGATACTCAGCCATTGCATGCCATACTGAATTCTTTAAAAAGGAAGTGATTAGATATTGTATTACCTTCCTCTAGCATCAGCATATCTTTAGGTCAGAACAATGTAAACTAGAAGGTCCTCTCTTTGGCTCCCTAGAATAATTATACTTTTAATGCCAATGTTTCGCTGCTCCTACCTACATAAACTATTGATAAATTCAAATTCATGTTTGCTGGAACTGTTCTCAAAAAAAATAAATCTGTCAGATTGCTTCTGGGTTTGAATCCTCACTTTCATTACCTAATAAAATTTCTGTCTATCATTGTGACTTTTTTTCCGTTAACATGGGAATCTATAAAGTTGAGAATGTAGTCAGGGATATACACATAGGCATCTTTCCAGAATTAACACCAGAAGAATACATCCTCTCAGTATCTCTTACTACTCTACTCCTAAATTAGAAGAAAAACAGGAGGGAGAGGTCCCATTTGCCTACAAAACTTTCCTAAAATGTCTA
Organism: Galemys pyrenaicus; assembly: GCA_019455555.1. Taxonomy (NCBI): domain Eukaryota; kingdom Metazoa; phylum Chordata; class Mammalia; order Eulipotyphla; family Talpidae; genus Galemys; species Galemys pyrenaicus. The sequence goes on from JAGFMF010012266.1 coordinate 3,480,894, forward strand.
GATCTTGTACACTCTTAATGGGTCAGACAAATGAAGCCCTTGCTTCAAGCGCAAGATAGTGCCAGAAAACCTCAGTAATCTAGACAAATAATATTTATGCAGTATTTTATGAAATCAAAGTGAATGCAAAACAGTGATTAAAAACATAATATTTTAAACAAAGAATTAATCAATAGAACCGATTATTCCTTTTGCTTCAAGTTCCCATATGGCTTAGAGATGGTAAGTAAAAATGCTGTCAAAGGATATGTGCATATAAATTGAAATAGTTGTTCTATTTAATGACTTTAAGTATAACTTTATACATTTTAACAGATTTGAAAATAGAATGTACTTCCTGGAGGATCCTATATCCTATCTATATCATCATTCCTAATAGATAGGCAGCAGTTCTTACATGCTTGTCACTGCTCATGCAGGTAAATTTGGTTGTAATTCTTACTGGAAGGACAGGATAAACACAACCTATTTATATTTCTAACCAGTTTTTGTTTTTTTTTTTTTAACATTGTTTGTTATTTGAAAATCATTGACACATTCTGGCAAGATCAAGAATGTACTAGATTAAAACTTGCAGAATGGCTCCTGACAAAGTCTTAAGGACAATATTGAAGTATTCTTTCTAAGAAATCGTGGAAGGATGTGTCCTTGGGAAAGGAGGGATAGCGTGGCTGTGGCCTCAGAAATGGGCACCATTTTTCCCAGACCCCATTTTCATGCCAAATACATCTCTGAGACCTTGAACTAAAAATTCCTAGCATGACATAAACTAGATTGTTGGGAAGAAGGAAGGAGGCAATGGTATGATATCTAGCGGGCAGACACATCTGATTTTTCCTCCTCCCATCCCACCCCATCTGCACTGAACTCTACTCAGTGCTCAGCAGATCGGGCTGCTCTGGCACTGTCACAATCTGTGGCCTGACCCTGGGGTCAAGCAGTGAAGAACACAGGCCCAGGAGTGCAGAGGCATATGAGATTTGAGCTCATGGCTTGTCTCCAGGCCTAGTGTCTCTCTTTTTCTCTCTCTCACAAACACACACGCACACACACACACAGAGTTTTGTACCCAATATGGGGTCATTACTCCTTTCATTGGCCAGTCCAAAAGGTCCCTTCCATGTACTGACCAACATAAGTGCTTTGTAACTGCTGAAAAGATAGCAATATCTTTATTTTCCCTTTTCTGTCTAATTCAAAATATTTTGTGTAGTGTTTTTATTTTGTATCGTCTTTTCTTTCTCTCTCTTGTCAAGTTTGTTTCTCTAATTAGGTCTGCAATTGGGCAGCTGATTCTTCTCTTGCAGAAAGACCTGTGGGTATATACATGTGGCTTGCTTTCAACACCTAACCCTAGTATTTGCCTTGCAGGAGGTTGTGTGAGTACTGTGCACATGCACATGTGTATACATTCTTTATTATTTTACTTTTCATTCAAGGGGAGCTGAAACTTCTATTATGACCAAGAAACTGCTTGAACGAATTTTAGTTGCCTCCATGAATTAATGTTAGAAAAGTTAAAGGCCCATTTAATGAAACAAAGAAGAATGATTCAGCCTTCCCCCACCTGATGGCTATAAAGAGGAGACTCTGGAAGAAGAGGACTATCATTTACCAGAAGCTTTGAACCCACCAGAGCAAATTCTATTTCAAAAGGCCAGAGCCACTTCTGGGAGGGAGAGGTCTACAGAGGCTCTATAGACATCATTTTCCCACTCTCTTTCCAGTAAAGGACTAGAATGACTTCCTCACCACGGGGGAGGGGGGGGCCAATTTGGTCAAAAGAGTTGCTTTGGTGCAAGACAGTTCCCTTTTTTGCCAGATCCTAACAGGTGGGTTGAACAAGCAGGGGAATTCTGATACATACTATTAGTTAGACACCCACCTTTCCACTGGGAACCTCCCAAATTATAGAAATTCAGTTTCTCCACAGTTGCAAGAAACTCAAAGGATGGCTACTTCATTTACTTCTATATTTTTTTTCTGTCAGCCTAATCAGATGGACGTACAACTCATGTTACATGTAGTAGTAATGTTGGGTGAGAAAGAATGATTGTAGGGAAGCAATGATTGTAGGGAAAGAATGATTGTAGGGAAGCAATGGAGAAGCAGCACATAATCTCCATCAGGAAGATTTAGAAATCTCAAAACCAGGAAGAAGTTGTCCCAGTGATCCTAACTGGAACCCCAATGATGGGGGAACTGAATGACTAGAATACTATAAGAAGTGCTTAAAATAGGACTAAGGAAGGGAATACTCAAGCAAGAGTTTTCAAAATCTTAGAGCTTCAACAAAAGGCCAGTGAAGACTAGTCTTGAGTTTTTTTAAAGGATCATTCAAATTTATCATACCTATATAAATCAGAAACCAGATGATCCAGAAAATGCTTGAATGATTAATATAATATGCATTAGGAAATACCCAATTATAAGGAAGAGATAAACCAAAATCAAAGGCATCATAGAAATTGATCCTTCTAAATTGGTGGATATAGTCTTTGGAGGTTATAACTCAAGAAAAGAAAGGAGTCCTAGGCCAGTAACTATGTTCATAGAGAGAGAGAGCTCACAGGACAGATCTCAGCAAGCAGAAAGAAGAAACAGAGAGAGGAAGAAGAAGAAAAGAATCCTTAAGGAAGAATTAATGTGTTTATTTCAAGGAAGAGGGCATTGAAAGGACAAGTGTCCCATATTGGAACTAAGGGAGAGAGGGAGAGAATGAGAAAGAGAGAAGGGAAGGAAAGGAATCAGATGATAGCACAGAATGAGGATTCAGGCCAACAGTCAATGACCATAGGAAAAGCAGAAGGAATGAAGAAGTGAAGATAAGAGTAAAAAAGATTAATGTTAGTCCAGGATTGGGGCTCAGATAAAGAATAGGGGTCCTAGGAGCGCCACTCAGTCTAAAAAGCCTGTTTTGATACCCCCTTTGGAGCCCTGGATAGTTTCTGGTAAAAGGTACCTTTTGGCTTTTTTTTGATAGGCACTGGAAAAACCTATTTGGTTTTGAATTCTATTTTCAATTAGCAATAATCGCGCCTCGGATAAACCTCATTGGCTACGATACTGCCACTGCGCAAAGCTGGTTTTGAATTCTAAATTCACTTGGGAGAGCAAGTGGACTGTACCATTCATTAGGATTATGGAAATGTCACAACAAAAATCCTTTCTACAACTTCTAGAATATCGATGAGGTGATATAAACTGGCAACATAGGTAATTTTTCCTGGGAAAGTGTCTAGACATTTTAAGTAAACTTAATGTAAATTATTTCTCACCTTAAGATCAGACATTTATGATGTTTTGCTAACCGCTCACATTTCTTCGAAACTTGCAGGAATAAAATGGTGAGTACATGACATCTTTGGAGATACAACACCTAAAGCACAGATAGTGAAAGAGAGGATAAAAAGGTGGGACTACATCAAACTTAAAAGCTTCTGTACAGCAAAGGACACACTAGCCAAAACAAAGCGACAACCCACCAACTGGGAGAAAATCTTTACACTCAACATTACTGACAAGGGACTTATCACACAGATCCACAAAGAACTAACCA
>JAGFMF010012266.1:3485037-3553695 GCA_019455555.1 Galemys pyrenaicus
TGGTGCACTGGTGAGATGGTGATGGGGAATACATGGGGATTACAATTGATGGCAAGTATATGTAAATTTTAAAATATTTTATATTAATAAAAAAAATTTTTTAAAAATTGTGGATACATCAATCCAAGATGAAGAAAGTCCCAGAAGGAGATCAATCCAGAGATCTAAACAAACCCACTGGTCATGTGAACCTATCAAAGACCTGAGCTATTTGTCTAGGAAAAAAATGTACAGTTTTCTCTTTCGGCTTATCTTGCACAGTAACCCAGTGTTCACTTTCAGATGAACACTAGCAATACTGAGATAACAAATAAGGCTTGGAATCTTCCTTGGTAATAACATGTAATTAATTTTTTTTCCTATTTTCCAAAGTCCAATATTTGTAGGATATTCCTGGCTCCTTTCTCCTAGATTACCTGTCCATATAGGTGTGGATTCAATTCTGGACTCTTAATTCTATTCCATTGGTCTGTCTTGTTTTTGTTCCAGTACTATAATATTTTGATTACGATAACTCTGTAGTATAATTTGAAGTCTGTAAATACTATACAACAATTCTTCCTCTTTTTTATCTTGATTGTTTTGGCTATTCAGGGTACATTGGGGTTGTTTCTTCTTTGCATTTGGTTCCATATGAATGTTATAATTTTTGTTCTATTTATTTGAAGAATGCCATTGAAACTTTGTAGGGATTGCACTGAAGCTGTATATTGTTTAGTGTAATATGGCAATTTTGACAATGTTAATTCTTCTAACCCATGAACAGGGAATATCTTTCCAATTCTTTGTGTTTTCTTCTATTTCTTTTAACAATGCCTTATAGTTTTCATGATATAGGTCTTTTACTGCCTTTGTTAAATTTACTCCTAGGTAATTCAGTCTTTTTGATGATAGTAAATGGGATTGTTTTTCTTTATTTCTTCTTCTTCTAGCTCATTATTTTCATATAAGAAGGCAAATGATTTTGTATATTGATTTTGTAACCTGCCATCCTGCTGAACTGATTGTTTCAATTAGTTTTTCAGTGGAATCTTTCAGGTTTTCTATGTATATTACCAAACTACCTATAAATAATTAGTTTTATTTCTTCTACCCCAATTCAGATTTATTTTATATTCTTCTCTTGTCTAACGCCTAGCTAGGTTTTCCAAGACAATGTTGAATAATAGTGGTGAAAGTGGATACCCTTGTCTTGTACCATATCATAGTCGAAAGGCTTTCAGTATTTCACCACTGAGAATGATGTTACTGTGGGTTTGTTATATATCATCTTTATTATGCTGAAATATGTTCCATTTATCCAGTTTTTAGTGTGTTATCATAAGTGAGTGCTGAATTTTACAAACCCTTTCTTGGCATCAATTGATATGATCATGTAATTTTTATCTTTCTTGTTATTAATGTAAGTTACATAGATGAGTCTTTTATAGATAATTAAAATGTAATAAGAAAACCATAATGTTTCATTATCTGTTTTTCATGTATTTTCTTAGTAAAAGGATTATCTTCTAGGAAATAATGAAGTTAATTATGTAAGTATGATAATTTTACATAAAATAGCAGATTATTAAAAAACTACTCTGTATAATATCCATCATGCAGCTACATATCTATTTACCTATTCAAACTTACAGGATGTGTGAAACTGATGCATTTTTATACTTTTTGTCATAATAGTACATGCTTATTCATTTTAAATTTGCAAAGAAGTACAAAGTACAAAGAAGAAATTTAAAAATCCCCAGAAATAAACTACAGAAATAAACTTTGCCAATTTTAATACTGGATTCTCTTGTAATTTGAGGTTGTTTCTTCTTTGAATTTTTTTATATTATTCAAGTCTTTTAAATATAGTTTTCAGAAGTTATTACTACAAAAATTACTCAAATGAAACTTGAATAAATTATCATAATGAAAATAAAAAAGGAAGAACTATATTTAAAGCAATTTATTTAGTAACTACCATATACAAGGCATTTGTTCTCTAATCATGATAATAATTTGCTAGAGGGGCATATCAAATAGAATATCTCATTTACTTTATAGTTGAAGCAGCAGAAAGGCTTGTAATTTAAAGTGGCATGACCAAAAACCAAATATTGTTGGCCTATGGGATACAAGCCTTCCACCTTCCAAGAAAAAAGAAAAAAATCCTGATATGTTCTACTACTGCTACAATGATTCAAATTCAATTATGATTATATCATATGTGTGTTGGCTTTTCATTAGATGCAAACTATTCAATGAATTCATCATGAATTATGTGAACATATATGTCCTCCCCAAATGTTGTTCTCCTTCTTTATTCTCCATTATTAACCTCTCCCTCACCACAGAAACATAATTAGTTCCTTCACATTCAAGGTCATAGTCATATATATTTTAATGTCAGTCTAGCACATTCTCATTCACTATAAGATCATCCCCAAAATATTATTATGAATGAATTAATGATAGTTCTAGCATAAACCCAACTCAGCTACCATACTTCCAAGCAGAGTTAAGATCCTTCCATTGAGACTGTGTCGTTTTCATGCATGCAAAATCATTGTTTAGTGAGTAGCAGTAAACTCTTTCCTGCTTCTCATATGTAAAGGCAAACTCAACAGTCTGTACCTGTTATATGCAGTTTACAAGTCACCATTTTCAGAGCTCTCACTGTTATACCTCCCAAAAATTATACTAAAAATGAGAAGGAGAGGCAATACAATTTCCAATTCAAATCAAGTAAGTCTGACCACATTCTCTTTAAAGATTTTACAACTGAAAATATCATAAAGGAAAGCAATTCAGAGGTAATCGCATGTCTAATGTGCAAATCAATAACATACTGGTCTAGTGACTGATTTCGTAAGATTAGTGTTATATAAATATAGGCAAAAGGAAACAATCAGGAACCAAAATTGTCTCTTATCAGGGAAAGTGTATAATGTTAGTATTTTCACAAAATTCCAAATAGCACTAATTAATTATGCCAATAAGCATTCAAAGGAACAACCACAATGCCCAACTTGTGTGAGGAAGAACATAAATCCAATGAACTCAAATATAATATCCCTAATTGCCCTAATGTAAGAAACTGTCAGTGAAGGAGCACACAGTCCTTTCCCTAGAAATTCCAAAAACAGTATTTTATTGAATTTTTAAACAATATATTTTAAAAGTATACAAACAGAACATGGTAAATGCAAAGATTTCTTAATGCAATTAAGAATCATTAAGATAAAATGCTGGATGCTTTTCACAATTAGAATCTTTTCTCAAGTTCAGATCATCTCATTGCTGTATTTTTTTCAACTCCTATATATATTTACTCGATTATTATATGGAAATACTAATAAGCTGTAAAAGAATTTTGCAATGAATCAAAAATATTAAAACAATTCAAACATGTAAATATTCTTCAGGATTCATAATTAAATCATTTTATTCCTAATAAAGCTGAAAAATGAACCTTTTATCTGTGTTCCAACTAAAGTGAAAGAAAACAGTATTTTAAGAATGCATTTCCAGCATTTTATTTTTCTTTTGCACCTAGTAAATACTGAATAACTAGTTCACCTTTTTGTAAGTAACTGCTCAATACTCTCTAAGAACAACTGTTTCATTATGACAAATAAGCAAATTAGAGATATGTTTTCCCTGTCTCAAGTATACTGCAGAGAGAGACCAAAATGACAGGCTATAGTTAAAAAAGATAATTTGTTCTTGAAGACAGACATGTAAGGTCAAGGTATGAATTTTAGGTAGATAGGGGAACAGCTTCTCTTGTAATAGAAGAAATAACCTGGTGATATATAATGTACTTGCAATGTCAGAGAAAATAAAGTATTATGTCTCAACTTCAAAGTCTCAACTATGGGACTATAGTTAACCTAAGGGATATGGTTTTTAAGGAGAACAAATGGACTAAGAGCCAGACTTGGCTATGATTCTTCCAGGTGTTTCCACTGGGTTTTAATCAAACTAAGGCTCCATTATATTTGGGAAATCACTGCTAGAACTTTAATTTGCTTCATTGCTGTCTCTCGTCTGCTTCTTTGTTGCCTGGGAACTGGACTGATGTATTGATTTTGATTTTGATTTGTAAGAATTTCATGAAAGATTTTCTAGTGTCAGAACAATGTGCCCAATTTATGAGGTGTTCAAAATATTTTGTGAAGACAGTCTTTTCACTGAGTTACTAAATAACTTAATTGGCCTCTAAAATAATAGGTTTGATTTAGAGGCCTGATGCCAGGTTACAGAGTACTAGCTGGCTCAGATCTGTCCTTTTCAAGCTTAATGAACAGTCTTTGTTCAGCTTCCAAATACTCCTTCTGGTTTATACTTGATAGAACACAATATTTTCACCCATGAAGGGAAGTTCAATTCATTCATACCTTCTAATTGAATAGTCACTTTAGAATAAAAATTTAGTCTATATGTCTCTAGTAAATTATGTTTGGGGAAGCTTTAGATTCAGTAGATTCTGTTCTTTGGGGCATTGTATAAAATGTGCTGCCCATATATGTGAGATTGATTTAGTTTCATTGCTGATAATAAGAAAATCTTGATTTCCCCTGACTTCCTATTCTGTAAGTGAGTAGAGAGCCATAATAGTGACAATATCATAGCACTTTTCTCTAAGGCACTGAAAGTGTTTTCCAAGCATGCTTTGATTAATCCACAACATTCCTGTGACATTAATCCGAAGAGATATTATTTCTTTTTTATAGTAGGGTTCAAAGTTTTCCATGGATAGGTGACTTATCCAGAATTTTGTAGACTTATCAATGAAAAAACAGAATGAGAATTAGGTTGCCCATATTTTGGATAACCATATAATTTATTGTCTATACTACAACACTGAAAATAAAAAGGACAATATTAATAATCATAGAAGCACAATATTAGTAAATTTAATCATAGTATCTACATGTCACTAGTTACATCATCGGTAATCCACTGAATGAGGCAGTGTCAAAACCACAATGCCTGGAGAAAAGTCGATGATTTAAGACAGATATATTCTACTCTCTGGTACAGAGAAACATATGAGAACTTAAGTTAAGAAAGGCAAAGGACTTGTTTAATTATCCAATAAATATAAAATAATATTCCACTACGCATAGTTTGTTGCATTTGCCTTGTGCTATGCAATTTTAAAAATAGAAAATAGTTTAAATTATACGATAATGTGCAATTTACAATTTTTAATTTAATAAAATTTTTTCTCATTTACTAAAAATGCTTTATATATTTTTTCTTAAGTTACCACAATATGTTCCAAGAGATTGATAAACTATAATAGAAAAACCAGAACTCAATTATTGTTCATAACTTTTTAGGTTAATGAATAGTGCTAAAATAAGAATGTTAGGTATATTTTTAATACATCTATAGTAATTTCCCTAGGATATTTCTCAGTGGTCTCCAATTATATTGTGAATCTTCACTTACGTGCTTTTTCTAATTCTTTAAGTTTAGCTTTCTGGAAAATTTATCCTTTACATCTATTGAGAATTATTTGGGTGTCAAGTTTTGTGCCATAGCTATAAAAATTCTATAATTTGATTTACCAATTCTTCACTTTTGCTTTTTTGGTTTTATATAAATGTATATTTTAACTTATTGGAATTATTTTGTTTGACTTTTCTTTTCAACTCATGACAGGTGTTTAATGCTATGTTATACACAAAAGTCTAGAACTAGCTTCTGATCATGAAAGTCATAATAGTTTTGCAAATGCCCTAAATTAAATCTACTCTATGAACTTTCATTTTGAAAACTTTAATCTTATCAGCAGTACAATGTAGTTCTCATTTATGTAATTCTCTAAATTACCTAAAATTTTTACATCTTTTCTACGAATTTATTTTTATTTAGCATGTTTTTTTTATTTTTTATCTTGATATAGCTTTTGGTTTCCTTACCTATATTTTACGTATTAATTTCTAATATGTGACTATTCTATTATAAAGGATGACTACTATATAGTTTGAAATTTACATTTTATATATTTGCCTTATAAATTATACTTGATACACATATAAGAAAAATGTAGTATGCATAAATGTATAAATTTTTTGTTCATAGAAATTTCAGTAATGACTTCTACTGATTTTAAAATGGCCCATCTGGTTTGATTTTGCTGTTGGTATATCTCTTTCTTTGTCCATCCTTTCTTTGTCCATACCCCATGACAAATATTTCTCATACTTTATTAGGTTGTAAGATTATTTTTATAATTATTATAACTATTATAACTACATAAATATTATATAACCATTTATAACTATTAAGACTATTTTATAACTCAAGATTATTTTTATAAATATTATAACTATTACTATTAGTAGTAATTAATTCTAGAATTTTTTGTCTTCTAGTAGGAAAATAAAATCAATAACAAATATCATCCTCCTTAATATTTACTTGGATTTTATGATGTTTTTATGCTTTATTTTATGTTTACCTAAACCCTACATTTGTATCCTATTTTTGCAATGGAGTACTTCATTATCTTTACATTTATTTATTAATTTCAGTTTTATCAGCTTACTGGTGTAAACACTAGAGTATGGTCACTTAGCCAGTTCACAAGACAGAGTTTTGGAAAAAATTTTGAGTCAGGCAATTCTGGGTTGGGATCTTGATCCTGCTACACATCAGTGGCTTCTACAAAAGGATCTATTGATATACAGTGCAAAGGATATTCAAGATTAGCCCGAGAGTACTGAAGGAAAACTTTAATGAATCTATTTATATTTACTTTTTAGTCTAAAAGTTGGGAAAGGAAATAAGCCTCCCTAACATTATCACATAAACTCAGAACGGTGGTCCCATTGGTTGCTACATCAAAAGACTAAATTTTATCAAAGCAGCTGGCCAATCCTGAAGATAATGGTGGTTCTGCCTTGTAGAGAAGGTGCAGTAGTGCCCTGTTTAATTTGTTAAGTTTTAAGCATATTGTGATGTTTCATTTGATGTGTTTCCAATCAGCTTTAACCAAACTAACCCTCATAAAATGATCACATGAATGAAGATTTCTGAAAACATATATTTAACATAATCTTAATGCTCTTAATTATGCAACAAGAACAATACTCCCTACTTTTCAAATAAGCTAGGTTATTATCAGCTTTATTTCTAGAGTCAAACCTGGCAATATTGACATATTTGACAAATATTAACCAAAATGTGTTAATTACAAAAATGTTCTCTGAGTGAATTTAATCCCATAACATTTTATGGTAAAATAACTAAGGAAATTAAATCATTTTAAGTGTTGTTGCTTATTTATCTTTTGATTCTTATATTAGTTTGTACTTCTACATTTTACAAGTTACAAAGGTTCAGTTTGCATAAAATATTTTTAATGATAGAGACTCAATAAGCAAAGTTGAGAACCTCTGATATTGTATCTTCATCAAAGCAAGAAAATGTTCACCTTACTCATCCTTGTTTTCCAAATGCCTAGGTCTATATATTGTATTATCTATATATTCAATTGAAAAGCACAAATGTACTGCCATAAACCAGTCCCTAAAGAGTCTTAACTCTTTTTCTTAATCATAAATTAAAGATCTTATAGCTTCTTTAGTAACCATCAATTATTAAAGGAGATAAATTACTGGTACTACTTCTATACTGTAGTAATAAGTTTGGTAATAATAATGTTACTTTATTTTGTCCTCTCTCTGGAATTTCTGGTGCTACTAGAATTTTCCAGTGTTTCATGACATCTGATATTCCAGGAATGAGGCTATCAGATTTTGGCATCAACACATTCTTCGTGGAATCAGACAATAATCTTAAATTAATGAACAAAGAATATCTAAAGTATATTTGCAGGTGAAATAACCAATAGGGAAAAAAGAGAAAAATAGAAAAGCAATCACCTTAAGTAATACATGCCATGTGTAAGTATTAATGAGAAAATTCAAGTAATCCATTGTATAGTAATTCCAAAAATAACCAAAGACCTTTGAAATTGTTGAGGCCACAAAAGTTGGTACCACGTCATCACCTGAAAACAAATTGTTTGCAGTATCAGTCACAAACATGCTTTCTAAATGATAATCATTAAATGATTTCTAAATTCATGCCATACAAATACTGCTTTCATTTTACCTTAAGAGATACCACCTTTACCAGATTAAGTATGCCCAACATTTCTGAAACAGTTATTTTAGTCAAAATATATGCTACCTACATGAAAAGACTGTATTTCGCACACATGCATACATACATAGAAATACCTCATGTGCAGGAAAGCAAAACAGAAGGTATCAGTGTACATGGGAGACAAATGTATAATCTAATTATTCAAAAACTATATATAAACAAGTTCAAATAATGTATTAAACCACAAGAAAGGAAACCACAACTTCAGTGTTAGATGGTATGGTGGACAAGAGAATGCTTCAGGAGAGTATTAATTGGAAGGAATTTTAAAAACAGATGAGAGGGAACTGAATCCAGGCCAGGTAGTGACTGCAGTTGAGTGTCAGTAATGTGTGCTAAAGTGTTTAGATTTCATCGTACAGTCAATTATGCATCACTGAAAGGTTTTAGGAGACTGGACAGAAGATGAGTAGCATGATCTGTTTGCCTTGATATAAATCAAGAGAAAGATATGGGGCCTCCCTGGTGGCACAGAGGGTTGAGCACCTCACTGTGAAGCGTCCACGGCACAGTAGCCCGAGTTCAGTCCCCGGCCAGGGAGCAGACCTCTCCTGCCTCACCCACTGCACTGCTCCACTCCACTCCTATCAGTGTTTCAGTCGATCTACCTATTCTGTTCCCCACTCTGTCTCTGGTGAATCCGCTCATCTCCCATGACTCTGGCCTGTACCCCAGCTCTTGTGTGCATAAATAAATCTTAAAAAAAAAAAAAAGCAAGATAACTCATATAAAGTGAAGATAAGACGGAAACTGTCTTGTTTACTTTTTCCATGTGTTTATAACAAAGTTGGCCAAGTTCTAAAAGAAAATTTGTGAAAATATGTATTAGGGTTGAATTACATTATGGTTAATTTAGGGAGACATATTTTTATTGACTCTAAAAAGTAGTAAATTTTTCTACTTGTCCAATTGTCACTTTTGCTAGGCAATAGATTTATAATTGTTTCATTTCTTATTATGTTTATCCTTAGGTATTGGTTCTAGATATTGTTAATAGAAAGGAAAACTACTAATATTTATTAATTTTATCAACAGTCACATTTCCAAATTCACTTATTATGGTTCTTGTAGTTTATTCTCAACAATTGTAAAATAAAATCACTTACAAATAATATAAATCTTGGTTATTTTTTACATCTTCCTTTTTTGTATAAAACTATGTAATTTGCATAACAATTATTATGTAATAATACAAGCATGCAAAAATAATATAGTTAGAACTGACTTTATATTTTTTTCTGAAATGAATGGAATTCTGTTAAAACATGCGCATGAACTTGAGTTTAAGTTATAATTTTTTTATTGTTTTTATGATTTATCTTAATAAATCATTTGTTTACATGTGCTGAAGTATCTGAGGATAACTGTTGTCTTTTACCTATTAACATGGTGAGCTTAGTAAAATATTTCCTAATTGTTGTCCATTTTTGCTTGTTGATATGCCTGCCACTTGAATGTGGTCTTTTTTATTTCAATGTGCTTTTGACTTTTAATTGCAAAATATATTTTTAGAATATTTGTATTAATATTCATAAGTGATATAGGCCTGTAGGTATGTGTAAGAGAGATGGGGGGTGTGTGTCAAAATGGAACACATGTTCAATTTTTGTCAGGTTTGATATCAATACTATAATTATTCATTCATAAATACACTTGTAAGCATTATTTTCTCTGCTAAAACACAAGTCCTTCTCCTTCCCCCTCCCTCCCTTTCTCCTCTCTCTCTCTAATACTAATTTGCCTGTTTTTTTTTTTTTTCATTAGATGAGAGACATTAATAACAACAACAAAATTACACTCTGTAGCTGATATTTCCCACCCAAAGAAATCATAATTTTCTTCTGGCTCAGAAGTAGAACATCTTAGTCCATAAATCAAAATGAATGCTTTGAGTCTTGATTTTAATATTTTAGTGGACTGGTTCATTTCTAGCTTGTCTTTACATCTAGTAAAACCTTTTATTACAGTCTTCACAGCTAGAGATCGGCTTTCTCAATTCCTTGACTGATTCCCAGACCTCATCTTCATTTATGGTACCTGAACTCCAAATTTTACCTTTATTTTTGCTAAGAGACCTACCTGGCTTCTTTTTAGTCAGTTTACTGATATTGCATTCTAAATTTTTTCAGTCTCTTACCCTCTGTAACTAAAAACCTAGAAAAAAAATTTTTGAGGCAAGAACTCAGACAATCACTGTGATTTCCTTCCTATTTACCCCTTAAATTCTGATAACTTTGGTAGTAATGAATATCAACTTTGTTTATAAAGACCTATAATATTTCTACAGTCTCTGAACCACTCTTCTTCTTTGTCATGTGCTCAGCAAATGAAAAGTGGTAAAAAACACTGGAATCATCTCAGTGTATTCTTGTCTCTGAGAATTTAAAAACTCTGTTTCAAATTCAAAGTTCTGATTGCTTATTTGATGCCTTAAGAAGTCATCAAATCTTAATAAATTATATCTAGGTATCATAATTATTCTCGCCAGGTGGAACAGTTTGAGATAAATTATTGTGTCACAGTTGAAGCTGAGAGTAGACAATTTTAAATAACATTGTTATCAGTACCCTTATGTTTTAATATATTTCTACTTAAAATGTTAATGCCTGCTGAATTGTTTGGTTTGAGATGAAAATATTAATAATTTTATGCCTTTCTCATATTTTTGATGTTAATAAGCTACTTAGATATTAAAACATTTCTTGTAATTTTGGTCACTTATATTTTCCTAAGAAAAAAAATAATATCCAAACATACTTTCAAATATATTTGTAAAAGATACGAGAATGATCTTCTAGAGGAAACCAAAATGGTATCAGAGAGGGTTCCTTGCTTTGCTCCCAGGAGGATAACCTAGAATAACCAGTGGTAATACTGCTTCCAGAAAGTCCCATGGCTTGTGGTAAGAAATGGAAGAAGTTAAGTGAAACTGAATGTAAAAATTGGATGCAAGACCTGAAGAAAACATCAGCAAAACTCTCCTTGACACTGGGTTAAGTAATGTATTTGGAAATTCATCTCTAAAGATGAGAGAAACAAGAAAATATAAACAAATAGGACTGCATCAAACTAAAAAGCTTCTAGTAAAAGAAACTATCGTTAAAACAAGTAGACACCCTCCTGAATGGGGGAAAATATTTTCACAACACACATCTGACAAAGGGCTGAGAACTCATACACTCAAGAAAAAGAAGAACAATAAACCAATAAAAAAATGGGCATAAGTGCTTATAGACACTTTTCTAAAAAGACATACAGATGGTCAAAAGACACACAAAAAATGTTCATCACTTATCATCAGGGAAATACAAATAAAAACCACAATGAGACACCATCTCACACCTGTGAGAATGATTTATATCACAAAGACCGAAAGTGCTTGGAGGATGCAGAGAAAAAGGAACCTCCATATACCATTGGTTGCAAAGTGGATTGGTACAGTCTTTACGAAAAAATATAGAGGCTCCGCAAAGTATTAAAAATAGATCTACTGTTTGATCCAGAATCCACTAAAAGAACACAAAAACATTAGTTTGAAAGTATGCATGCACTCTTATGTTTACTACAGCAATATTTACAAGAGCCAACAACCAAGTTCTAGAAACAACCTAAGTGCTCAAAGACAAATGAGTGGATTAGGAAGATGTAGTATATATACATAGTGGATATGGTCCAAGTATGCTCTTTGGGGAAACATGATATCATGAAGTATTTCACTTTAAGTGGAAATAAAAATCAACTCAGTTCAGCTATTTTTTTAAAAGGTGATTTTTTTGCCATTTGTAACAACAGGGATGAAAATGGAGTGGATTATATAAATCAAAATAGGTCAGAAAGAGAAAAGCAAATAACAGATGGTTTCGCCTGTATATGGAATAAAAAGAAAGAAAACAGAGTGTCAGACAGAACCACCCCAATAAAAAACTCCAGAAGTCTGACTAAAGATTTGAGGATACCAGAGAGAGAGAGTGGAAGGTAGAACGCACACTATGGAGGGAATTCAATGGACTATGGCTTTTTACTTCATACATCACTGAAACCAGTGCCATAGAGAGGATTGCTGATATCTTCTTCAGGTCTTACATCCAATGAATCTCATTCATTTTGAAAAGATGCATACTATACACCTCTTTATGAATTACATATTCAGGATATAATCTAAAGTTTCATGAGTGACATGGTAAGTGGGATTATGAAGAAAGGAAGATTTCAATTTACGCTTAATTCTTCTGGAATGTCTGAACTTATAAAATGATCATTTATAAAAATTATATTTCAGCTAAAAGAGAAAAACAGAAGGGGATGTCAGATAACATGTACAATTATTTTAGTTTTTATAAGTGATGATATCCTGCCTTGATATGGTAATAGGTTGCTGCTAGGGGGAAAGGTGGATTCTATACTGCCACCATGTGCAGTGAAGTTGTAAGGAAAAACAAAGAGGATTACCCATCTGAGTGCCCTAGCAAGGTGGAAAGCTATGGGAACCAAGACTCTATACATACTATTGAAACAAAGACATTATTTTGCCAAAGATCAAACTCATTAATGGTAAAAATATTATCTTAGCTAAGACAAAAGAGTACATTAAAGAAGAGTACATTCAGGGCCTCCCTGGTGGTGCGGCAGATTGAAAGCTGCACTGTGAAGCATCCGAGGCACAGCAATGAGAGTTTGATCCCTGGCCTGAGTGGGGACCCACCTCCTGCCTTGCCAACTGCTCCCCTCAGCAGTGTATTTCAGTCACTCTAGCTGTTCTGCTCCTCACTCTGTCTCTGGTGAACCCTCTCATCTACCGTGACTCTAGCCTGTACCCTGGCTATTGTATGCATAAATAATAAAAAAAAAGTACATTGAGGAAAACTGTGGTTCAGTGATACCAGTTTTCAAAACTCTTTGGGATCATACTAATTACCTCCACATTTGGTACAGATTTGTGTAGGCTGTATAACTAATTATTGTAGCTATGGAAATAATAGAGAATAAATTTGGCTCACAATAATTTCTGCCAGTATAAAAGATGCCACCAATGACTGAATGCCCCCTGTCTACTGACTATTCTAAAGTAAAATTAATTTTAAAATAACCTCAGAAGTGTATATAACTAAGTGCTATCTTTGGGACACAGGTTAAATGTGCTGAAGTAATTCTGAAAGGACAGTGATCCAGGAGGAAAAAATTAAAAAATTAAGCTGGTTCACAAAAGATATTTAATAATTATGACATGATGAAGAAGGGACATTTCTTAGCCAGGAGAACACAAGAGGGAAGTCATGGGGTTTGACCTAAAGAGAGCACACAAAGGAAGGTCAGAAAAGAATATTCCCTGTGCGTGGGAGCTAAGTTGAGAAAACTAAAAACAAACATGACATAACAATAAAAAAAACCACCTTCGTTAAGTACTGCGGGACTAGGGTTTCAAGAAAGATTAAAGCAATAAAGAAGAATTTAAACATAAAGAAAAGAAAATTGACAATTATTTGTAGGTTTCTGATCAAAGGACACAATGATTAAAGTCACATTATAAATTATTCTGTCCACAGAAATAATGATGGACTCAAAGGGATAAAAGAGATGCTAACCACAGCTTCTCCGTAAGTAACTTAACTTTATTTTTAAACTTAAGGACACATATTTCTAAGTCAATAAGACACTTTGTATATGACTGATGAAAAAGGTATCTATGTAGACATTTAGACAGCTTAATTGCTTTTTAAAAAGTAAAATACAGTATTAAGCTACTTTGAGTAATATTTGCTATAGATCAATCCTTGTCTTTCACAAATATCTCTTGGTCAGGGCTCACACTTCACACCATGTTTCGGGTGTAACTTCTTTTCAAAAAGGCAAAATCATTATTATTTCCCTTTAAACCCAAATAATCATAACCCAATGTGACCCATAACCAGATTCAACTTCAGCACAGCAAGTGCATCTTAAAATATTTATCTTTAATTTTTTCCCTTGTAGCTGAAATCTTTAACCTAAAGTTAACAGACCTTTTTAGTCGCTATACTAGAAATCGTCCTAAAAATCTTATTTAATTTAAAGACACACAAGACAATTTGTTTTCATAAGAGTTAGACTCTCATAAAAGGCAAAAAGGTAAATGTGGGTCCAAGTGTACAATGTTTAAGAATTACTGAAAGCAGAATTAAAAAGGGGGAATTAAAATTCATTACAGGAGAGACAGACACAGAGAGAGAGAGAGAGAGACTTACTCAATGAAAATCACAACATGAAGAAGAGATATTGCTAATATTACTCTAAATAAAGAAAAGCATGTTTATATCACTATGGAAATGTAAATTGAGATGTTTTAACTGCTCCAATGGGTAGTTTTATGAAAGTTAAAAGGAGTTTTTGAGAGCTGTATAATAATATGAAAATACTGAATTCTCATGTTTATATGATATTACAATGTCTTATACATTCTATTCAGAATATAAAAACAGCAACTAATGTATTAAAATTGCAAATGAAAAATACTAAATGGCTTTAAATGGATGTAGTCATTTAAAGAATGTAACAATTTTGTTAGACAATTTAAATAGAATTGTTAACACTATATTAAAAACTTTCTTTAATTATTCACTATATAAAAATGTTCCAAGAATGTTTGCTTACTTTGATAAAATTACTCGCTGCATATGTTCAGGAATCAGGAAAATTGCCCAAGCTCTGTTTTCAGATTTTATATATTAGAGATCTAAAAATAAGTGTAGGGCCTCCCTGGTGACACAGTGGGTTAAGCAACGCACTATGAAGCAAACCGCAGCCACTGCAGCACGAGTTCAATCCCTGCTGCTGGCCAGGGAGGGGATCCACATTGCATAGCAGACCTCCCCTGCCTCACCTGCTGCTCCCCTCAGCAGTGTGTTTCAGTGGATCTGCGTCTTCTGCTCCCCACTGTCTCTGGTGAATCCTTTCACCTCCCTGGACTCTGGCCTGTACCCTAGTTCTTGTGTGCATAAATAAATAAATCTTTAAAAAAATAAATAAATAAAAATAAGTGTAACTCACATTCATCCAGGAAATTTCCATATTTCTGGATAAACTAGCTCCCTGAGTAACTCATTCACTGTTGACAGTCAATCCATTTTAAATTAACAATAAGCAAGATCCTAATAAAACTGTAAGTTGAACAAAGATGCTCAAAGTCAAAATTGAGAGTTGGAACCAGAGTTATTTGAAGTAAGAATTTTTTAACAGTGTAGCGATACTCATACAAAAAGCAAGATTTGTAAAATATCTCATACAAAATGAAATTATAAACAGTTAATAGTGCATTTTTACATGAGTAAAAATTTTACATTTTACAATAGTGCATTTTATAAGAAGGTAAAGAGGAAGAAATAGACTTAAATCCCTTTTAAATTAAAAAGGTTCTTATGGTTTCAAAGATTTAATTCAGATAACACATTAATGTCAGCTAAGTTCTGCCACAATAAAATTCTCCATCAACCTTTCACCTAATAATTTGACCTTTCATTGTGAAACTTCCCTTAAAACATTATTTTACTAGATACTATAAAAGTAGTAAATTCAGTCATTTATTTTCACTTAGTTGAAATAATTCTTCTATTTTTATTGAAGTAACATTGGTTTACAACAGCTAAGGAAATTCTTAGAAGGATCTCTCCAGTGTTTGTTGGTTACCCCCACAGTACAGTTTTAACAGGAAAAACAAGATAATTTGTGAACGCTGATTTCCCCTCTCTACAAAGTAATAAATTGGTGCTGCAACAACCTTCAATGGTGATCAAAAATTATTTCTCAAAGTGAAAATGTTAAATACTTGGAAGTAATGATAAAGAATAATTTACCTAGCAAATATTTCATCAGTATCTATTATTTGTCAGTGTCCATTCTCTAACCTTATGTAGTTAAAGTCAAATGAAATATTTTGTTGAGACATTAGCAAGATGGAGAAATAGAAAACTCCAGACCTCTTTTCCACACAGAGACACTGACTCAACAATAATTTATTAACTAATTCCATTGTGAAGTATCTAGAAATCATTTAAGAGGCTCTTACACCCCAGAACAGTTTTAAGTCCCCTACATTAAAGGTAGCAAGAAAATTCAGATTGGAGGCCACTGAGAATAAAAGTGATGGTTTGGAGCTGCCATTCACTACACTCCCTCCTCCAGTTTCAGTGTATAATATGTGCAAGAGAACACCCAAATCCTGGGTCTACCTCTGAGGAGGGAAAAACTTGGGAGTGTGTTAGCAAAGTTCCAGTTTTTTTCAGGGGCTAGCCAAAAGATTTTTCTGTCTTGTCTATCACAGAGCACTGATGATAACTGGAATATTCCAGATACTTGGAAGTCACTGAAAAGAAGAAAACTGTGTAGGTTTTATTGCTCCAGAGGGCCCACAGACAGCAAACAGGGACTGATAAAGCTAGGCACCCTATTCTTTAAAAGAGAAAGAAAAGAGTGAATCATGCATTTAATGTTCAAACTCTATGAGGGGTTGAATGAGAGAGGGGGTTATTCCAGGGAATGGGTTCTCTCTCTCTCTGACTTAAAGAATGATGGGACATAGAAAATCCTACAAGCCTGGGAGTCATGGAGAATAAAAGATAATTGGGAAGCCTTCTAACACAAGAGGACTTGCAATATAGCAGAAAGTCACCAGAGGGAGCAAGAGATTTTAAACACCTGACAAAAAGAACTGGGAAGTTCCTTTAATCTGGAATTAAAATGCATACATTTAGAGAAACTGCATCTATAGATGAAGTTTAAGAAAGCTCCACTATCTCTACTATTTCAGAATGATTAATAATAAGCCTTTTCCTGTACAAAGCCAGTTTATAAAATATGAAAATGTTAACAGTCTCTTGTGGAGGTCTGTTTCCAACACAAAGTTACAAGACGCTTGTGAAAACAAGGAAACATGACCCAAATAAACAAAATAAATCTCCAAACACCAACCCTAAAGAAATAGAAGCGGAAGTATAGAAAGTCAAAATAATCATCACATAGGAGTTCAATGCACTTAAAATAACCATAACCAAACTGAGATGATCGAGAAACAGAAAGATATTAAAAAGAACAAAATGAACATTTTTGAGCTGAAGAATAAAACAACTGAATTGAAAACTATAAGTGATCAACATCAGATGGGCCAAGTAGAAGAAAGAATCAGTGAACTCAAAGATAGAGCATTTAAAACTATCCAGTCAAAGAAGCAAAAAGAAAAATGAACCAAATAAGTATAAAAAGTTAAAAAGACTCATGCGCTACCATCAAATTCATGGTAGAGAGAAGAGGAGAAAAAGTTTATTTGATGGAATGATGACTAAAAACTTCCCAAGTCTAGGGAAGGAAATAAATATCAGGATTCAAGAAACCTAACAGAGTCCATTTATGATGAAACCAAAAAAGTTCAAGCCAAGATGCGTTATAATTAAATTGTCAAAAATCAAGGAGAAATTTTTGAATGAAGCAGAAAAAAATGAACTTACCACATATAAGGGATCCTTCATCAGTCAGCAGATTTCTCAGCAGAAACCTTGGTAACCAAAAGGGAGTGGAATGATAGATTCAAAGTGATCAAAGAAAAAAAAACTGCCAATAATACCATAAGTAACCTTAAAAAATGAAGAAAAAACAAAAAGTCTTTTCCAGAAACAAAAATGGTGAAGTTCATCCCTATCTAGACAACCTAATAAGAAATGATAAAGAGAGATCTTCAATTTAAAAACAAAAGGATGCTTAACAGCAATGCAAAAGCATCTTGAAGTATAAAGCTCGCAAGAAAAGGTAAATATGTAAATATAAGTTACTGTAAGACATCGGGGCATAAACTACTTTCATTCTACAATAAAAATGAAGACAATAAAATTTTTGAGGAATAAGAAACAGAGGATACATCTAGATAAATTCAGAAATGAAAGTCAAATTGTTGCAATTGATGCCACAAAAATAAAATGTAAAGGTTTACAAGATTTCTGTGAACAATTTTACAGAAACAAATTGAACTACATAGAAGAATTCCTAGAAGCATGTCACTTACCACAACCAAATCTCAAAGAAACAGAAAATCTTAACAGTTGTGTATCTAATGATGTTAAATCAGTAATCATAAACCTCCTGACAGAAAGCTCCAGTACTATGTTATTTCACTGGACAAATCTTACAAATATTTAAAGAAGAATAAATACCAGCTTTTCTTAACCTTGTCCCAAAAGATTTGAAAAGGCGGGAACATTTCAAAACAAGTTTCATGATGCAAATATTGCCATGATACCAAAGGCGAAGACATAAGAAAGAAAAAAATAATCAAGGCAATATCTCTGATAAAAAATGATGTCAAATCCTGAACAAGGGGCCTCCCTGGTGGCGCAGTGGGTTAAGCAACGCACTGTGAAGCAAACCGCAGCCACTGCAGCACGAGTTCAATCCCTACCGCCGGCCAGGGAGGGGACCCACATGGCGTAGCAGACCTCCCCTGCCTCGCCCGCTGTTCCCCTCAGCAATGTATTTCTGTTGATCTGCCTATTCTGCTCCCCGCTCTCTGTGGTGAAACCTCTCACCAACCCCCACACCTCTGGCCTGTACCCCAGTGCTTGTATGCATAAATAAATCTTTAAAAAAAAATCCTGAACAAAACATTAGCAAATTGAATTCAAAGCACATTATCAGGAGCATGCACGATAACCAAGTGGGACATTTTTTTTGGCATACAAGGATGGTCTTATATGATTATCAATCAGTGTGATACACCACATTAAGAAAGTAAAGGACAAGAATTAAATTATTACTCAAGCAATGCAGGAAAAATTATTTGAGAAAATTCAATATACTTTTATTATAAAAACACTAAAAAACTATTTATAGAGGAAAACTACCTTTAAAAATAAGGAATTTATGTCAAAAGCCATTATCAAACATCAAACTTACAATAAACCTGTAAAATTTTCCTCTATATTCAGAAATAAGTCAAGGATGTTCACGCTCACCACTTCTATTCCAAATAGTACTACAAGTCCTAGTCAGAGATACTTGGCAAGAAAAGGAAATAAAATCAGAAAGGAAGATTTTTTTGTCAGATGACATAATCTCATATGTAGAAAATTCTCAAGGTTCTGCAAAAACTGTTAGAATTAATAAATTCAGCAAAGTTAATTATACAAAAACCAATATACAAAAATCAGTTGTGTTTCAATACACTATCAATCTGAGAAGCAAATTAAGAAAATAATCTCATTTATAAGCCTAAAAAAGAATAAAATACTTAAGAATAAACATAGGAAATAAACGATTGGTACAATAAAACTATACCATAAAACATTGCTGAAAGAAATTAGACACAAGAAAATGGAATGACATTGTAGTTCATGAATTAAATAACTTAATATTCTTAAGCTATCTCTTATATCCAAAACAATCTACAGATTCAATGTAATCCCTCCCAAAATTTCAATGATATTTTGTGCAGAAATAGAAAGCACCAACCCTAAAATCATACGAAGTTACAAAGAACTCTGAGTAGTCAAGACATTCCTGAGAAAGGAAAACAAAATAGGAGGTCTCATACTTCCTGACTTGGGTATTTATTACAAAACTATCAATATGTTTTAGTTACATAGAGACAGATATACAGAAATGAACAAACAACACAGAAATCAAGTCCAACCATACGTGGTCAGTTTTGGTACAAGGGTACCAAAATGAGAGCTCCCTCCCCCCCAAGTAAATACTACTGGGAAAAGTCTATCTCCACATTTAAAATAACAAAACTGATTCCTTATATTAACCCTACAAAAAATCAACTCAAAATGGATTAAAGATTTAAGCATAAGATCTGAAACTATGGGTCTCCTCAAAAAAAAAAAAATGAGAAAACTTTCTAATTGGTGCTGGCAAAGATTTCTTGGACAAGATATCAAAAGTACAGGCAACAAAACAAACAAGGGGAACATAGGAAAATAAAATGCTCTTATGTAATAAAATAAAAAATGAGTGAAAGGCAACCTACAGAATGTGAGAAAATATATGCAAACTATATATATGAGGCTAATATCCAAAATTTGCAATTTCCAAAGATATAAAACTAACTCAATATCAAAAAATAGCAAAAACCCAATAAACAAGGGCAAAGAACTTGAAAGATATTTCTCCAAAGAAGACACACAAATGGCCATTTATGAAAAGTTCAAAATCACTAATTATCAGAGAAATGAAAATAAGAACCACTTTATATCACACCTAACAAGATATTAAAAAAAAAAAAAACAGAAAATAAGAGGTGTTCATGAAAATGCTCAGAAATTAGAAACTTTTGCTCTGTTAGTGAAAATTTAAAATGGAACAATAGCTATTGAAAACAGTATGGAGGTTCTAAGAATTTAAAAATAGAACATATGATTTCACAATCTCTGGGTATTTATACAAAGTAATGAAAAAAAAAAAAACAATTCTCAAAGAGATAACTGCATTCAATTACCTGTCACATACTATACTATAGCAGTTTCAGAACACCAAGAGTGAGTGGATGAAGAAAATGCAGTATAATTTTACAAAGAGATATCATTCAGATTTTAAAAAGAAATCCTTTCATATGATTTCATAACTCATTTTTTCATAATGAGTTATCTAAATTAGTCAAACCCATATAAGCAAAAAGTAAGATGGCCTTTGCCAGGGGCTGGTACAAGAGAAATGGGGAGTTGCTCTTCAGTGGGAAAAGAATTTGGAAACTCCCAGTTAAAACAATGAGGAAGTTCTAGAGATGTGTTGTATAACAATGTGTATACTGTTAACAACTGTTCTGTGCACTTAAAACTGTGCCAAGAAGGCTGATTTCATGCTGTGTTTATCACTATTATAAAAAAGTCTCTACTGAGTCAGAAAAGACAAGTAACCTAATAAACAGTAGTGATACATGCTCCAAGGATATCAAGATCAAGAAAAGAATAAGATTGAGTGAGTGTAAGTTCAGTCTGTAAAGATTTCTGTATTAAAATGGCATATGAGCAATATGAGAGAAATAAGGAGATAAACTATGTGGAATATCCAAGACATCCAGCAAGGCATGTGGAGAAAACAGTAAGGCTATAGACCCTTAAGTGAAATCATGCTTGGTTTGTTTCAAAACAACAAGGATACTGGTGTGACTGACAGGCGTATACATTGAGAAGGTTGCAGATTTTGTCAAAGTGGGAATTGAGGGCTAGGATCCCATAGGGCTTGGCAAGAATTTAGAATTTTGTTCTAGGTCAGATGGGAAGTCATTGAAAGCAGAAGTATATCTTTAAGCAAAACAACTTGCTTTATATTTTAAAAGGGTCACTCCATATCTGCTCTAGGGAGTAAAAACTGCAGCACAATGCTGGAATCAGAGAAACCACTTAAGTGCTTATTACAATATTCTTATATGAGAAATAGTGGCAGTGTTAGAGGTCATTGGCCTCCAGCTGCCACTTTTTCTAGATGTCAGGGCTCAAAGACTTTCGAGCTCCCCAGGGCTCCCTCACATTTTTACATTTCTTTCACAGGTGCAAACATAATCCCTTCACTTCTGTGACATCTTAGATCTGGATGCTGGTTAGGAAGTCAGTAGTCCATTCCAGTTTACTATCTTGTCAGTATCTCAAATTCAAATGTTTGATGTTATTTGATATAGTAATATGAATGTTAGAGGAATAGTGAAGAGGGAAAGTTCCTCTCCTATATCAACACCAACACCAGGAGAATAGAGAGATACATCTACAAAAATGTCCTGTTGGCACAAGCCCTCCTATTGTTAGGAGACAGTTACAGGGAAATATAGAGTATTGCCCCCTTGTCCTTTCTTGGTTATAAAAAGAAACCAATGCCTTTTTGCTTCTAATTTATTGCTCTTCGCAAATCACAAATTCACCACTGTCTCCCACTAAATTATTGGTGCTTTTCCTCCAATTGTGGCATGAAATTGTTTCACATCCTAAATTCTCAATGGTCTGAGTTTTTGGGTTCAGCACTTTCTCTACATTTCAGCTGAAGTCACCTAATCAGATTTTGTTTTCACTCAACATAATTTTTAAATAAGGAGAACATCAAGGTTTTTTCTCCAAACAGTACAGAGAATTTCCATGGAGAGGAAAAAAAATAAAATAGCTACAGAATGTTACTAACCAAGGGACCATGAGGTGAGAGTTAAAATGAGAAAACTGTCCACATTACTTTGGGCAATGCAACTCTAGGGAAGTAGTAAGCTGGCACCTAAGAAATAAATAATTCTAAATGAATATGTATATATATCAGGTGGGAAATGACATCATAGGGAGATAAGGTCTATTACAACATACATTTGTAGACATGTCAGTGTGAAAATTGCTTTTAGGTATGGCAAGACAAAAGCTCATCTTATTTTTGTAACAATTCTATTGGGTGCTTTTCACTAAAAAGAACCATCCACATGTTTACAAGAATGAAAGTGTGAAATGTCGTACATTTCAAAATACATGAGACACTAAAAATGTCTCAGTTTCAGGCCATGGAGGAATTCCTCCTTGTTTAGTGTTTGTCCCTAATTTCTGGTATTTTTATGAATAATTCAAAGCCATGATTTTACCTTCTTCCTCTATCACAGCATTTGGCATGTTCCCACTTCATTTTTGTTGAAAAACACAGCTGAGTCTCCTAGAATGGGAATAATATTTAGAATGTTTTGTTTTGTTTTTCTCCCCATAATGAAAGGGGCAAGTAAGATATAACTTACAGGGATCTCAACCATAATAATGAAAACAGACTTGGCCCCAAGGAAAACTGGCATCTTGATAGCCATTCATTGTATAAGAGAAAGATAGTGTTAGGCCAAGATGGGGAAAAGTGAATTCAGCTTGGTTATGGACCTGTCCCCCAAGGCAATACAAATTCAAGCTTGAATTGAATATTAATATTAAAACATTTGACAGGTAGAGATAGTATCAGACAAACATGACCAGGTGAATGATCATTTTATTTTAGAACAGACTACAGTTACTAGAATATGAGACAAAAAAAAGTTACTTGGTTACTTAATGTATCCTCAAAAACATTTGGGACAGTAAGGTAGATACAGCAGGAGAACTACATTACTATGTAATTAAGGTAATGTTATAATCATAACTCTACCAAAAAAAACAAAAAACACTATACTTGGGTCTGTTTCAAGCCCGGTTAAGTCTCTGATAAGAACTGGCTTAATACTGAAGGTAGTTAAGCATGCAGGTTTCTGCTTGGAGCTGAAGATGCCAAAAAAAGCCTGACATAGTTATTACCCTTCCCATTTTAAATGGGAAGCTATCATAACAAGCTATTAGAAGTCTTTATCCAATAACTTGTTCTTAATTCTTTTCATTGCCAAAGCCTTCATCACCACACCCTCCCAGATGGTTTCAAGGATTAAAGGAAATTTAAAGTATATTCCCTGCTACTGTGTAAGAAGAAAATTTACTGTTTAGCTTGCTTTGACTATTTCTTCTTTCTAGAATAACCTGTCTTTCCTTATGCATCGATAAAAACTGATGCAATTTTACCAAGAAATCATTCTGGATGACTTCTCCCATCCCACTGAGGAGGACTCCCTTTCCACTCAAAGGACTATATAAATAGGATTTGATTTGTATATTACAGTACTTATTGCCACCTACCATACACTTCAGTGATTACTATGTATTTATTTGTATATGTAGTCAGTCCTGAAGAGTTAGCAGTAAGACTTTCCAAACTTAAACCAATCTTTATCTTTACTCTTCAGCCTTCCCCAAGATTAGCACATTGTCATTAAATAGCATATCAATGCTGCAAATTCCTTAATTTGCATAAATACCACATGTCCATGCTAGCACAAGAGAAGATAATTTTTTTTCTTCCATTTTATGTGATGGTAGTAATAGCTGTAAGGAGTTTAGCCATGCCTTATAATAGACATGTAAATCTTGCCAAAATATACTTATTGAAAATAGTGCATGATAAAGGGAAACAGAATCCTAAAATGCTTTGATTAATTGGAAACTTTCCAAAATATTAATCCTTCTCCTGGCATTACAAACTAATGAAAGAGATTTTTATCTCAATTGGGAAAAAAAAGCTTGTTGCTGTATTTACTGAGCTATTATGCAAATTAATAGAAACCATGCTCAAAGTTTTCCTTCAGTGTTAAAATTAAATGTTCCTCTCTGTGATTCTCAGTTTGCATTCCTTTTGTTGTTAGGATTTGCCTCAGCTAATGTAATCTATGTAGCATTCCAAACTTCGTGTTTTTTCAAAGGTGAATTCTTGATAGGTATTTCAAATTTTTTTTAAAAAAGATATTGTAGTGAATCACATATTTTAGCAGTTTTGTTAGAAATACAGGCCAAAAGCCAAAGAATAGCTCTGGCTGACATTTAGAATGACCAAGATCTGTTCTGTATTTCCAACATTTTATTTTTGAGCATGTGTTGAAAAATAGGAAAATTTTCAACACAAATGAGACAAACATACTGTCTTTAATTTTCTTTCACTTTCTTTGTTTTTTAAACTCTATCGCAACATTTGCTTTTATTTTATCACCAATATAGTAAAAGTACTTCATAAAAACTTGACTAATTCCAAGTTTGAATTGAGCTAGCTATTAATCACATTATTTAACTAGTATTGCTTCTTTCTGGATGTCTAGGTCATTGTTTTGTTACAATTCATATATGATTCACAATAATTTCATATCCACCTTTGCCTAATTTTAAATATTATTTGAATGTATGCATTTACATTTTTTTTCATTGGTTTGGGATTACTTTCACAGGGCTCTGTTTTCTTACTGTTTTACGAGAGGTCTTTATGAATTTTTTTATCAAAGCCTGTTTCCAGAAATGAGTAAATATCTTCACTCAATCACTGCATTCAATGTGTCATGTTTTGTCATGTAGTTTCAACAGGAATAGCTCTTAGCTAATCAACAAATACAGGGAGCACATGGAGTTAGTGGGATGTTTCTTAACTTGTTTCCTGGTTCAGAATAACAAATACAATGGAGTGGGAAGTGGAGAAAAGAAATTAAGTGTAGCTACATCTGCAAATAACAATTGCAGCCACTTTGTCAAGGGTAAAACAATCATCAATGAGCTATACAGATTGGTTGTCACCAGAATAACTGAATCAAGAGGTTCCAATTCATTGATTTTTTTCATTCCCATATGCCTGAACATCTGGGACACAAAGAAATGGTGTGTGTACTAACAGGCAATGACTTCTACCTACTAGAAGCAGCTATCCATTTTCCCTTTACTATTTAATTTTATAAGAAAAGACTTCAGATAAATTCTAATGGGAAATCAGGAAGAACTACAGCATATACATACAAAGATAATACAGCAGTGGTAGAAAATTAGTTTAAACATCTTTTCAAGGACAGCATTGTTGGTCAAACACTGTATGTGTTTGATATGAAATGATAATATTCAAGTAAAAGCATAAATTCAACTTCCTGGTATGTGTAAATACTGCTAAGAGTCAATACTTAGGATTTAGTGGCAATAAAAATGGTAGAGAAAGTTAGATTTATTTCATGTTTATTCCTTTTGTCAAACATTACCACATTTCTTATGGTTCATCAGGTGTTCAGGAAGTGAACAGCAACTCTGTAGAAAATACCACATGAATTATATAGGATTATATAAAACAGGAAATACAGTTGTAATTCCTCATATTCTCAAGTTTATAATTCATTGTAGAGACTACAACTACATACATGAGGCAATACCATAATTATGCTCATAAATTAGTTTTTTAAAACATGTAAATTAATATGGTACAAGATGAATACATAAGTATTAGGGTGTAGTATAAAGCAATGATCAGTGCCAATGGGATTAATCAAGGAAGGTTTCCAGGGGAAAGGGAATTCTAAACTTAATTTATTTAGCACTTGTTTTATGTTTTCTAATTATAAAAATAATGTATTTTCACAGTAATAAGCTTGCAAATTTCTAATTAGTAACAGGAAAAAAAAGAAACGAAAAATCCAATAGTGTCCAAAGATAATCACTATTCAGTTTCCATTGTTTCCCTTTCATTTTGTTCTCTGATATTTTCTATATAGCTACCATAATACTACATATTCAGTATGCAATAATCTATGTGTTTCAGCAGTGCCTAAATGCAGACTTGAGTGATAAAACATGCCTCATAAAAAATGTTTAATGCCAGTCTAAATAAATATACCATATTCACTAACCATTTCCCTATAGCTAAATTTTAAATCTTTCCAGTTTTGTAGCATAAATAACCCCCCAAAATTTTTCTTCACAAATATCTCCTTAGTAATATTTTCTTAATATAGATTCAAAAAATTCATTAATTTTAATGTTACTTATACCTATATTAATAAAAACTATCATTTATTTATAATTACTTGTTTCATAAGTTGATTAATATTCTCAAAATTTGTCAAAATGCTAATTAATTCTTAGATTCCTGTTCATTTAATAGTAATGAATTAAGTAAATATGATTTTTTCAAAATTTATTGGCATGATTATTACATTGTTTAGGATACTTGAATTTCTACTTCTTCCAATTTTTTGTTTTGTTTTTAAGCAGAAATCAATCATAAACTTTTGTAAAACAAACTAGTGATATTTAATTTCTATATTCCTTTTCTTTAATCTGATGTCCAGGCTGGACCACAACCTTATGAGTGAAAAAGAGGCGATATTTACTCTTTATATAAGAAATGGAAGGAAGGTCACTGGTAGCTTTTGAATAGGAACAGACACAGTCACAGAATGTGATGATCACTGTGAAACAGAAGTGGAAAATCTCCATAAAGATATTGTCAGCTTCCAATGAACCATTGATTGGAAAGTGTAATTATCCAAATGACAAATAACAGAAATCTGCATTAAGATCTGGCAATGAAAATGATAATGAAAAGGTTAGGTGCTAAATACACTGCAAAAGAATAAGAATTGACTATACTTGACAAACAATTAGTTATGCAAGGCATGGAAGAATGAGGAGACACAGAGATTACCATTAAGGTTATGAACCTGAGTGAATGGGAATAATACAGTATCATTTTTAGCAGAAAGTCTCAACCTTCAATGGAGACACACTGATAATATGTGTCACAAGTAATGTATTACTGATGATAATGTCTCGTAATTATGAATAATTTATTATTTCATGAATTAAAGAGGATTCAAGGGTTTTCCTAGAATATACCACTCACTATGATTCCTATATGTTTGTTTCAGAAGGAAAGAGAATTTCGTGGAGGTAAAGTTAAAGTTTGAATTTTTGTGTCTACTACCCTGGCAATAGCTTTAGCAAGTGAATATAAACTCTACTGAGTATAAAGAGCAAACATATCTTCTCCTAAATTTTACTTCTCTAGAAAGGAGAAAATTTGGAGGAAAAGATGATACATAGAACGAGAAAGAAAAAAAGGTAATATTTATGCCAGATGAAATATCTAGAAGGAAAGCACTCTTTGATGGAAGTTTGTACATGTACATCCACATGTGAAACAAGATCCTCTTTCACACACCTTGACCTGACTTCTCCTCTCAGGCTGAATTAGCTCCCTTCTCTTTGCATTTGATTCTTTTAAGTTCTTCTTCCTGAAGAGTGAATCTCTTTTTCACATTTATACCTCCAATACCCAGTTGAAGAACAAAATCTTGTCGATTTACAAAATGGATGGTCTTTGAGGTCAAAGAACAGTTTGTGGAATTTCATTGAGGAGTTTGTGTTAATTTATATTACTCAAGTATTAATATTCATTGCTACTAATACTCATTGATTAACTCCTTATTGTTATCACATGTATTCTAAAGATACACATGGATGGCAGAGTAATTACTTTATGCCTTAAACCAAAGTATGATTATGTTTTCCTGAAATAGGACTGTTATTCCTTTAATGGTCTCATTCAGTAAATATATGCTTTCACAAAATTATCTTGGTATCATTACAATTACTTTGCTATATATTCACTGCATCAATGAAGTTAAAATCTCTATGAAGCTACAGAAGACTTTCAAATAATGAAATTTCACATGTAAAGCACAAAGGTATACATCAGCTTACAAAATTCCTGAGCTCCCTGTCACTTTTAATCACCCTGTATGTGATGACTGAGGTATATTATTGGCCAGAAGTCAAATCTTTTCTATACTTTGATTGTTAATCTACTTTTTAAAAAGATTTATTTACTTATACATGCAAGAATTTTGGTACAGGCTAGAGGTACAGGGGTTGAGAGGATTCAACAGAGACAGAGAAGAGAACAGAACAGGCATATCGACTGACATACACTGCTGAGGGGAGCAGCAGGCAAGATAGGAGAGGTCTGCTGCACTATGTGGGTCACCTCCCTGGCAGAGGATTGAACTCGTGCTGCAGTGGTTGTGGATAACTTCATAGTGCTGCAACTTGCACCACCAGGAAGGCCCAGTTATTCTACCTTTGAAAAATTATAGTGTTTATGTTTTGGGCACATGGGATCACAGGTGTCTAAAATAATAAAAAGACAATACTAGAAACATTCCAAACTTAGTTGTTTCTGGTTATATATAGGATATATTTTTTATTTTTAGTTTCACTCATGTATTTCTAAGTCATCTACAATGAGCAAGTATTATAGTGTAATTTTTGAAGATCACTTTATTTACATCAAACCTTATGCATTTCTTCCCTTTTACAACAGGAACTTGGAAATAGTAGAGACAACTATATTTAAACTGGATTCTCACAAAACTCTGATTCTGGGCTGGTATGGCATGCCTCCTCACTAAGGGAAACACAGAGTTATAGCTGTAAAAGTATTTTAAGCCTTCCACTTGTGAATCCATCTTTATTTTTAAAAATGCAAATCAATAAAAAATATATGGCTTTTTATATGTGAGATTTTAGCTTAAGGGCTACATTTTAGAACATAGTTATCTGCTCTTAAAAATATAGCTGTATTCAAGAAAGATTAATTTGCTGAAGCACTAAGTTGACCAAATCTCAAATTTGTAAGTTAAATTTTATTTTTTGAGTAGGATAGGTTATTATCCTCACTTGAATTTTGTGCCAGAATAGTTTTATATAAACATAACTTTATAAAAGTGGTTCTCAAAGTATAATAAGGGATATTTGGGATAGCCCAAAGTCAAAGCTAATTTCATAATAATGCTAGGACACTCTTTTCCTTTTGCACTTGCATTCTCCTATAGTGTGTAATGGAATGTCAAAGATGTTGGAAACACAATGTATCAGGAAAGATTAAATGCAGACACCACTGTTTTTAAGGAAGTCAAATATGGAAGAAATCTATGAAAATACAAAGCAGGGGCCTCCCTGGTGGCACAATGGGTTCAGCGCCTCACTGTGACACACCTGTGGCATAGGGGAGTTAGATCCCAGGCCAGGGAGGGAACCCACGTGGCGCAGCAGACCTCTCCTGCCTCGCCCACTGCTCTCTTCAGCAGTGTGTTTCAGTCAGTCTGCCTGTTCTGCTCCCCACTCTGTCTCTGGTGAATCCTCTCACCTCCCTGGACTCTGGCCTGTACCCCAGCTCTTGTATGCATAAAATAAAATTAATATTAAAAAATAAAGAAATAAAATACAAAAATACAAAACACCGTCAGTCTTTTCACAATTTTTTTCCTTTGAAAAAATAGTTGTGTTTCATAAAGATGTCATTTATTTCAACATGTAATAAATTTACTACATATATTTCCTTTTTAATTGAATTAATGTACATGGACAGCTAATTTATAACAAAGTTGCCGAGAGCACACAATGGACAAAGGAAACTCTCCTCAACAAATAGTGTTGGGGAACTCAGTTAACCACATGCAAAAGAATGAAGTAGATGATTCCTTCACATCACAAAAAAAACTTAATTCAAAATGGATTAAAGACTCAGCTATGAGCCCTGAAAACATAAAATACACAGTAGAAAACATAGGCAGTATACTCCATCAGCCTCAATTACATCTTTGGGGACTCAGCTCCAACAGCAAAGGAAACAAAAGCAAAAACAAACAAATAGCACTACATCAAACTAAAAAGCTTCTGTAAAGTGAAATAAACCACAAAACAAAAAAGCAACCTACAGATTGGGAGAGCATATTCACACATCATAAACCTGTCAAGGGGTTAATTCCCAGAATATACAAAGAACTTATACAACTCAACTGCAAAAAAAAAAACTCGATCAGAAAATAGGCAGATGATGTGAATAGACTCTCCCCCTAAAAAAGCAGATGCTCATGAAAAACGGGTTCAATATTTTTATAATTAGGAAAATAAATCTCAAAACCACAATGCAAGTCAAATTCACTAATCACAAAGAAACATTATGAGTATTTCTTAATGAATTAATAAGCAAATATTTTCAATTACTCAGTTTTCCCTTTCAAATATGATATAATTATAACCAACATAAAGAAAAATTTTGAAATTATGAAGATGAGATCCCATCTATACCCCCAAGGTTAAGTATCGACAGTCTAAGTAACCACTAGGTGACAGGATTATTTGCTCATATTTTTTTATGATCCTCTGTATATATAATTTACATCATTGTTCATTTTGTACAATGTATGCCTATATACATTCTCCTTTTAGGTGTATTCCCCATAAACTTTCCACCACCAATTCACCTGTGAACCATCATCATAGTCTTTTATGTTCTTTTCTCCCGTTTTGATTCCTCTACCTTCCTCTCTGTTGCAGAATGTCTCTGATTTATATTTCCCTGCTAATTTTGTGTGTTTTCTTTAATTTTTTTTTCCTTGATCCCTTACTTGGTTCCCCTATTTTCCTCCTGTAAGTGAAAACATTCAGTATTTTTCTTTTACCTTCTGGCTTATTTCACTTTTTGCTCGTGTATTTTTAGTATTAGATATAGACCCTCTTCCAGGCCAGAGATCAGTAAACTTTTTCTATGAAGGGTGATATGTGCTTATAAATATTTTAGACTTTGTGGGCCACAAAGTTTATTGCAACTAGTCACTTCCACCATTGCAGTGTGAAAACATAAAGATATTAAATAAGCAAATGAGTGTGACTATGTTCAAATGAAACTTTATTTACTAAGATAGATTGTGTGTCAAATTTAGTCTACAGGCTTTAAGTTACCAACTCTTATCCGAGTTCTACACTGATGTTTTGGAGTGTATGTATATATGTGTGCATAAGGCTAGGGACAAAATCATAAAGAAAATATTTACTGGTAATCTCATGTTTATCATTAACAACTATATACATATATATTATTTAAAGTTATATTTTAGTAAGTTTGTAATAAACAGTAATTTAACCCCATTTTAAAAATGAGGAAATCATGTTATAAAAATATGACACACATTAATTATTACTTGGGTTTGGATTTTGTCTGCCTGATTTCTAGCATGCCACAATTCTTTCCATTACCATTACCACCAGCACCAGAAGCAGTAAAAAGGAAAAGCTAACACCTCCATATACTCTCTAGTATACAAAGTGCATTCATATAGTACCTTAATGTTTACACACAAGTGTGCACACACTCCCATACATGTGTGCATGTGCACACACACACAATCTGTCCACCAGGTAGATCAGGTATTACTAATCCCAGTTCACAGATGAAGAAAACGATGCTCAGATTGTATGATTTGTAGTTAGTTACACCATCATGATTCTGTCCCATATCATTGTGTTCCCAATTCAAATGCTCTGTTTTTATAGATCACTTTGAGAGTTTGCTCATTTTAAGATTCCTGGAAATCAAATATTTCTTTTTTTCTCTGATACCTAAGCATAAAACTTCAAAGTTATAAAATGTCCATTTCTCCACTAGAGATGTACATAAAGGAACATAGAGTAGAAGTGTGCATTTCATCTCCACCTCTGTGAAACAGAATTCATGCTGAATCAATAGGAAAGCATCAAAGGTCAAAGAGATGGAAAAGACCTTAGCTCAGAATTAGTATCATGTTCCATGATGTAGTCTTCTTTGAAGCAGAAGGTAATGGGGTTACTAGGCCATTGGAGTGACCCTGAGTTATAGTGGCTTTCATTCCTTTATACTTACAATAAACGAGATTAGAAACTATAACATCCTACAGAACAATGACTATAATCTATGCACCTCTTACTGATCATTTTAAAAGTCCTGTAGTTACAAGTTGGTTCATGTCTTGGTGAAATTTAATGTTTAATACATGATAAAGTCAAAGATTCCTTCAGAAAAATACATTCCTTCCAAAAAAAAACAATTTACAAATCTTTAAAATTAAGTATAACTTACACTTTCTTCTGAACACTGAAAGTTATTTTAAAAGAAGAATTAGGGGCCTCCCTGGTGGGGCAGTGGGTTAAGCAATTGCACTGTGAAGCAAACCATAACCACTGCAGCACAAGTTCGATTCCTGCCGCCGGCCAGGGAGGGGACCCACATGGCGCAGCAGACCTCTCTTGCCTTGCCCACTGCTACCCTTAGCAGTGTGTTTCAGTCAGTCTGCCTGTTCTGCTTCCCACTCTGTCTCTGGTGAATCCTCTCATCTCCCTGGACCCTGGCCTGTACCCCAGCTCTCGTATGCATAAATAAAATAAAATAAATGCATAAAATGCATAAATTCAACAAAATATTAGAAAAAAATTAAAAAAAAGAAAAATTAAGCCAAAAAGGATAAAATCTAAGTTGGTAATAAGTGTATTTTTTAAAAAAGCTGTTTGTGTTAATGATGCAAGCGAAAAGGGAATAATCATGATTCCTAATTTCCCCAGCATATTCCCCAATAGGACCTATTTTCACCAATACTGTCTTTAGTGACCCTCTCTCATTAGGTCTTGTACTGAATGTTCCCAAGCTACCCACATAGATGTTTCCCATTGTTAAGGTTGTTCATCTTTTCGTTTAAATCATATACTTTCCCTATGCCCTCAAAGGGCCTTTCTGATAGCAGTGGGAAAGTGAGATAGCTCACTTTCAACTTTGATCATCAAGCTCTGGAATATTTGAGTCCAAGAAAAGCACTATTTAATGAAAAGCTAGCTGACATCACTTGAACCTGCAGAGGGAAACATAAGGCATGAAATTCTACTGTGCGTGTGTGTGTGTGTGTATAAGTACACACACATATATGTTTCTGCCCTTTGTTCCCAGCACAGAGTGATCCTAAATTCCTTATAATATACTAAGGGACAAGAATACCAGTTGCATCTTTTGTACTAATATTTGGTTTCTTTAGTCCTGTTCCTAACATAATGCTCCTAAATCCCTTGGAATTTCCTGGGTTATTACAGAATCCTCTGTCCTAATGATGCAACTCTTGGTGGGTTCATAAATAGCTTCAGAATGGAGACTTGTCTCCAAAGAGCAAGCCACGAGTAAAAGTTTGGAACTTTCAGTGTCCCCCTTCATCTTCTGGTAGATAGGGACTGGAGATGGGAGTTAGTGAGAAATCATGCTTATGTGATGAATGAAGCCTCCATAATGATCCCGAAAGTGATGCACCCCAATTCCATGGGACAAAAGTTCCCCTAGTCAGGATCTATCCCAACCTTTGTTTATCTGTATCATTTATTATATCCTTTATAATGAACTGGTAACTACAAGAGTATGTTGCCCTGTATACTATAAGTCACCTAATAAATATCAAACCTAAAGAACTTTAATTTATAGCCTGTTAGAATTACAGTGAGGACCTGGCCTTCTGATTGGAATCTGAAGAGGGCATCCTGTGGGAGTAAGCTCTTAATTTGTGGGATCTGATGCTCTCTCCAGGTAGAGAGTGTCAGAACTGAATTA
Organism: Galemys pyrenaicus; assembly: GCA_019455555.1. Taxonomy (NCBI): domain Eukaryota; kingdom Metazoa; phylum Chordata; class Mammalia; order Eulipotyphla; family Talpidae; genus Galemys; species Galemys pyrenaicus. Next base: position 3,518,953 of record JAGFMF010012266.1, read on the forward strand.
AATTATGAAACATCCATCTGGTGTTGCAGAATTGCTTGATTTGTAGAAAACCCTCACATCTGGTGTCAGAGTTAAGTGTGGTAGCAATGTGAAAATAGAGGAGAAACACAAGAGTGTGTTTTTCCAATTTAGAAGGAAAAGTTAAGTTACATCTCCAGTACAATCATGATCCTGTAACAATTATTTGATTACAGAAAAAGCAGCCAAAATAATAGCAGAAGCCAAATTGCTTAAAACACTGAACTCAACAAAACATTCAACCACAGTAACCATATCTCTTTGGCAGGGCTTCAGCCTGGATGGTCTACTAGGCTTTTTTTTCCCCCATCATAATTTCACGCTTCTCTGATAATTACACTTTGCTTTCTTGCCATGTTATTCTCCTCATTCTGAAAAACTACTTAGAATTCTTGAGTGAAAACTTATGGAAATCAAGCTGAAAGGTTTCTAAGAAGAAATGGTGAATGCTGAGTTACTCAGCCACTTGTGATTATTTTATTTAAAGCCAGATATTACTAAAATTTTGACAGGTTGTCATTGTAATACTATTAAAATTCTCAAAGAATTTCAAAATGAAGACAACTATAACTTTAAAAAAGGAGAGAGGATGACAATGAAAATGAAGTGGTTGATTTCTTAAGCTGGTTTGGCCTCCATGAGTAAAATCATTAGTGCCAGAAAGCTCAACTTAACATACTATTTGACAACCATGCAATGGATCTGCTTCAAATGCAAGACCTTAAAATGGGATCATTTCAAAGACTCCACTGCCTCACAGGCATTCCAACACCAGGCATGCTTATGACAATTTCTGCTTTATAGAGATTTAGTTCTCAAATATTAGTGTTTCCTAAAAATTACCTGGCTCAAAATAGTATGCTGAGAGGAAAACAGGAGCAAAAGATTATTTCTACTATAAATGCCATTTTGATGAGGCTCATGAATAGATATAACAAAAGTATGTTGAGAGAACTGTGAATTAGAACTGTGCTTATTAGCACAGTTGGTTATCGAGGAAAATTAACGGGAAGTAACCTCTAGACGATGAAAATGTTCTCTATATTGGTTTGCATCATCATCACATATAATCAATATACTTATATCTTTGTGAAGCAGTATTTGAAAAATAATCTACTGGCCATCTGGTTAGAAGTGCAAATTCTTAAAACTCACGATAAAATATTACGACCAAGGATATTTAGGAAGGTTGTTTCCAGAATCCACAATTTAATCTGCAGTAAGATAACCCTTGGATCACACTTTGGAATTTACTGAGTGAACAGTACTTTAAGCATAGCTAACTCAGGGTCTTGCAAAGCACAGTGGAGATTTCTTCATGGTTTCAGGAGGATATACTAGGCTCTCCCGACTCTTCTCTCTGCATTAAAGTCAAGTGGATTGTTCTGTTGCTGCCTTTAGTCTCCTGAGAGTAATTAAAGTGGAATAATGATTCTTGTCTCCTGTCTCAATAAACCATGTGTGTCCTGTTTTATAGATTCTCACATGGGCTGCTAGTGAAGTTGAATCCCAATTTTGATGACTGACACCACAGTTCCTGCATTTCCTCTTTTAAACATTTAATGTCACTGCTGACTTGTTGTGAGCCATGGAAAGATGGCCCAACTTTTGGAAATTTGGAGTATGTGTTGTATATTTATGTATCATTATAAATATATTTATATATGCACACGATTTCTATTATTATTTTCTTTTCTCAATTCTCTGAAAAGGCTGTCAAATTATAATACTGTTGAAAATATTAACTTTATAATGAGGTAATGTTCTTATTTTTAAATTTTATTTTTAAAATTTTCAACTTACTGATTTGTAGAAGAGAAAAATTATTATTACATAACTTTAAGTTAAAGCAATGGCAAGGGAAATTAATTAATATTTTATGATAATGACCAAAGTAACTGTTACTACCTCCTAAAGACACAAAACAAAGAATGCTTATATGTAATACTCAAGAACTATTTACATATAGAAGCTATCAAATTCAACTGAATTAGAAGACATTAAAATTTGGTGACTTTCTAACCCAAATTTTGAGTATTCACAACTGTGAAATTTGGAAGAAAAGAAGGAAATTTGAAGTTTCACGCTAGTTTAAGAAGTATAAAAGGAAAGAAAAAATGAAATTTTGACAAATGCTACAATGCCTGAAGGCATTTGTTAAGTGAAATTAACCTAAAGGCAAACAAGGTGTAAATTCACATATTCAAGGCAGAAAAATGGAATGGTAATTGTTAGAGCCTGCTGTGTGGGGGGGGACAGAAGTGCTGGTTAAAGGGTATAATCTGCGTTTTATAAGATGAACTGAGTTTTGGAGGTGGTTGGGGGGTGGCTGTATGACAATATGAATGTACATAGTACCACGGAACTACACACACAAAAATGATTAAGATAATAAATAACATGATGTGTGTATATTTTGCCACAGACACTTTTTTTCCCTAAAGACGGTAAGACCCCCTTAGGGTTGTGCTCTCAAAGCAGCAGGCAACACAGTATCTGGAAACATCCAATTAGATGCGAAAACGAACTGACACGCAAGTGATATAATACGGATTTTTCACTTGAAAACAGAGCACTTCATCCTATAACAAATTACATTAACACATTACTTGTATGTATCATTCATAGTCAAGCTATGCCTTTAGTTGTTCTATTTCTGTCACATCTTCACATAAAGGGGGGAGAGTACAGACACAGCTACCACCACCCAGAATCTATTTCCCTTCTTTCCTTCTCAAAGGGCACTACCACCCAGAAAAAGTATGATTTTAGCTTTTGTAGTTCTTTTAAATATGGCGGGATCTTGAAATAAGACATTGGTGAGGGATTTTAACTGACATAAATGATAATTTTCCGGTCACCACTAGCACCACTAGCACCAACAAAGGAGACAAACTGGGAGTTCGAACCCCATGTCCAAGGGCAGGACAGGGTGGGGGGAGGCCGCGGTGCGCCACCACAGGCCGTGGCTCAGGAGAGCGACCACAGCCCACGGTCACCCAGGCGTCCCGGCCACCCAGACGTCCCGGCCACCCAGACGTCCCCGCTTCCTGCTCACCTGGTGCAGAGTCCAGATGCCCGGGCTATGGTCCCCTGGGAAAGGGCGTTGGGTGGGAAGGGCCCCTCCAGCGGCGACAGCACTTGCTCTCAGTGTCCACAAAGAAGAGATGACCACGGCCCCAAACGCTGAGCCACAGGCTTGGGCAGCGCAGCAGAGAGCGGCCCCATGTGTGGGATGTGCCTCCGCGTTCTTCTGCTTGACCCCTCCGCGAGGAAAAATAGCTCCTCTACATACTTAGATCGCTTTGATTTCAACATAATATTTAATTGGTTAAATATACTTCCTCTTAATAAAAAGTCAAGTTGTTTCCATGTTTTCTTTGTAATCATTGCTGTGATAAAATGAATAGGTGGCAGAGATGGTCATCTTCAACTTTAGGAGGTATTGCCTAACTGATCTTCAAAGACATTTTATAAAGCGAGTCTTTCTTTGCAAAAATTTGATATGTGTTATGAAGAAAAGCAACAATTATCTTTTGGAAAAAAATGTGAAAAAGTCACTGGTCAGGTCCACTTGATTTTAAATAGGATTACATATTTTTCTTCTAAGATAATTCTTATATCCCAAAACTGGGTAACTCAATTTTATGTCAGTTGGAATACCCTTTGGTGCCGCTAGGAAACCTTCTCTAATGACATTAAAGAGGAAATAAACATCCAACACTAAGTTCAGAGTGTGTCTTCCTTAGGGAAGTGAAATAGATGCTTGGATAAATATATACACAATAAACAAGGGGAACAAGCAAACTATGATCTTAGATGAAAACTCTTAATTTCTGACCCAATTTGCTCACAAATCTAGAAGCAGTATGGTGTGTGGAATTTTTTTTAAGATTTATTTATTTATGCATACAAGAACTGGGGTGCAGGCCAGAGGTGGTTGGGGAGCGTGGGGGAGGAGGGTTAAGGTGATTCACCACAGACAGAGTGGGAGCAGAACAGGCAGATGTGCTGAAATACACTGCTGAGGGGAGCATCAAGGGAGACAGGAGAGGTCTGCTGTGAGCCATGTGGCTCACCTCCCTGGTGTGGGACAGAATTCCTGCTGCAGTGGCAAGGAGAGCTTCATAGTACTGCAACTTAACCCCTTGAGCCACCAGGGAATATTTTAGAAGGTGCAGAATATTTTAGGGGGTGACTCATAAGAAAAAAAAATAACATCATTAAGCAACTGCTGCGTTCGTGGCACTGGATTTTTAGAGCTTTATGATCAGATAGTAAAATGAAAAGCTGAAGTTGCTTTTGGTGAGTTTAGAAAGTGGAAAGGCAAGGCACGGTTGTTCTAAGTAATATTGCATTTATCTTTGAAGCCTCCAATTTCCATAAAATAAGCAATTTATGTATTTATTAATTATAAATATATTAAATGTATATATATAGGCTTCATTTACTGCTTTAATAACCTATGGGCATTTTACTTTTTATTCTTTTTTCCTCACCTTTTTTTCAAACTCATTTATTTAAATAGCAATATTTTTAAATGATAGCTATTACTATTTTAAGTAAGAATTATTATTTCAAAAAATAACTTGCACTTCAGAGTAATGGATATTTCACAAAAATTATTTTTAAAAATTGAGGATACAAATGAAATATTTATTTTGGATATTATTATATATCAATTTGATTATAATATATAATCATCAAGGTAGACTTTACTTGGAAAAAAAAACAAGTCTCAACAAATTTTCAAAGATTTAAATCATAGAAAGTATATCCTCTGACCATAAAGCTATTAAATTAACATTGTAAACAGAACATTATTATTCGGAAAAATCATAAGTGCTCAGACATTTCAAAACATAATCTAAGTAATCCATGGATCAAAGAGAAAAATCTCAAGGGAAGTGGAGAATCTCAAGGAAATTTTAAAATATTTTAAATTAAACAAAATGTAACAGACCAAAATTGGTGTGGGAGGCAGCTAAACCAGAATTAAAAAGGAAATCAATAGCAATAAATGCACATAGTCAGAAAGAAAAAAGAAAATCAGTATCCTAACTTTCTACTTAAGATGCTTGAGAAAGAGGACAAATAAAACCAAAGTTTAAAAAAGTAGAAAAAAATTAATCAGAAAAAATATTGAAAGAGAAAACCAGCAAAATATGAGCCTTAAGAGATGAATGAAATTGTTAAAGCTCTATCTAGCTCATTTGTGATAGAGAGGGAGAGAGGAAAAACACAATTAACTACTATCAGGAATAAAAATAAGGGCATCTTACTCCTCCAATGGGTATCAAATGGAAAATAAAACAAGGAAATGCTATTATCTTACAAAAATAGACTAATTCCTCAAATAATACAAACTACCAAGACTAAATTTAGAAGAAATAGATAGTACATCTGTCTTTATATCTAAAGAAATTGAATTTTTACAAAAATAGAAAGTTGAATAACCATAAAGTTAACCTTGTAAATTGTACCAAATATTTAAAGAAGAAATAATCAATGCTCAGTGAAGTAAGTCAGAGGGCAAAAGAAAAATACCAGATGGTTCCTCCCCTAGGAGGAATATAAGGAAACCAAATAAGGATCAAGGAAAGGAATAAGAACAACAATAATAATAATAACAACAGGAAAGAAACAAAAACCAAAAATGAAGGGACAAGGACAGACTGGGGACACTTGGTGGGGAGGGAAGAGGGGAAGAGTAGAGGGCAGACAGGAGCAGGGGGGACTGAGGTGATGGTGCACTGGTGTTACAGTGATGGGGAATACATGGGGATTACAACTGATGTCAAAAATATGTAAATTTAAAAAACTTATGTTAAAAAAAGATGTTAATAAAAAAAACTTGCCATATTTAAAAAAAATAAAAACAATAATCTTTATTAGGAAAAAAAAAAAGAAGAAATAATCAAAATTCTTAGTCTTCTCCAGAAAAAAGAAAGAAAATATTTCAGAACTCATGTTATAACACCAGCAACATTCTCATGCCAAACAAGAAAAAGACATTATAGAAAAGAAAAATATCAACTGTAGCAATATATAAAAGAATAATACATCTAGGATAATAATATACTATGAGCAAGAGGGATTCACGCCAAGATTATAAGTTTTCTTAAGCATTTAAAAGTCAATACATTTAATTTGACTTATTAAATCAACAAAAGGCACATGATCCTATCAATAAATGCAAAATTATTGACAAAATATTATAAAATTCAACATCCACTCACAATAAATTTCCCAGTGAGCTACAAACAGAAAAGAATTTTTGTTAGTAAAAGACAGCTACAAAAACAACAAAGCAAAAAACACTACAGCTAAAATTATAGGGCTGACTCTTTTGGGGTTAATTTTCATTTAAAGTTTAGATATGTATTGAGTTTCCTTTTATTTTTAATATACATATCTAATTATTCTAGCACCATTCATTTAAAAAGCAATCATTTCTCCATTGAATGCCTTTGTAATTTTGTCAAAAATAAATTGACCACACAAATAAATTATTTGTCTGATCCTGTTTCTGACCTCTTTCATTATGTATGTCTTACATCCTTTGCCAGTTTCACTCTGTGTTAGTTAATGTAGTTTAAGGTTAATCTTGTAGTTTGGTTATTTAGTTCCTTAATCCCATACTTTATTCACAATTCCTTTTTTTAACTCTAATTCTTTTTATTCTATATATATTTCAGCATCATATTGTCAAAAATCTATAAAAACACTCCTAGAATGGTCATTGAAATTGAGTTAAATATATAAATCAAAGTGAATTGACATCTCAATTTTCATTTTCTAACCCATGAACACAGTGTATCTTTCATATCACAGACTATTAAATAAAAAGTTGCTTCTTTTTTTCAGTTTTTTTTGTATTATTAGCAAGTTTTATTTATACTAACCAAACACGAAACAGTCCAAATATCTATCAACAGGTGAATAGGTAAATACATTTTACTATCAAACCATGGAATACTATTCAGCAATAATAAAGAAAAAATGAATTATTACTAACTATAACAATATAGCTGAATTCTTTAATATTTAACGACAAATGAAAGAAAAGTGTCAAAAATAATACATTCTATATTATTTTATTTATTTAAAACTTTACAAAGTGTAAACTAATCAACAGTGATAGAAAGTAAATTAATGGTTGCTAGAAGATGTAGTAGGGTAGACAGAGATGGGGAAATTACAAAAAGGCACAAGATGGTCAGTATGTTCATGTTCTTGCTTGTGGTCATGGTTTAATGGTTTTAATATATGTCAACACTGATCATTTTGTATACTTTAAATGCTTGTAGTATACAAAGTATGACAAGAATAACTCAATAAAGTCTCCTTTTTATTTGGTTTACTTACTAATTTGATTCTGGATATTTTACAATATATTCATAATAACTACGTCACTCCACATTCAAAAGAAGTTTGGATAATACATGTAGCTATCAATACATGGAACTCTAATCACTAATTATCAAGAGCAGTTCTTACTCCAATATCTATCTTTCCTCAATACATTCCAATTGCAATGTAGTTACATAATTACACATTTATAACTAAACAACCATCTAAGTGAAGGGGATACTTTTCCCCTCACAGTCACAAATTGCAATGAAATATTTCGCTAGACAATTACAACTTTGAAGAATGGATAGTGCCCCATTCAGAGTGGTTACTTAGGACATCATAATGGCAGTGTCACATTCATCACAGCACATAAGAGACATGACACTTAACTACAATGGGAAGGTCATTAAAGTGGAAAGGTTTTAAAACTGTCACATAATCCATTATAGTTGTTACCAGTATTTTACATAAAATTCACCTGCTGTGAGGATAAGGTATGAGATAAGATCATTTGAAGAAAATCAAATCAGATACTTGATTGCTAGATGACATAGCTGTTAAAAGGGCAGAGACAAATATATATGAACAGAATTTGATGTGTTAAAGGCAGAAATGTCAAGAGAGAATTTTCCTGAAGAAATAGGCTGATTCTTTGGCTAGAAGAAAAAACAAAATGAAAATCTACTTTTTCAAAATATATCCAAGATTATCCTTTTTTGTTTATTGTGGAAAATAATTCAACATGTTCATATACTGTCCTGTCAGTCAAGTAATTCAATCAAGGAAGTTATCAACATGACCTTTGTTCTTATCTTTCTTAAATCCTGACATAGAAAATGCCACTAGAAAATATTTTAAAACCTTAGTCTCTCAATGATAGGTTTCAAAATCAATAAAAGACTTTTCTTTCCATATTCTGACATTGGCTAAGGTGTGTGCTCTGATGAAGTTCCAATATAAACAATTATTGCAGAGTACACTTTAATTTTTAACCAGGATTCTATCAGGAAGACTTATGTTTAGAACAAAAACTGTACATCTGGTGTTTGGAAAGAATGGGGTTTTTTGGAATTCTGTAATGTACCTTATTTTGGCAGTTACGTTCAGTATTAGGAGAACACTTAAAGTTTTATCTGAGGCTACTAAATTTCTTATGCTCAAAATATAATAGCCATTTTATAAGTAGGCAACTGGAAAAATATGTAAGTTTTGCCTAATAGGTTATTATTATAGAATTTCATTAAATTTATAATAGGAATGTGGCCCAATCTGATTAATAATTATTGAATTATCTTATCACCTTCTGGAAACATAACCCAGACCTCTTTGATGATTAGTCTTACTAACCAAAATTAAAGCAAAATTCTATGAAGACCCCAAGGATCAGTGAGAATCTGAATGCCAAATATGCAACTCAACAAAATTGAAAAAGGAGTGTGCTATGAAAGCAGTCTTGCTTAGAAGAGCAATGTGGTTAGATTTAAGAAGGACTAAGAATGATCTACATTTCCTCCTTTTTCTCATAGATCTTCCCCAGCGGGGTGGCTTCCAGTGTGTTCCCCTGAATTTTCTACAGAAACATGTACATTTTTCCAGTCCTGTGGTAATTTATATTGGACAAGAAGATGTACACGTGAATACCCTAAAGTCTGTATCTGATTAATATCAGAAGATCTCTGAGTCATTCAAGCAACACAGCACATCAAAATGTTCAGTACTAAGGAAAGAAAAAAAAACCTACACTTTTTCTTTCATAATTCACTACATATTCAGAATATTTCAAATGAATCTGCACTGATTTTCAAAGAGGGGAAAACTTAAGTCAACTTTAAAATAGAATGAATTCTAACTCATAGCAAATTTCTGGACATAAGACTGGCAAAGTATCAAAATTTTTTTTTTAAAGATTTATTTATTTATGCATACAAGCACTGGGGCACAGGCCAGAGGTGTGGGGGGTGAGAGGATTCACCACAGAGAGCGGGGAGCAGAACAGGCAGATCAATGGAAGTACACTGCTGAGGGGAGCAGCGGGCACAGCAGGAGAGGTCTGCTGTGCCATGTGGGTCCCCTCCCCCCGGAGGGCAGCAGGGATCGAACTCGTGCTGCAGTGGCTGCGATTTGCTTCGTAGTGCGCTGCTCAACCCACTGCGCCACCAGGGGAGGCCCCAAAGTATCAAATTAAAAGGAAATTTGAAAGCAGACATTATACATATACTTTAAGAAAATTTAAATACTTAACCAAGCAAAATAAGAAAAGCAATGACCTACCATCTGACTAATTGCTGCATTCTTCTAGTAAACATCTCCAGTTTAGGTCATTGTTTCCTAATTCATTGTTTCATATAAATCAGGGCCTTTTAACTTCACAATTCTTAGACAGAAGGAGGAAATTTGTATCTCAATTGGTAACATTGCATGTTGCAGACTGCTGTTTTGCTTCTGTGGTCATTCTTCGAAACAGCTCCATGAGCCAGCTGGTAGCTGTCCAAGACAGTGCGCCCTAATGAGGCCACAGAAGCCTCTTGATGGGTCTAGTCTGTGACAATATTCTTCTTAATTCTATTTTGCAGTCTGTAAACCATCTTAAGCATATGGTTCTTTGAGAATGTAATCAGAAATACTTCATCCAAACCATTTTTAATTTGATATTTTAGGTTGGGAGATAGCTGTGAGGCGTTTATTAATAATGTCGTACTAGGATAACACAGTTCTTAGACCCACGCGGTCAATAATGTCCCCAAATAAATTATGACGCATCATACTTGATTTGTAAAATGAGATGTAACTTTTGTTATATATTAATGTCTAATTCATAATTAGATTGTACATGTGTATGTGTTCCTATGTTCTATAAAACCGGGTTACAACAGTTCTATCAGTTTGCTTCCTTATCATTCTTTTAATACTGTACTTCAATGTCCACCTAAAATATCACCGCTAACTAGTTAGCTGGAATCAAAACCTCAAATGATGCACACATGTGTAGTCTTTCAAATTGTTCAACAAAAATACTTTCTGAAAAATGAAACAAAAAATAGGAACTTCCTGCCTTTGCATTCAACTAAATTGTTCATTAGCTCATAGCCATTTGCAAATTTATTTTTTTTGCCAAAGCTGAAAATACTTTTTTTAAAAAAGAAAACACCTGTTTTGGGTCCAATTATGAATTGCAGAGAACTATCATTTCTAATTACTAAATAGCTACAGAATTCTCATTTAAGTCAAATCAACTACACTTGAAAATAAACCTAGAATTTAAATGTTAAAATCACTTATAATTCATTCTGCTTCAGCACACAAAAATAAGGCTTATTTCAAAAGCAAGCCCAGAGTAGGATATGTACTTTACAAATTTTGCTGGGTGGTTTCAACACAGATAACACCAAATTTTGAGGGAAAAAAAATGAGTTAGGTTTTTCCTTCAAAGCATAGTTTGTAAATTAATGTTAATTTAATCTTTATAACTTCCTTTCCCCTACCCCAAGAAAAGATAACACAGTTCTCTAAATATATTTTAATCTAGAAACCCCTATGTGAAACATAAAATAGCTACTTACTTTTTTTCATTATAATGACTACAATTCTATCTCAAAGATTGAAGCAGATATAGGATCTACTACTCATGGATTAGTAGAATCAATGACCCAAAGGAATTCAGTGATAATTTCTCAGGGAAATTACTGAGTGTAGGACACTTAGATCTCAAATGCAACTGCTATCTTTTTGGAAAGACTAAAGGATTCTAATATCAGTCTTTAATTTGCAAGCATACTCCAGTTTCCATCTATAAACTGCCCATCATATCTTCCAATATAAGTAGCTCTTATGTTGGTTTGGAGAGAAAGCATTTCATCCATTACTTTGGCATGTATCATTTAAAAACACATTATAATTAACATCTTTCTCCAAAAAGGTATTTAAGTATACCACCAAAATATGAACTGCTATAAGGAATTCTAACGGAAGAAACCAATAACCACTTCTTCCTTTGTTAGCCAAACCTGTTAGAGGTTGTTTTAAACATGTTTATTTACTGCTACTTAAAACAATGTCTCAAATAAACATGTTGATTATACAAAATTCTCTTTTTCTAAACATCACCTGGTACATTACATATTCTGACTGAAGCACACATTGCAGGGCTGATTTATAGGTAAATACTGTAATATTCAGGCTAGGTAGATGGCAAAGACGCTAACGTTCCCTTAAGATCCCATGTGCACATGATGATTTACAATCAGGTGAGTGCATCTTAAATTAAAATGTGTACGTGCATCAACAACAAAAACGTAAATCCTGTGCTGTGCTTTATTTTTTTTGTTTGTTTGTTTGCATGCTCCATTTTTGTTCATTTTTCCATGTAAATTGTGGTGCTTCTGAGTCTACAAAGAGAGGTATGGGATTCCCAGGCTGTTACAGGAGCCAACATGATCCCAGAAACCCTCACTAATTCTTGTTAAGGATATAAAAACAAAATCCCATTCGTCTTGCCCCAAGGTGTAGATCTGGGAAGGACTGATCTCAGTATGCATGCTTCTAGCTCATCTTCGAATAGAAAAGAAATTATTCAAACATAGACTTTGGAATATATTTGAGTTCTGACTTTGCCACTCACTAAGTGTGAAACTTTTGTCAAATCATTAATTTCTATACATCTCAGTATTATCCCCTACTACAATAGAAGGGGGATAGGAGTTGTAATATGTGTGAACATATCATAGGTTTATGAAACAAAACAAGTAAACAAATTAGTAACTAACACAGAACATCCACAAAGTGTTACTGTTATCTTTATTCCTGGCAGTTATGAATTTTTGTTAGCTTTATTACAATAAAATTTGAGTTTTTAAAATGTACACAGTAACATAATTATGACAATCATGGTGAAAGTCTCCACAGACTTTGAAGATTTGAAAATTCTGCAGCATCTTCTCCAATTTACTTATTTTCAAGATCATGAAACCAAGATCTTGTATGATAGAGAAAATTATCCATGCTTACTTACCTCAGTATATCAAAGTGCATCAAATCTCTTTCCTCTGAACTCAATTCTCTTCTGCTTTACACACTGGCTCCAAGGAATCATGAGACTTTAGGGAAGACCTAATGGTTTTTTGGTTTTTTTAATGATTTATTTATTTATGCATACAAGAACTGGGGTACAAACCAGACACGCAGGAGGTGAGAGGATTCACCAGAGACAGAGCAGGGAACCGAACAGGTGGATCCACCGAAACACACTGCTGAGGGAGCAGCAGGAGAGGCAGGAGAGGTCTGCTGCACAGGTGGGGCTCCTCCCGAGCCAACAGCAGGGATCGAACTTGTGTTACAGTGGCTGCGGCTTTCTTCTTAGTGTGTTGCTTAATCCACTGTGCCACCAGGGACGGCCAGACCTGGTGATTTATAGAGCTATCCAAAGAAATGCAATCACGCCTAGCTAGGACCAGGACCCGGACAAAAAGGGAAGGTAAGCAACATGCACTAACCTCTTCTGGAACGCCATCACTAGAGCAGTTACCTACGCTTTCGTTCTGGACATTCCTATGGATTTTTATTTTACTTTTGGCATTCATATTTTCAACAGTGTATGCCAAGGACAACATATATAAGAGAAAAAAATGTATGTACAGTAGACAAATCAACCATGACATTCTGGGGTGAGGTAGATGAAGTAAATGTGCAATAGGAAAAATACCAACAACATTGTATTGAAAATAAATTGTAAGATTCTACCCATCATAGACACTAAATGAAAATCACAGGGGCTTTTGATCAAAACTTTTTCTTGAGAGGATCTGATGTTTCCGTGTTGGGATAAACATTGGCTTATCTCATGCCAAGATGTGCCAACTATATATCCTTGTCTTTATTAAGCTTTTTAAATATTATAGAAAATGATAGGATCACAGAATTCCTGTAATGCTGGTTCTTTTGAGATAAAAGCACACTTTAATGTCCTTTATCAAGAACCTTGATGGACGAAGTGTTATATACACTACCATAGGTAAAAAGAATGACTTGCTAATGTTTTATTTATATATAGTAATATAATTTGGAAAAGTAAGAATGAGTGTGTACATTTTAATCCAACATCAATTTTTCTGTCATTTTAACTATGGGTTCTTTTTTAAAAGTCTATGAGTTGGTATATTTTCCTAAATAATAACATTTTTAAAAAATTGTTAGATCACTATTTCAAATGTTTTCAAGGAACTCTTACTATCATTGTGTTGGAAATGCACCATCACCCATAAAAAAAATGAACAGAGTAGTTCTAAAACCTACCATCATTATTTCTTGATCCTGTTCTTGTATTTTTATCCACTACTCCCACATACTCTTATCCTTATAAAATAAATTAATGAGCATCTTTTCCAGATAATTCCATAATACATATTTACAGCAGATATATACAAATAAATAAATTTGTTGTAATGTCTATGGCCACTTATGTTAACCAAGTAAAGATGTTATAAATTTTAATAAGTAGTCATTAAGGATAGCAAGTGAAATATTATTAGGAATGCATTTCTTAATGAAATAGATGATGGATGCTCTTGTTTTCTTTCAATTAATTTATGTAACCTCTTTTAAAATGAAAAACAGTTCAGAATCAATTCCATTCCTATTTTTATAGACATATTCATTGAGATAACTTATTCTCTATAAATAGATGGGATGAAAGAGTTTTGTCATAGCAATGAGACTCAATTCATTGGACTTTCAAATTATAAGACAAAAGTAACATATTGATCTTTCATTAAAAATATCTATAATTATCTAATTGCTAAATTAGTTCATTCCATTTTGTTGAAAGCAAAGTAAAAGAAACTACCTGATTGGCAAAATAAATTCCTACTCACTAGAGCTATTTCAATAACTCCTTTAACTAGATCTCTTTTAGAGGAAATGCACTATATAAAGATTCACTTTGTGTGAAATCTATGCTTTCTTTTGTAAAGTGGTAGTAAAGCAATTATGGGAGAGAAGGTAGGGAATGAGAATACACTGATAACTTCTAGACTGATTCATTGGTCATTAGTAATTTATCAAGCACATCAATTATAGAAAACTATATATACAACAGTTGAAGATTTGGAAATGGATTTCCTTAAAACTACTCTTGACTGAGTGAGTGTTTGGTGGAAAGGTCTTAATGAACTCACAGAGGAAAGTGTATTCCAATATGAAGACCACTAGGAGTAACTAATGCAAGCCCAGGGTTTAATCTCTGAAGGATTTTTTTTTTCTGTTGCTTTTTAGACCTCTATTATTTTACATATCAGAAAGTGACATATTTCCCTGGCAAAATATACCCACTGAAATATAATATATTCCTGATATTTTCGAAAGCTAAAATGAAAAAAAGATCATATACTATTAACTAGGAGTATAATTAACTCAAGAATGTTTCTGAGAGCCACTTGAAAACAAAATAAAGGTCACTTCAATATTTTCTGTAAGGTGGTTAATGAAAAAAATTAAATTTTATTCCAAAAGTCACTTGCAATAAGTTAATAGTCATTTGTACTAGGAAAAGTTTTTCAATCTTGAATATTTTATTCTACTAACTAAGAAGGCTATTAAGGGCCTCCCTGGTAGCACAAGTGGTTAAGATGCAGGACTATAAAGGTGTCTGCAGTCACTTCAGGGTTAGTTTGATCCTGTCAGGGAGGTGACACACATGGCACAGCAGGCCTCTCCTGTCTCACCTGCTGCTCCCCTCAGCAGTTTATTTTAGTACATCATCCTGTTCTGTTCCCTGCTCTATCTCTGGTGAATCTTCTCACCCTCAGCACTTCTGGCCTGTACACCAGTTCTTGTATGCATAAATAAATATATCTTCAAAGAAGAAGAAGGCTATAAGGCTATTAGAACATTCTGTGCTTCTTCTTTTGTCCTGATGTCTGGGATTTTCAGAGACTAAAAAATTAAGGTTAAATTAACATCAGTATTTTTAAACTAAAATAATGCAACCCCCTTTTCCCTTATGGTTTTATATATATATATATATTTTTTTCAATAACATCATTGCACATAATAAATTTCATTAAACTCACATTTCTCTTTTTTTTTTTTAGATTTAAAGTGTACGAGGAAGAGGAATTAAAATATAAATATCTAAAGTATCCACAATCTAACTCTATAGCTGGGCAAGTCACAATTTGTTCTCATGACATTCTCAGTTAGGAAACTGGTAGTTTATCTTGTTTAATGTCAAATTGTTATATCGAACATTCAAATGCTTGTCACATAAGTAGAAGGTAATTATACCATATATTTTGTATAAAGTGTTAATGCTGTTAACTTACCTAATAGCACATCTGCCTGTAGCAAATAGCTACTAATCTTTGAACTGGAACAGATATATAAATTCTGACAGAACTCATGACAGTAAGAGTAAACACAGTTGGAAATAACTATGGTGAAGAGATTCCACTTATTTTGAAAGAAAAAAAAAACTTCACTCTATGTCTAATTCATATAGGTGTCAGTATGTGAAAAAAGAGTCTTTGGCATTATCCATCATTAAGGACATGCAATATCATTGTTTAAAAGTTATGTGAAGTTGGATACTCAGAAGCCTAGAGTAGAGTCTTGAACCAGTTATGGAAAACCAAATCAATGAGTTGCCCAATTTTAGGTTTTAGTTTGTGACTCACTAAAGAAGAAAAGACTAGAAAACAGGTTAAAAATCTGTTTGTCATGTGAATGAATGTTTTAGGTTACCGACACTTGGGCCATTCTGATTGAGAGACTCAATATATATCGTATGGTATTAACTGATTTGAGAGTACTAACGGACTTAATAGAAAAACAGCAATTATCACATTTATTATGCTGTACCTAATACATGAGCTATTTAGCTGCATTGCTAATGTTAAAGATCGTTATTTAAATATGGGTAAGAATTCATTCTCTGAATGAACCTTATAAGGAGAAAATACTTTGAATTTAAGTTAATTTAAGGAAATCAAAGATTTTGAATTCAAACATGTGAAACTTATGAAAATTTTCTTGTATTAATAGATATTACTGGATGAGGAAACATTACAGATCTGAGTTCAAACAGAAGATGAAATGAACAATGTGAGTATAAATATATGCTAACTAATGAAATCACTTTTTCATTAATTTCCAGACTAATGTTCTGCTTATTCATTTAGTTCTATTGTACATATTATGCGAGAAAGCCTTAAGATTATAGTAAGTCCTATTAGATGTATTATCTCTACTTTACCCCAAAAGTTTATGTGTGATAATATTGGGATACATACGCATATCAGAATAGAAACAGGTACGCGTTTTAAAAATGGCAGGATACTAACAACTTTTTGTAGACAACAAAGACTTGGAATTGAATATAATCTAAGGTTCAGCTCTACCATTTGTAGCTATATGTCCATACAGAATATTTCTTTATCACAATGTCATATTATAGGAAGGATACATTGTAAGGCAGGTGACTAAACCCCTTAGGACTTTCAGTGTGGTATTTCATTTCTGTTGTGAACTGAGGAATCATTGAATACATATAAGATCATTATCCTGTGCCTAACCTGTCCCTTTTTCTCCAGGCTCCCTACCATTGACTTGGGTGTCCTTTGTCAAAGGCAGACAAAACATGCAATTCCAATGAGCAGGAAAGTAATTAACTGGGTACAAAATATGCCCAGGGTCCACTTTAGATGAAGCATTATCTCAAGCATGCAATTAGGAATAACTAGGCAGAAGATAAGCAGGATTTCGAACAGTCTAATAAGATAAAAACAAACAAACAAGCAAAAAAATACAGTTGGGACAACCCTTTATAACACAATAACAACAGGAACAAATACAATTATAATAAAGCCATTCTGGGACATCCCAGGTTAGATAACAGAAAAGATGATGCTAGAAGGACAAACTCTGGAACCACTTCCAACTCTTTTAGGCCTTAGAGAGGAAGGATGGTCCTGTCCCTAATCCCTGCCTCTGGTAACAGATGTTAGTTAAATAAATGCAGCTATTTTCATGGAGAAAACAAGGCCCAGTATGAAGAAAAATTCAAGAGGGCATGATTCATAAAATAACGTGAATAATCAAATTCTCAATAGTGTGTTTAAGAGCATGAATTTTATAATGTCTTTACTGAAATTGATACAAATTTATTCATTTGTTCATTCAACCATACCCAAACATCATGCACTGAACATTTTCCAGGTTTAAGATGAGTTTAGTTTTTTTTTTTTTTAAAGAATTATCTATTCATACAGACAAAAGCTAGAGTGCAGGCCAGAGCTGCAGAGGAGGGGAGGGGAGAAATGGGGGAGGTGAGAGGGTTCACCAGAGACAGAGGAGGGAGCAGAGCAGGCAGATCTACTGAAATACACTGCTGAGGGGAGCAGTGGGCTCTGTTGTGCCATGTGGGTCACTTCCCTCGCTGGGGATCTAACTCATGCTATAGTGGCTATGAATAGCTTCATAGTACTGAGACCTAATATCTTGCACCACTAGGGAGGCTCCATTCTAGATAATTTTAAGCAAAACTGGCGGCTGGTGGTGGGGTGGGGCAGGGGTAAGCAAGGGACTAGGGTTCAAGTTTTGTATTTGAATTCTGGGTCTGGCATAAACACATTGCGTGGGGCAGGCCCAAATTCTTGGAGCCTAAAGCTTACACAATATATGGGGTCCTCTATAAGAATAAGAATATCAAATTAGGATTGTAAGTCCATGCAAATAAGGAGCCCTAAAGCTAAGCTTCATCATCTTCATAGAACTCTATGCTTATAATTGGCTATGAATGTGCTGTTCCATTTCCTCAGACCAGGGTCCTAATCCCAGCCTCCCATATTACAGAGATTTATATAAGTGACTGCATCTGACATACGGAAGACATCCCAATCAGATCTACTTGCATTTTGCTTGTGTGCTGTAAATTTGCTCACCTAAGCTATACGTGGAATCATTTGTCAATGATTTAATTTGACAAATCATTTGTCCAACTGGGTGGTCAATGTTAGAGGAGTTAGACTCACTCAAAATAAGTTACCAGATAAAATACATAATTGAATTTAAGATAAATAATATATTTTTTTTTACTATAAGCTTCTTCTGTGCAATATTTTAGCATCCTAATTTTTTTTTGTTGTTGTTATATCCTGCAACTAGCTGAGAATATTCTGTGCTTAATTCTTGGTTCAGATGTTTAAGTTGTTGTGTTAGGTAACCTTAAGCCAGTTGTTTAACTTGAGTCTCTATTTTCTGTATAATGGAGGTTAGTAACACTGCTTACAGTACTATTGTATTATTATAAATGTATGTAAAATACAATGCACAGTGCCTGGCATGGGGAAAGTTCATGTTATGTAGTTAGTGGTGCTACCAGAAAGCAGCCCAAGGAGTTGAACTTTATATAGTTTGCAAGAAGCAAAGAATCACAGCAAACCTTAGGTGCTCCTTTATATTTTTTCTATCAGAAAAGTAAGGATGGTCTCCTGACATCTCAGAAACCAAGACAAATGCTGGAGTTCCCAAGTAAGTTTAAACAACACAGCAGCCCTCTGGGAAGGAATAAAGGAGTACATCTGGCCTTAGGTAGTCTTTTCTGCTCAGTTAATTGGATTCACTGAACTCTCTTTCACTGTGACAAAAAGCAAATGTTTGGGATAGAAGCCTTTCCTTAGTCTAGTAGAACACCAACATTTCAAATAAACATTTTGATCAAACATTTCATCACATAGATCAAGTTTGCCCACAAAAAAAGTACATCTGTACTGTGTGCACTAGTTTTCTTCTTCCCAAAATGTTTGCTTGGTATTTTCTGGACATGGGTTGAGGACACCACAAGTTAAATCCTTTTTATTTCTTTTGTTTCTTTCTTTAACCATCAATTTTCTGGACTCTGTCACTATTTAGTGGTCTTTTTCTTAGTGTTTTATTCGAATAAGGCTAATGGTACATGATGAGGAATGCTTCACCCTGAGTGAATCAGATTTTTCAGTATGTTCTCGGGTTAATTTCCTCACTTTTTAACTTTAAACATATGACCCATCTCTTCCCACATTCAGTCCAAATTCTGCCTCTATGTTCACCCGCTTCATTGGCTGTTTTGCCATCTTGAGTCTCTTTTATTCAACAAAATGGCTTTCTGGGTAATGGTTTTAAAGCCAGTACTGCAAACAAAAATCAGTTTCAGTCTCCACTGTCAGACTGCAAAGAGCATAGGGGGATGGAAAAACAAAGTAAAGAACCCACCATATTATTAAAAACTCTATAAAAGAATATGTCCTATGTGGTAAGGAAATTCAGGGAAAAAGTGCCCAAATGTGCTAGGGGGTTGCTATAATGTCAGAAGGGATGAGGATAAAGGAGATAACAAAGGACCAAGTGTTTGAAGATGAATGATAGGTTCATTAAGAGTGAATGGATGGCAATTAATTGTCAAGAGAGAAGAGCATATACAAAAATCGTGTGCAGCACATCAGAGGATATAGAAATAATTTAGTAAAACTGAAGCATAAGGTATGTATAAGACTAGAAAAATAGACTGTGTCTGGCTTTTCTAAAGACTTTGTCACAATGTACCTTCTACCAGTCCAAGTGAATCTTCTACACTAATTGCTTGGAACTCCTCCTCACTTGGCTGGAATGGATTCCAGCTGCCCTTGCTCCATGGTGGCCCCTGCCCTTGTGGGAGCATCTGCAAATTCAAAGACTGCAAATGAACCTCCTGCAAGAAAAGCCCAGGGCTGTGTCTGCAAAGGGGAATGGGGACACACAACTACTGGGCCTGAAATCTGGAGAGCCTGTTCTCATATGAAAATACAGTAAAGTGCAAACATGCATTTAAGAAACTTTCATACGACCTTGCCCATTTCCTATATTCCTTTTTCTGTGAACTATATGGACTATAATAGTTGTTGACTTATTAAAAAACAGGAAAAGGAAAAAGACTTTTCTGTAATTCTGAGGAAACTAGGTTTTATACTCTAGGAAATTAGAATTTAAGGCAGGATTTGTGTTTCAGAAAGATCAGTCTGGTTACAAGTTCTGTGCAACTGAATTGACAGAGGAAGAGATGGGCAGGGAAAACAGTTATAAAGCTGTTAAAAAGCAAGAGATGATGAAGGCCATAGCCAAGGTACAGACAATGAAAATGCAAAGGAGAGAATGAATTGAAATGTTATCTAGGAGACAAAGTAAAAAAATAGAGACAGAGAAGTGGTGCATGATTCCTGGATCTCTACATCTCTGTGAGTTTTATTGAGAATTTGAACACACACCCATAAACATATATACAGTAGACCCAAGATATGTTCCCTAAAACATAGTATATATTATGCTAAAAATTCCTAAGCCAATTGTACCATTAAATGTACTATTTATGATCTGTTAATATTTAATTATTGTATTATTAACAGAACATGAGGCATTAAAGTTTGCAGGGTAAATGAAAATGGTCAGGTTTTTCCACCATAAGTGAAAATGACAAACACCTGCGGTCCTGCACGCGTGCCTGATGGCGGGCACCTCAAGTCGGGTGTGGGCATGCGCAGGTGGGCGCACCTGGGCTGAGACTGGGTATATAAGGGTGGTGCCATGGGGACACCAAGGGATAAGAGTCAGTAGCAGCCAAGGACTGAGATTTGCCAGGGTCTAGGAGGCCTGCCAGGCTGGCCGGGGATCTATCTCGCGGTGCTGTGCTGTGGCTGCTTCACACTGGGTGCTCCAAACTGCGGTGCTCAACCCCACTGCACCACCAGGGAAGTTCTGCAATTGTTTCTTAATCAGGCTGATAAATGGACTTGGGGCTTGGGGCACCCTGTTCCTAACTGACTGCCTATACCCATTTTCTAACTTCCTCCTTCGTTTGGAGTCCCTCAAGATGGTGGCACAGTGAAGACACCAGGCTTATCTCCTCCAAATATTCACAACTAAATGGCAGCAGAAGAAAGTCACTAACCCCGACAGATAGACGGAAGACTACACCATACATAGGAGCAATGGTATGGCAGAAAAAACCATAATTAAACTGTTTGCATCAATACCAGGACACTACCACCCTGAGTAGGAGGGGTGGCTCCTATATGGTGCCTCAAAAGTTGTCAGTGCAGGGACACATACACATGCCATGGGTTTTGAAGACCTGGAACTGCACTGGATTAGGGGGTGTGCCGAGTTGGCTTGCACTACTAGAGGATGGTAGGTATTAGGGTGCAGATCACTGGCTTGAAACTGAGGCTCCAAATTTGTAATAGCTGGAGAACACAACAAAGGGCAAAGCCAGGTCAGATCCCTTATATCTCCATAGGGGCTACTATTAGTAACCTGAGGCTATAGTACTTGAAACACCTGCCTTATTCCCACCCAGGGCCACAACTAAGAAAACAAATGAAAGCTCTCATCCCTTAGAGCTTAAGCATCTAGAATGTAAGCACTTGGATATTAAAAACAGCACCAAGTACCCCAGGGTAACTCTCCATACTGGGAAAGCAAAGAGGAAAATCACAATTGTGGCCCTATCTCAACTATAATACCCTCTCAGCATTGCACCCAGTGTTCAAACACAATCTTCAGGTTGAGGATGCCACAAAACTATATGACATTTAGATCAAAACTATATGACATTTAGATCTAGATGCCTAGAGTAGAGGATCACTGTGTATCCCCTGCACACAAGTCTGGCACCCACAGCACAGTTAGGAAGCTTGAATACTTTCTGTTCACTAGAAGAGACTTCGGTGTCCTACTTCCCTGGTTCCTTTCTTGCTGGTGCCAAAGGCAGCTGTCTGAAAGTCTGTATATAATTGTAACGGCAGGAAAGGAGGCACACTGGGCAGGTTCAGGATGGTTCTTAGCAGATGGGTCAGGGAAAAGGAGTCTTGGAGCCCTCGGTGGCTTTTCATGCTTTTATTAGTAGAGGTGGCCAGGTACATGGCAGGCATGGGTGCCGGGGGCCGGGAGGTTGGCAGGCCTCCCAGACCCCAGCGCATCTCACCCTCTCAGTTGCTTCTTCTCTCTCTCTCTGCTGCTGCTGATCAGTACTGTCGGTTGGTCCTGGCGACCTCGTGACGCCGCCCATTTAAGCCCATGTCCAACTCAGGTGCGCCCACTTGCACATGCCCACCCTGGAATGCTCACAACACCACAGGTGTCCATCATCACAGTAGTGGGAGGGTGGAAAGACCTGATTTCTCTAACCCTAAAATATTATAACCCATAAAAGTTAAGAATGAAGAAACAAAAGAACATGTAAATGTTGGAGAAGAACTGCAAGAGAAATCTTAACCCAGAAAAACTGCAGAAATTGCCTGAGGAGGAATTTAAAAGAATAGTTATGATAATGTTTGCTGAATTAAAAATAGAAAAAAGTGGTTCCTGTAAAGCAGGAATAAAATAAGGATTAAGAAAATATTAGATTTACAATTAGAACTAACAAATCTAAAAATCTGTAATTGAATTTTTAAAAGTTATGAAGGGCTTCAATAGCAGACAAGCACAAATAATGGAGAGAATTGGTGAAATTAAAAACACAATGTTGAAGAACGTACAAATATAGGACAAAGAGAAAACAGTGTAAAAGTTCTCTGAGATAACTTACAAAAACAACATCCATTTCATGGAGGACACAGAGAAGAGAAAGAGAAAGCCAGAGAAAATTTATAGAAGTAAGTAATGTCCATGAACTGTATGTCTATCAACCTGGGAAGCAAACCAGATATTCTGATCCAAATGTTCCAACCATTCCAAACACTTCCAAATGCTACCAGACAAATGTACTCCAAGACACAATAAAATAAAATTGTTCAAAGTCTATAAGGACAGAACACTGAAACCACCAAGGGGAAAATCTATAAAGGAAAATCAGACTGTCCTTGAACTTTTAGTAGGAACCTTATAGACAAAAAGAGAGTGGCAGGAGATATTTAAAATTTCCAACCCAGAATTCATTACCTACAATGTGGAAAGGACAATTCCCTTAATAGGACAGCCAAAATGAAGTAGGATCACTCTTTAAACCATACACAAAAATAAATCCTAAATGGAGTAAAGATTTATATGTGAGACCTGCAATAATAGAATGTGTAGGAAAAAAAAATTTGTGATATGTTCCATAAAACCAAGAGAGAAGATGTTTATGGAAACAACCCCTTTTGCAAAGGCAATAACAGAAAAATAGACAATTGGAATTACCTCAAATTAAGGAGCTTTTATTTGGCAAAATAAAGTACGTACCAAGGGATAAATATACAGATGTAGTAAAAAAAAAAAAAACCATGTAATCTGGGACATCCTGTTGGCTCAAGGGGTTCAGTCACAGTGATGCTACCTACATTCACTGCAGTGTGAGTTTGATCCCCAGCCAGGGAGCTAACCCACATGGCACAGCAGACCTCTCCTGTTTCGTTCTCTGCTCCAAGTGTAAGTCAGTCCATCTGCCCGTTCTGCTCTCTACTCTGTTTCTGGTGTATCCTGTCATGCACACTGCCCCTCTCCCTCATCCCCACCCCATCAACCTCTAGCCAATACCCCAGTTCTTGTATGCAGAAATAAATAAAATATAAATAAAATAAATCTTTAATTAAAAAACAACTTATGTAATCTAACAACTAAAATAATCCAGTTATAAATGGATAGCACGTTTGAATAGACAGTTTATCAAAGATGATATCCAGGGGGGCAATAGGTACAAGGAAAAATGTTCATCCTCACTTTTAATAAAAGTAATGCAGTCTTACTACAATGAAATATTAACTCTTATGGTGAAAAATCACACATATTAAAAAAACCCTCAACAGCAAATGTTGGAGAGGATAGTGAAGGAATATCAATTGGTTTAGCCACTTTGGAAAATGGGCTGGATTGACCGCACAAAACTAAAACAGTAAATATAGTATGATACATCAATCCCATACCTGGGATACCCAAAGGACATGAATCCATCAGCTCAAAAAATGATATGCTATACAATGGTTATTGAAGCACAATTTATATAGTAACTAGACATGGAAGCAACCTAAATGCCATTTGATAGAAAGCTGGATGAAGAAGATGTATGTTTACACTATGAGCTACTATTCAGTCACAAGAAAATGTTGCCATATATAGGAAAATGGAAGAAGTTAGAGGGAATTCTGTGTAGCAAAGCATGTCAGAACAAGAAATATTGGATGTTTACATAGTGGATGATTTGACAAACTAAAATACTTATAAAATAAGTGCATGCCAGTGAACAAAGTGAGGGTTCTGTAGTTTGGGGGAAGGGAAGGGGAAGAAGGAACCAAAGAGGTTTAAGAGATGGAAGTGCGGGTGGGTAGGGAATAAAATGAGAATAACTAAATAAAAATTTTCATAATAAAAGTTGAGGGGGAGCAGACAAAAATGATAAATATTTTTATCTCTTTACCAAAAACTTGTTTATATATTTTTAGAGTAAATATTTGTTAACAAGAGTGAATAAACTATTTCATCCTAATTTAAATGATTTTTGTTTGTTTATCAAACTCTTTTAGGATTTTCTAATTTATTCACAAATATAGTAATGATTTACTACCAAATACCTGTAAAGCAATTTATAATTTTTTCTTGACCCTACCTTTTTTAGCTAGGGCAATGTTTTTAATAATTATATTTGAAGCTTTTTCAGTAAGCTTTTCATGTCTTGCAAATGTGTTAATGGGCAATGTTATCTTTGTTTTGGGAAATAAAGAAAAAAAATTAAATAATCCTCTAATCAAAAAGATCATAAAAATATTGATGAAATAAAATTTTATGTTAAATATTAAGGTCTTGACTGAATATCTCTAGCAGAATGAAATTATTTATAGTCTTTCTGGTTTGGTTTTATTTTTCCCTATGTTTACATTTACTATTGAAAAGAAAGATTTGGGGTCTCCCTGGTTGCGCAAGGGGTTGAGCACCACACTGTGGGGCTTCTGAAGTCACTGCAGTGCGAGTTTGATCCCTGGCCAAGGAGTGACCCACATGGCACAGCAGACTTCTCCTGCCTCCCCTGCAGCTCCCCTCAGCAATGTGTTTCAGTGGATCTGCCTGTTCTGCTCCCCACTGTCTCTGGTGAATCCTCTCCCTCCCATGTCTGTGGCCTGTACCACAGCTCTTGTATGAATAAATAAATAAAATCTTAAAAATAAAAAGAAAGATTTGAGAGTTCTTGTGTTTTAGGA
The DNA here is from genome assembly GCA_019455555.1 of Galemys pyrenaicus. NCBI lineage: Eukaryota > Metazoa > Chordata > Mammalia > Eulipotyphla > Talpidae > Galemys > Galemys pyrenaicus. Next base: position 3,544,497 of record JAGFMF010012266.1, read on the forward strand.
GTATGTCTTATTAATTATGGTCAACTGAAATATGAATCAAAAAGCAGTGGCTACTGGGAGGAGTTAGAGCCCTTACTGGAGGAAGAAGCAGCAGTATAAAAAGATATGGATTAGATCACAAGACTCTAAAATGTACCCTAACTTTGAGCCAATAGCACCTCAGCAGATTTGAGGTCCTGAATTTGAACTGGCCTGGACAAATTTGGGAGGTTGACATTCTTTGACAGCGCCGCTGCCCTTCATTTTGGTAGTGCGTGTTCACAAGCCTTTGCTTTCACCAGGTACACGAACATTTTTACTCCTGCCTGTCAGCTGCATATCTTTTCATAAAACAGACATTTTCATTTTCCCATTCCCATGGCGGACTTTCTCATTGTCTAAGAACAGATATTCTCAGTGCACCCCAAATTATTAACGAAGTATAAAATTTATCCTTATAGGGTCTCCCTGGTGGCCAAAAGTGTGAAACACTGTACTATGAAGAATCCACAGTCACTGCAGCGCGAGTTCGATCCCCCTGCCAGGGAGGTGACCCACATGTCGCAGCAGACCTCTCCTGTCTCACCCACTGCTCCCATCAGCAGTGTATTTATGTCAATCTGCTTGTTCTGTTCCCCACTCTGTCTCCAGTGAATCCTCTCACAACCCCCCACACCTCTCTCACCTATACCCCAGTTCTTGCATGGATAAATAAGTCTTTAAAAATTTTTATCTAAAACTAAACTTCTCTGACATTAACCTATGAAAGATCAAATAATTTTTTGAGTAGTTTGTGATCAGTGCAGAATGTAGGGGAACAGAGATAAGTTCCACATTACGATATCAAGCTGACATCACAAAAAGGCAGGATGATTACAGGTTTTGTGAGTGCTTTGTCTCTTTATTATATTCTAAAGCTTAGTCTAGATAGTGAACAGTTTTTAGAAAAACAGCTCCGTGTTAAAAGGGTGATAAATGAAATATGAGATGCTTCTATAGAAATATCATCTCACAAGTAGCGATTGCATTAGGATTTTAAAAAGCGTTTTAATCTACCAAAACTTCTAGCATTTGTGTGTTGCATCATCAACTATTTGAGGATTTCAGCAGTAGGTATAAGCTCTATGACAGTGAAAAAGTGAGCAAAGGTACATAGGAAATGTCCTGTGAATGAGTGAACACTTTCCCCTCTTTATTTTCTACTAAGACCATTCTGATAAACTTATTTGGGTTAGCTTGTTTAGGTTGAAAAAAGGTGATAACATTTAGCTACTAGCTAAATATTTAACAGAGACTCAAAGCCTTAACACAAAGAATCCTTTTCAGATGGTGAGAATCTCAGACAAAGGTGCCAGGCTTACAGAATAACTATACATAAGGATAATACTTAAATTTGGTCAGCTTCTTAAATAACAATGAAGGAAATTACGTATAAGAGAAATTATGCGACAAGATTTATTTATCTATTCTTTAAATATTAATGTATAAAAAAGACAACCTGTTTTAATGGGAGGATATTTACAACACACATAACAAATAAAATTGTGTAATATGTTAGAATGTATTTAATGCCTTGGGAAAATATAACAATGAAAGCAAGTTCAAGGGAGAAGAGCAGAGGCAAGTCAAAAATTGGTTCATTTATTTATTCATTCATTCAGTTACTTAGCATTTAGTCACTCAGTCGGCAGTTTCCAGGCACTGACTTTATCTTTAGCATTTAAAATATAAAGACTGGAACCTCCTCAGTGGCCCAAGTGGTTAAGTCACAGCACTATGAAGCTTATCCTCAGTCACTGCAGTAGGAATTCTATCCCCTACCGGGGAGGGGACCCATATGGCACAGCAGGCCTCTCCTGTCTCACGTGCTGGTTCCCTTCAGCAGTGCATTTCAGTCAATCTGCCTATTCTGCTCCCTACTCTTTTTCTGGTGAATCCTCTCACCCCCCACATCTCTGGCCTCTACCCCAGCTCTTATATGCATAAAGAAATAAATATTTTTTAAAAAAGAATATAAAGACTAATTACATATTGTCCTGCTTAGCCAATGATACATGTAAACAGAAAGATGGACCTCTTATTTTCTAAGTGCCCTAAAAAAAATGGGTGTAGGCTTTTATGGGGATTCCCAGTAAAGACTAACAATTCAGGGAAGGCTTCAAAGATGAGTAACATTTGCATAGGCTCTTAAGACAGGGTATAAAAAGTCAGTAGAGAGAAGAGAAAGACATTCTAAGTGGTAAAAAGAGCTAATGCAACAGCATGGATATAGAAATGAATAAAGCAATTCATGGACAGGTAAAAATTTTGTTGTAATATTTCCACTGCCCTTGTAGGTTCTTGGCCGAGAAGCCTGTGTAACAAAAACACAGATTAACAAGGAGAAATAAAAACAAAAATTTAATAACATGTATATCCCCTGTATCTAGGTAAGATACCCAGGAAAACTGAGTAACTGTTCAAAATGGTCTAAACCACCATTAGAGATCATCTCCATCAAAGACAAAAAGATGTTACAGGAAGGAAAGTACAAGGCAAAGAAGAGCAAACAAGTGTGTGGTGAAGGTCCCTTAAGTCAGTGCTAAGGGTTTCTCCTCTGCTACTCTCTGGATACAAAGAGGAGACCCCTTTAGGAATGGAGATATTCCTATAAGTGTAAATATCTCTTGCAAAAGGAACTTCTCAGTCTTTTTTGTCATCTGTTTCTTAAAAATAATCAGATCAAAATAATGAGTATGCCAAAAAGGCTATTTGTGGATGGCAAATTCTGCTCCCCTCAAAAGAGACCCAACATTTCAACACACACTAAAAGTTTCTCTATAGGCTGAATGCATTCATATGCTGCTTGGGTATTTTGATCATAGGAAACAGCAAGCTTTAAAGAACTGCAGAACAAAGCAGTATACTTTTGTTTTTACCATGGGTGTGCTTGTCGTTAACTAGAACCAGAATACAAAAATCCATACTTATAAAATAGATAAAATGGGATGTGGTTATTTTGTGAACAAAGGGATTCTTTACTTTATAAAAGGATTTACATTCTTTGTTCTCAAATACAAAAACTAAAGCCTGAACTAGCCAACGACCTGGTTGTCAGGAGTCCCCCAGAATGGAGCTATTCTTGACAAGCTTCTGACTCCTCAGTAGAACTATTTTTTTTTTCTCCTGCTTTGTTTTTCAAGTTCGGTAAATACAGAATGGCAAGGATATGGGGTTCGGGGTGGGGGGGAATTCCCCAAGCCCTCTGAGGTGGTTTTGGAGCTAGTCAAGCAAGCAAATTAACATCAGACATATCAGGAGGAGAAAAGGAACAATTTTAATTACATACATATAGAAAATTTACACGGGTGTAAATTCTAGAGTAAATGGGACAGATGAAGGGTTTATATTCCGAGTGAAGAAACAGGACACGTACCTGAGGCATCGAAGATAAAGGAGAGAGACTTCATATGATGAGGAGGGGATGACTTTGTAACTGAGCCTAATGTGGGCCATTGTTTGTTGTACACATGCAAACAAATTTGTGACAATGGTTTTGTATTTTCTATGGTAGTGCAGAAGCTTTAATACATGAGCAGTCAAAGTATCAAGGCAGGAACTGGCACAAATCTGCCTCCCCATCCCTTTACAGTGTTGAGGTGTCTGGATTGGTCAGGCAGAGGGGGCAAGGGAAGTTAGCAATGTGCAGGTCTAGAGACTATTCCTGCCTTTTCATGGCTCACATATTCATTTTCTGGGGCTCCTGCTTAGCATGTGTTCCACAGAGGAATTTAGAGGGCTTAATGCCATAAGATAACTCCTGGTCACTTCTTCTGGGGGTTGTGTGTGGGCCCTTTGGACAGAACTGCTTGATAACCTGTTAATACCTACTTCAACCAGTTTATACCTATAAAGCTTTGTTGGCCTTGCAAAAAAACTACAAAAGACAGCAAAAGTTTGTGATAAAGGAGAGGGGAAAATATATGGGAAAAGAGCGATGATGAACATGCTTTAATTCCTTATGAATCAGGCTTGGACTTTGCAAAACAGTATAATGAAATCTCAATCAAATTCCTTTTTGCCAGTGAGCTGATTCTAAAATTGATATGGAGACAGCGCTCTCCTGACTTGTGACTTTGCTGTCATTTCTTTTCACAACCCTTTTTCTTTTGCAAAGCAGCAGTGGCAGCTCTTTCTGCCCACTTGTACTTGTGCAAGCATCTTCTTCTCCTTTCGTTTTACTAATAACCCTGGCCTTTTAAGATGTAAAAAATAAATAAATTGATATAGAATAGAAAAGAATCTAAAGTAGAATCTTTGTAGAACAAAAAGAGTCATGAAAAAAACACCCAAGTTGAGATGGACACTACCTAAGTTCTAGCTTAGTGCACAACTATAGATTACTATTGTAATCAAGTTAATATTACATTGCTATAAAGATAAACCTACAGACTGATGAAACATAATTAGAATATGGTCATATAATTTTTGACAGTCATCAACTCAATTTTTTAAAGGAAAAGTCTTTTTAAAGACTTTTCCTTTATTAAAGGAAAAAAGTCTTTTAAAATCTTTTCAAAAAGACATGCTAAAACATTGGGTATTTCCACTGAAATAAAACATATTAACCCAATAACATATTATACACAAATTTTAATTTGAAATGAAACGTTGACCTAAATGTAATAGCTAAATGCTAAACTTCCTAGAAGAAAATACAAAAGGAAATATATATGACTCTGCAGTAGGCAGATATTTATTAGATAAGATACAAAGAGCACTAACCATAGCTATAATCAGCAATGTTAGTATTTTCTTATATTCAAGTGACATTATCAAGAAAACAAAAAGGTGATCCATTGTCTGGTAGAAAATATGGATGATACATATACCTTACAAAAGACTGGTATATAAATCATAAAAAGAATCACTTTAACACTACATAAAAAGTCAACCAAACCAACACGAGTCAAGCACTTAGACACACATCAAAGAAAATATTTCCAACAAAGTACTTGATTCCTTTATCTGTTATAATCTGAACTCCAAGTTTTCATAATTATTTCTGGGAATCACAACTCAGTGGTGATACCCAATAAAAGCAATAGCAGTAGAGATGGAGACGTTTGATAAATGTAGTAAAATTTTAATGGTCTACTCTACCTTCATACTGCTCAATCTGCTGTAGAGCCTTATAACATCACAATTTATACATACTTGATGCTCTTCCCTCTATCCTGGAATTTTTCCAGGGAAATTCATTGAAAAGCAGATTGATTTTGCTTCAAAATCAAAAGGTCAACAAAAATGCAATCCCTTTATTGTGCAAGGAATAAAGATATTATTTAATTATTATATTTGTACATCATATTTAATCAGAACATAATTATTTAGTTGTTATTTTATTATACAGTTAAGTGATGCCTATTAAATCAAACATCCTAAGTACCATTCATGATCTTAAGACATAACTCTTGTTGCTTTCTTAACAAGATAAAGATAGTTATATATTTCAGAGTCCTATCTCACAATATGCAAGATAACACCCTAAAATAAATAAACTTTACTCCCATTGATATTTTAAATTTAAGCTTATTTTTTTCTGATTATGAAATTAATACATGCTTTTATAAAAAAAAATAAAAGGTATGTTAAAGTATAAATGAGAAAAAGGTTTCACTTAATCAAATGATCCAGAAATCATTGTTAAAATTTTCAGTGTTACACATTCCATTATTCTTTATAACTTTTTTTTTGTTATATACCACTTGAGAGCATATGGTTGATATATTTCTTTATATTGTCATTTTATTTACCAATACAAAAAATGCCTATATATTATATAAGAAGGTTTGTGTAAAATTTTGGGACAATACAGAAAATAATGAATGCCAAATATAAACATATATCCCCAATAATCAAGAGTGAGTATGATGGTATGTTGTTGTATTTCCATTCAATTCTTTTTCTAGGCTTTAATATATTTGATATGTTTTTAAAGCTTTAGATCCTCAACACATAGTTGAGGTTTAGTAACTATACAGTAAGATAATATACATTTTATTATGGCTCTTATTAGCACTAGACACTAATTTTTAAAATCTATAGCAAATTGATAAGTGCTGTGTAATATTTATTACATTAACTTCCATTTCATTTTTTTAGTGAAGTTAAAAACGTTTTCATATATTTTTCGGTATTTTCCCATTGTAGCATTACTACTTCTTAAATTACTTGTTACATTTATTTAGAAATTAAAGGCATTAACCTTCGTGTGTTATATTAGCCAAAACATTTTTCCACTTTGCCTTGTAATATGCTTGGGTTTTTGCCATACAGATGTTTTTAATGATTTCAAGAAACATCCAACCCTTTGTTCATATCCATTTATATTTCTTATCAATTTGATATATAATTAAACATTTAAAACTGTCATCAAATATTTTTTACATTGTTTTGTGATACTCCCTAACACATGCTAAGATTTTACATATATTAGCATCTGCTTAAGTGCTATTTAATCTGTTCAATTTAACTATTTTTCAGGTCTGATGCACTGAAAATAATGCTTTAATTGTTGTACTACTAAAATATGTAGCAGAAAATAATAAGTTTTTTAATGATCAAAGTTCTTAGTTTATTTGCTTACTTTATTAAATATTTGTGAAATCACCACCTCTTATTATAAAACAACAACAACAAAAAAACCCTTTGGGTTTACTGGAATTACCTTAAAGTATAAATTAAATTGAAATAGTTTGAAACTTATTCATGATACTGAAGAATATGGTTTGGATTGTAATACATACAATCATATAATCTCTCTTTTTTTCTTTTGCCACCATGGAGGACCCAACCACATAATCTCGCAGTATGATGGTAGTGGATGCCATTATTATCTTTTCAACAAATGTACTAGAATAACTGTATATCTTATTGAAATAAATGAGCCACTCTCATGCATCTTTATGCTTACTTTATTTTTATGATTTACTTTTGAATGACTTTATTTCTCAGAAATATCCATTTAAAAAGTCCCTACATGTTTATATTTATTCACACTACAATTTTTTTCTATTTAATAATTCATTGCTTTCCTTTTCTCAACTCTCCATATGGTTGCCTTTATAAAAACTTCCTAATTTCTTTAATAAAATGCTTATTTCATTAATTTTATCTTTTTAAAAAAGTTTTATGTATTTATGCATACAAGAACTGCAGTACAAGGCCAGAGGTATGGGGCAGGTTGAGAGTATTCACCAGAGACAGAGTGGAGAACAGAACAGAGAGACTAAAGTACACTGCTGAGGAGAGCAGAGGGCAAGACAGGAGAAGTCTGCTGCGCCATGTGGTTCCCCTCCCTGGCTGGGGATTGAACTGGTGCTGCAGTGGCTGCGGATGCTTCATAGTGCAGTGCTTAACCCCTTGTGCCACCAGGGAGGACCAATTTTATCTTTTTTTAAAAGATAGCTCCCAAGGATATAAATTTACGTCTGAGTATATATTTTTAGACTATCCCAGAAATTTTGACATGTTGTATTCTCAGTTCAATTATGTTCTGAAGATATTTTAATGGCATATTTTCCCCTTCTAAGTTGTTTTTTTTTTTTTAATGCATAGAAGAACTAAGGTGTAGGCCAGAGGTGTGTAGGGGCTGAGAGGATTCACCAGAACAGAGTGGGGAGCAGGACAGGCGGATCTACTGAAATACACTGCTGAGGGAACCAGGCAGTGAGACAGGAGAGATCTGCTGTGCCATGTGGGTCACTTCCCTGGAAGGAGATCAAACTTATGCTGCAGTGGCTGGTGATAGCTTGATAGTACTGAGACTTTAACCTCTGTGCCACCAGAGAGGCTCAATATTATTCCCTCTTTAACTGAATTGCTATTTAATGGAAACTAATTTAGTTTTATTCTTGTACTTCTTTTAAGTTGAGGTCATTTGCATGGCTTTGGATATGATTAAATTTTATAAACATTCCCCAGGCATTGACAAAATATATATTTCCTCTTTGTGAATATAAATTCATGTTGGTCATAAATATTTGTGCTTATTCCCTTCATGTCTTGACTTGTCGTAGTCTGATAGTACTAAGCTAAATCATCCCACTATCAATGTTTTTTATATTAGATCAAACTGTTTATAATATTTTGATGCTATACTTTTTTGCATGAAGATTTATTAGTTATCCCTTCATAATAGATTTTATCAATAGAATTATCCCCTATTTGAGTCAATTTTTTTTCTGCTTGATTTACACTTTGATACTTTACTGTGACTTTGTTTTCCTCATTCTTTTTTGCATTTAGTGTTAATAAGGAACTTTAATTCACATATAAGTGCCATAATTTTATTCTTCTATATTCTTATTTTATAGTTCTCTATATATTTTTGCCTACTAGTTACTTTATATTCTGTATTTTGCTTTGCAGTGCCCCCAACCTTGTATGCCAAGCCCAAATTTAATTTTAGTTGAATGGGGAGTTGTCCTTATGTTTGTCAAATTTTTAAACACATTTCTTAGTTTTGAAGGTAATTGCTTAGAATTATGCATTTAAAATTAATTTAAATGCTGTGCATCATAAGGTAGGGCACAGCATAATGTATGGCTAGCACATCTCAATAAAAAAACTGAAAAATGTAACTACATTATAAAAACAGGTCTATGGACTGATAATAAAATATTTGCTACAGTTGTAACTATGCTGGGAATTCTTTAAAGGGATAAAATATGAATCAAAGTGATGATTTTTCTGGTCATTATTTCCACCCAAATAATGTTCTGACATCCTCTTTTGGATCATGCAGCAAAAAAACCAATCTTCTTTCAACTCATGTGCTTAAAATATATTTGATGATTCTCTATTTTGTTTGAGGGATTCATGAACAAATCAGATATGATTCCTGCTATTACTAGACCTACAGCTTAGTTGGTGAAACCGTTAATAAATAAAAAAGGAACACTTGCACACACACATACATACACACTACACTTCTCTTTTGGTAATTTTTCAAGTGCATTTTAATTAGATAGGAAGAACCTTTTACATTAAGCAATATATGTGAGCAAGTTCATATATTAACAGGGTAGTTCTCAAATTTTAATTTCAGTGAGACTATTTCTTTTTTTTTTTTTAAAGATTTATTTATTTATGCATACAAGAGCTGGGGTACATGCCAGAGGTGTGGGGGGGTGAGAGGATTCACCACAGAGAGCAGAGAGCAGAACAGGCAGATCAA